>CM038680.1:170501612-170845111 GCA_021605205.1 Aegilops longissima
TCTCATCATGTTACTTCTTAATTAATATTGTTGGGTTTTTAATGAGTACTTTTAATTGGGATTGAGAATCTGTCAACCATTCTCAATGTTTCTAACCACCATGATAGTTAAATAAATTCATTCCTTTGCAGTAGGGAAAAATTGGCTTTATGCAAAACTGTAACCATAGAGCTTTCCACCAGCCATATATGCATGTAGTATAGGCTTATTATTCCATTATTCTCTATGTGTTACATTGCCAGCATATTCCATGTGCTGACCCGTTTTCGGGCTGCAACGTTTCATGTTGCAGACTTTTCAGACAACGAGTATGGTGTTTAGGTCGTGGTTCTATACTCAGTGATGCCGTTGGAGTTGATGGACTCGCTTATTATTCCAAGCCTTCCGATGTTATCGTTATTAGATGGCCTTAAGCCATATTTACTTTTATAAAGTTCTCTCTTGAGACATTCGATTGTAATAAGTGTGTGATTGCTACTCTGTTATAAATCCTCTGAGTACTGTGTGGTGTCAGCATTACTGATCCAGGGATGACACTGAGCACAGAGATCAGACTGTTTGAGGTCTGGTCGCTACATGGATCCACCCGGATCCCAAGGTACATCAAAGCCAATTTTAATTCATAATGATTTGTAATTTAGTAGTGAGCGCAAAGTAACATATATCATGTAATGACGAAGTCTAACTCTCTTCCTATGCATCGGCATGTCATAAAAGAACAATTCATGCACACATAGTAAAGGCCAATGCATAGTATAAACAGTTTCTTGCAATTTTATCGTGTTGGAAACATAGAGAGGTGGAGATGTAGTTCCTCTCTCATAATAATTGCAAGTAGGAACAGCAAGCACATGCATATTATATCTATCAAAATCACCATGTGTAGTAGTAAAACGCAACCCATCAATATAATCCTTAATAAGGGCAAACTTCTCCGATATAGTGTAGTCGGGAGAATTCAAAAAGATAATAGGACTATCATGCGTGGGTGCAATAGCAACAATTTCATGTTTAACATAAGGAACTATAGCAAGTTCATCTTCATAAGCATAATTCATATTGGCATCCTGGCCACAAGCATAGCAAGCATCATCAAAAAGGGATATTTCAAAAGAATCAACGGGATCATAACAATCATTATAGCAATCATCCTTCGGTAAGCACGAAGGGAAATTAAACAATGTATGAGTTGAAGAGTTACTCTCGTTAGAAGGTGGGCAGGTAGCTAATCCGCTCTTCCTATTTTTGTTCTTCGCTCTCCTCATCATCTTTTTCATCCAATGAGCTCAGAGTGTCATTAATTTCTTCTTCCATAGACTCCTGCAAAATATTAGTCTCTTCTTGGATAGCGGAGACTCTCTCAATAAAATCATCAATATCAGAATTGAATTCATAATTCTCATAGCAATATTTAAGGATGGCTAAATTTTTAGGTCTATAAACTGAATCATCAAAATCTTCAAACTCTTTAAACAAAGATTCATTTTCACATGCACCCTTAAAAGCAACAAATTCATCTATTCGTTCCACATCATAGTAATCATATATACCTCTAGCATAAGAAGCCAAGGTTTCATTATCATTAAATTTGCATGAAAAGGGAAGGTGTGGAGCCTTCATTCTAGAGCAACAAGTATAATCATATCTCAAGAACAACTGCCTAGCATACCAATACAACATATAAATTTGATCCCAAAATAGTTTCCCTTTTTGAGTCAAGCGATAATCCCTGAAGTATTCACGTTGATCCAACGTGTCTCCCGTTACAAAGTTGAATGGGGTTTTCTTAGGATTATCAGAGTAGTACATAATATCTTTCACATAATGAGCATCGAGGGTTTTAGGAGGTTCCCATCTCCATGAGTAGCAAGTAAACCTAATTTTTTTGGTATTTCGTGTTCCATATCCATAACTAAAGATAGATAACAACTAAGAACAGCAAATAAAAATTACTTAGTGATAAAGCAAACAAGCACACGAGAATATTCACCCCACGCTATTGCTCCCAACAGCGGCGCTTGAAAAGGTCTTGATAACCCACAAGTATAGGGGATCAATTGTAGCCTCTTTCGATAAGTAAGAGTGTCGAACCCAACGAGGAGCTAAAGGTAGAAAAAAATATTCCCTCAAGTTCTATCAACCACTGATACAACTCTACGCACGCTTAACGTTCGCTTTACCTAGAACAAGTATGAAACTAGAAGTACTTTGTAGGTGTTGTTAGATAAGTATGCAAGATAATAAGGAGCACGTAAATAAAATCTAGGGGCTGTTTATATAAAGACACAACTAAGTTAGTTTTAGTAGAGAGCTTGTTGTCACGAGAAAGTTATTTGTCCCTAGGCAATCGATAACTAAACCGGTAATCATTATTGCAATTTTATTTGAGGGAGAGGCATAAGCTAACATACTTTCTCTTCTTGGATCATATGCACTTATGATTGGAACTCTAGCAAGCATCCGCAACTACTAAAGATCATTAAGGTAAAACCCAACCATAGCATTAAAGCATCAAGTCCTCTTTATCCCATACGCAACACCCCCTTACTCGGGTTTATGCTTCTGTCACTCAAGCAACCCACTATAAGCGAATCATGAACGTATTGCAACACCCTACATCGGGAATCCCTCACGCTTGCGCGACACGGAGAGCACCAATAATAAAACATGCAACTCAAACCAATCAAGATCATTAATTAACCCATAGGACAAAACGGATCTACTCAAACATCATAGGATAGCCATACATCATTGGGAAATAATATATAGCGTTGAGCACCATGTTTAAGTAGAGATTATAGCGGGTAAAAGAGAGGTTACACCGCTGCATAGAGGGGGGAAGAGTTGATGATGAGGGCGGTGAAGTTGTTGGTGTAGATTGCAGTGATGATGATGGCCCCGGCGGTGTTCCGGCGCCACCGGAAGAGAGGGGGAGAGGGCCCCCATTCTTCTTCTTCTTCCTTGACCTTATCCCTAGATGGGAGAAGGGTGTCCCCTCTGGTCCTTGGTCTCCATGGCATGGGAGGGGCGAGAGCCCCTCCGATATTGGATCTGTCTCTCTCTGTTTCTGCGTTCCCAGATTCTGCCCTTTCACTGTTTCTTTAATTCCCGGAGATCCGTAACTCCGATTGGGCTGAAATTTGGACACGATTTTTATCCGGATATTGGCTTTCTTGCGGCAAAAGAAGGGCACCAACCTCCTTAAGGAGTGGCCAAGAGGGCCCAGGGCGCGCCTGACCCCCTGGGGCGCGCCCCTCACCCTTGTGGGCCCCTCGGGCATCGTCTTGCGTTGATTCCACTTCCCAAAATTCACATATATTCCAAAAAAAATCTCCGTCAGTTTTTAGCCTGTTTGGACTCTGTTCGATATGGATTTTCTAGGAAACAAAAAACATGCAACAAACAGGAACTGGCACTGGCCACCAGATCAACATGTTAGTCCCAAAAATATTATAAAAAGTTGCCAAAAGTATATGAAAGTTGTATAATATTGGCATGGAACAATCAAAATTATAGATACGACGGAGATGTATCAGACACACTCTCCCCGCTCGTTGCTATGCATCTCCTAAATAGATCTTGCATGATCGTAGGTTATTTTTTTTGAAATACCGCGTTCCCCAATAGAGGCGTCATCTCATGAATAATACCGTGTTCCTCATAAAATTCATCAAATACTTTGGGAAAATACTCTCCACCATGATCTGACCTAAGACACTTTATCTTTCTCTCTGGTTGATTTTCAACTTCAACTTTATAGATTCTAAAGTAGTCTAAAGCTTCATCTTTAGTTCGCAACAAATAAACATAGCAATATATAGTCACATCGTCAATCAACGTCATGAAATATCTCCGTTTATCTTCCGTTAACATGATAACCCACAAGTATAGGGGTTCGCAATAGTTTTCGTGGGTAGAGTATTCAACCCAAATTTATTGATTCGACACAAGGGGAGCCAAAGAATATTTTCAAGTATTAGCAGTTGAGTTGTCAATTCAACGAGACCTGGATAACTTAGTATCTGCAGCAAAGTATTTAGTAGCAAAGTAGTATGGAAGTAACGGTAACGATGGCAAAAGTAACAGTAGCAGTTTTGTAGTAATTGTAACAGTGGCAACAGTAAAGTAACTAAGCAAAGAGCAATATGTGAAAAGCTCGTAGGCATTGGATCGGTGATGGAGAATTATGTCGGATGCGATTCCTCATACAATAGTTATAACATAGGGTGACACAGAATTAGCTCCAGTTCATCAATGTAATGTAGGCATGTATTCCGAATATAGTCATACGTGCTTATGGAAAAGAACTTGCATGACATCTTTTGTCCTACCCTCCCGTGGCAGCGGGGTCCTATTGGAAACTAAGGGATATTAAGGCCTCCTTTTAATAGAGTACCGAACCAAAGCATTAACACTTAGTGAATACATGAACTCCTCAAACTACAGTCATCACCGGTAAGTATCCCGATTATTGTCACTTCGGGGTTAACGGATCATAACACATAATAGGTGACTATAGACTTGCAAGATAGGATCAAGAACTCACATATATTCATGAAAACATAATAGGTTCAGATCTGAAATCATGGCACTCGAGCCCTAGTGACAAGCATTAAGCATAGCAAAGTCATAGCAACATCAATCTCAGAACATAATGGATACTAGGGATCAAACCCTAACAAAACTAACTTGATTACATGGTAAATCTCATCCAACCCATCACCGTACAACAAGCCTACGATGGAATTACTCACGCAGGGCAGTGAGCATCATGAAATTGGTGATGGAGGAAGGTTGATGATGACGACGGCGACGGGTTCCCCTCTTCGGAGCCCATAACGGACTCCAGATCAGCCCTCCTGAGAGAGATTAGGGCTTGGCAGCGGCTCTATATCGTAAAACGCGATGAATCCTTCTATGTGATATTTTTCTCCCCGAACCTGAATATATAGAGTTAGAGTTGAGGTCGGTGGAGCACCAGGGGGCCCACGAGGCAGGGTGGCGCGCCCAGGGGGGTAGGCGGCCCCCCATCCTCGTGGACAGGGTGTGGCCCCCCTGTCCTTGATTCTTTCGCCAGTATTTTTTATTAATTCCAAAAATATTCTCCGTGAAGTTTCAGGTCATTCCGAGAACTTTTATTTCTGCACAAAAATAACACCAAGGAAATTCTGCTGAAAACAACGTCAGTCCGGGTTAGTTCCATTCAAATCATGCAAGTTAGAGTCCAAAACAAGGGCAAAAGTGTTTGGAAAAGTAGATACGATGGAGACGTATCAACTCCCCCAAGCTTAATCCTTTGCTTGTCCTCAAGCAATTCAGTTGATAAACTGAAAGTGATAAAGAAAAACTTTTAGAAACTCCTTTTTCTCTTGTTGTTGTAAATATGTAAAGCCAGCATTCAAGTTTTCAACAAAGATTATGAACTAACCGTATTCACAATAACATTTAGGTCTCATGTTTACTCATATCAATGGCATAATCAACTAGCGAGCAATAATAATAAATCTCGGATGACAACACTTTCTCAAAACAATCATAATATGATATAACAAGATGGTATCTCGCTAGCCCTTTCTGAGGCCGCATGATACGTCTCCAACGTATCTATAATTTTTTATTGTTCCTTGCTATTATATTATACGTTTTGGATGTTTAATGGGCTTTACTATACACTTTTATATTATTTTTGGGACTAACCTATTAACCCAAGGCCCAGTTCAAATTGCTGTTTTTTTGCCTATTTTAGTGTTTCGCAGAAAAGGAATATCAAACGGTGTCCAAACGGAATGAAACCTTCGGGAGCGTGATTTTTGGAACAAACGTGATCCAGAGGACTTGGAGTGGACGTCAAGAAATCAACGAAGAGGCCACGAGGCAGGGAGGCGCGCCTGCCCCCCTGGGCGCGCCCCCTGATAACCCACAAGTATAGGGGATCAATTGTAGCCTCTTTCGATAAGTAAGAGTGTCGAACCCAACGAGGAGCTAAAGGTAGAACAAATATTCCCTCAATTTCTATCGACCACCGATACAACTCTATGCACGCTTGACGTTCGCTTTACCTAGAACAAGTATAAAACTAGAAGTACTTTTTAGGTGGTTTTGGATAGGTTTGCAAGAATATAAAGAGAGCGTAAATAAAAACTAGGGGCTGTTTAGATAAAGATACAATAAAGTAAATATAGCGAGTGTGGAAAAGTGGTGGTAGGAGTTGTGAAATTGTCCCTAAGCAATTGACTACTTTACTAGACTGATAGCAAGTTTTATGTGGGAGAGACCATTGCTAGCATGTCATCCCTGACTTAGAATTCTATGAACTTATGATTGGAACTATTAGCAACCATCCGCAACTACTAACGTTCATTAAGGTAAAACCCAACCATAGCATTAAGATATATTGGTCCCCTTCAATCCCGTATGCATCAATTTCTATGCTAGGTTGAAGCTTCTGTCACTCTTGCCCTCCAATACATAGTCCTATCAACATACAACTAACCCTATGGTGTGATCCACGCGCGCGCTCATATGATGGGCACCAAAGGACAGCAACATAACCACAAGCAAATTAAACCGATGATAGCAATTCATCAACCACCGATAGGACAACGAAAATCTACTCAGACATCATAGGATGGCAACACATCATTGGATAATAATATGAAGCATAAAGCACCATGTTCAAGTAGAGGGTATAGTGGGTTGAGGGAGAGTGGACCGCTGTAGATAGAGAGGGGAAGGTGATGGAGATGTTGGTGAAGATGGCGGAGGTGTTGGTGAAGATCGCGGTGATGATGATGGTTGCCACGGCAGCGTTCCGGCGCCACCGGAAGAGAGGGGGAGAGGGGCCCCTTCTTCTTCTTCTTCCTTGACCTTCTCCCTAGATGGGAGAAGGGTTTCCCCTCTAGTCCATGGTCTCCATGGCATGGGAGGGGCGAGAGCCCCTCCGAGATTCGATCTATCTCTCTGTCTCTCTCTGTTTATGCGTTCTCCTATTCTGCCCTTTCACCGTTTATATATATATATATATATACATATATATATATATATATATATATATATATATATATATATATATATATATATATATATATATATATATATATATATATATATATATATATATATATATATATATATATATATATATATATATATATATATATGGAGATCCGTAACTCGATTGGATTGAAACCTTCGCCGAGATTTTTTTTTCCGAAAATTAGCTTTCTTGCGGCCAAAGAAGAGCAGCAACCAGCTTACGGGTGGCCCACGAGGGTCAGGGGCGCGCCCAGGGGGGTGGGGCGCGCCCCCTGCTTGTGTCTCCCTCGGGCACCGTCTCGCGTTGATTCTTCTTCCCATATTCTCCAAATATTCCAAAAATATTCTCCGTCCATTTTTATCCTGTGTGGACTCCTTTTGATATGGGGTTTCTGCAAAACATAAAACATGCAACAAACAGGAACTGTCACTGGGCACTGGATCAATATGTTAGTCCCAAAAAATAATATAAAAAGTTTCCAAAAGTATATGAAAGTTGAATAATATTGGCATGGAACAATAAAAAATTATAGATACGACGGAGACGTATCACCCCCCACCCTTGTGGGCCCCTCGTGGCTCCACCGACCTACTTCTTCCTCCTATATATACCCACGTACCCTGAAACCAACCAGGAGCACCACGAAAACCTATTTCCACCGCCGCAACCTTATGTACCCGTGATATCCCATCTTGGGGCCTTTTTTGGTGCTCCGCCGGAGGGGGAATCGATCACGGAGGGCTTCTACATCAACACCATAGCCTCTCCGATGATGTGTGAGTAGTTTACCACAGACCTTCGGGTCCATAGTTATTAGCTAGATGGCTTCTTCTCTCTCTCTTTGGATCTCAATACAAAGTTCTCCTCGATCTTCTTGGAGATCTATTCGATGTAACTCTTTTTGCGGTGTGTTTGTCGAGATCCGATGAATTGTGGGTTTATGATCAAGATTATCTATGAACAATATTTGAATCTTCTCTGAATTTTTTTATGTATGATTTGTTATCTTTGCAAGTCTCTTCGAATTATCAGTTTGGTTTGGCCTACTAGATTGATCTTTCTTGCAATGGGAGAAGTGCTTAGCTTTGGGTTCAATCTTGTGTTACTCGATCCCAGTGACAGAAAGGGAAACGACACGTATTGTATTGTTTCCATCGAGGATAAAAAGATGGGGTTTATATCATATTGCTTGATTTTATCCCTCTACATCATGTCATCTTACCTAATGCGTTACTCTGTTCTTATGAACTTAATATTCTAGATGCATGCTGGATAGCGGTCGATGTGTGGAGTAATAGTAGTAGATGCAGGCAGGAGTCGGTCTACTTGTCACGGACGTGATGCCTATATACATGATCATGCCTAGATATTCTCATAATTATGCACTTTTCTATCAATTGCTCGACAGTAATTTGTTCACCCACTGTAATACTTATGCTATCTTGAGAGAAGCCACTAGTGAAACCTATGGCCCCCGGGTCTATTTTCCATCATATTAATCTCCTGTCAACTAGCTATTTCTGGTGCCGTTTATTTTGCAATCTTTACTTTTAATCTTTATCATAAAAATACCAAAAATATTATCTTATCATCACTATCAGATCTCACTTTTGCAAGTGGTCGTGAAGGGATTGACAACCCCTTTATCGCGTTGGTTGCAAGGTTCTTATTTGTTTGTGTAGGTACGAGGGACTTGCGTGTGGCCTCCTACTGGATTGATACCTTGGTTCTCAAAAACTGAGGGAAATACTTATGCTACTTTGCTGCATCACCCTTTCCTCTTCAAGGGAAAAAACAACGCATGCTCAAGAGGTAGCAAGAACGATTTCTGGCGCCGTTGTCGGGGAGTCTACGCACAAGTCAAGACATACCAAGTACCCATCACAAACTCTTCTCCCTCGCATTACATTATTTGCCATTTGCCTCTCGTTTTCCTCTCCCCCACTTCACCATTTCTATTTTCTTCGCCCCTCTTCCATTCGTCCTTCTATTTGCTTGCATCTTCACTTGCTAAAAATCTATTGATATGGATCCACTTAAAGTGTTCTACTTGGATCTTCTTCGATCCTTATGCGCTCGTGCTGAAACCTCAACTTGCCTAGTTGATGGGAAATCTTTAGATGAGCATGCTCATTTTGTGCATCACCGCTTGTATGAAAAAGGGAAACTCTTATGGGATCAAATAAATAGATTGCTATGTTATGCTTGGAATCTTTGTGAAATTTGTGATTTTACTTGTTGCTCTAAGAACCCTAAAAATCACCTTCCCTACCTATGTGAGTTTAATGATAATGAAATATTATCTTCTTATGCAAAGGGTGTTTATAGTTACTACAATGTCGAACAAATTGAAGAATTTGTTGCTTTTAAGGGTGCTTATGAAGTTTCTTCTTTGATTGAAAAGTATCATATTACTCTCTACGAATCTGAAAATTTTGACATACTTAAATATTGCTATGAAAATTATGCTCATAATGTCTATGTCAAAGAATTTATTGAAAGAATGACCATTGCTTCTAAAGAAAATAATGCTATGCATGAATCTATAGATAATTATGATTCTGATGATTTGATTGAAATTTCCCTCGATGAACATGATGCTTGCTATTCTTGTGGCCATGATGCCAATATTTATGAAGATGAATTTGCTATATTTCCTTATGTTAAACATGAGATTGTTGCTATTGCACCCATACTTGATAGTTCCTTTGATGAAAAACATGATTGCAATGATTCTACTATAAATTCTCTTGATGTCAATTGTGCTAATAATATGCAAAACCCTAAGCTTGGGGATGCTAGTTTTGCTATGTCTACTACTTGTTGCAATGATCATGATTGGGGTGATTCTTCTTATGATCTTGAAAATTTATTTAAGCCCATGGTGAATATGAGATTGATAATAATGTTTCAAATAATATTGAAAGTGGGTTTGGAAGAGTGTCAACTTTAGATCCCACATATTTAGATAATGTTCAATCTTATGAAGTTTTTGATAAAAGTGGGTTTGGAGAGGTCATGACTTTAGTTAATGATATTCCCACTATTTTGGAAGAGTGTCAACTTTGCATGCATGTGGATCATGTAGAGAAAGTTTTATATGAGAGCTATATTGTTGAATTTGAATATGATCCCACATGTAATTATTATGAGAGAGGAAAATATGGTTGGATAAATTTTCATGTTACTAAATTACCTCTCGTTATGTTGAGATTGCTATTGTTTCTCACTTCTTCCTTGCATATGCTAGTATTTGCTTGTCTTGATAATTTGTTTGCCTATAAGATTCCTATGCATAGGAAGTATGTTATAATTAGATGTGTTTGTCACGTGTTTCACGATGCTCTCTTTGCACTTCAATTCTTGTCTTTCATGTGAGCATCATTAAAATTATCAATGCCTAGCTAGGGGCGTTAAACGATAGCGCTTGTTGGGAGGCAACCCAATTTTATTTTTGTTTCTTGATTTTTCGTTCTGTATAGTAATAAATCTTTGATCTAGCCTCTGGTTAGATGTGCTTTTATGTTTTAATTAGTGTTTGTGCCAAGTAGAACCTTTGGGAAGACTTGGGTGAAGTCTTTTTGATCTTGCTGTAAAAAACAGAAACTTTAGCGCTCACGAGATTAGCTACAACTTTTTACTGGAGAGTGGTATTTAGTTGATTCTTTTTTGCATATGATTAATAGATAAATTACTCACGTCCAGAAATTTATTTTAGAATTTTAGGAGTTCCATAAGTATGCGTTTGATACAGATTACTACAGACTGTTCTGTTTTTGACAGATTCTGTTTTGCGTGTGTTGTTTGCTTATTTTGATGAATCTATGGCTAGTATCGGAGGTTATGAACCATAGAGAAGTTGGAATACAGTAGGTTTAACACCAATATAGATAAATATTGAGTTCATTACAGTACCTTGAAGTGGTGTTTTGTTTTCTTTCGCTAACGGAGCTCACGAGATTTTCTGTTAAGTTTTGTGTTGTGAAGTTTTCAAGTTTTGGGTAAAGATTTGATGGATTATGGAACAAGGAGTGGCAAGAGCCTAAGCTTGGGGATTCCCAAGGCACCCCAAGGTAAAATCCAAGGACAACCAAAAAGTCTAAGCTTGGGGATGCCCCAGAAGGCATCCCCTCTTTTGTCTTTGTCCATCGGTAACTTTACTTGGAGCTATATTTTTATTCACTACATGATATGTGTTTTGCGTGGAGCATCTTGTATGATTTTAGTCTTTGATTTTTAGTTCACCACAATCATCCTTGCTGTACACACCTTTTGGGAGAGACACACATTAATCAGAATTTATTAGAATACTCTATGTGCTTCACTTATATCTTTTGAGCTAAACAATTTTGCTCTAGTGCTTCACTTATATCTTTTAGAGCACGGTGGCGGTTTTATTTTATAGAAATTATTGATCTCTCATGCTTCACTTATATTATTTTGAGAGTCCTTTAGAACATCATGGTAATTTGCTTTGGCTATAAAATTAGTCCTAATATGATAGGCATCCAAGATGGATATAATAAAAACTTCCATATAAGTGCATTGAATACTAGGAGAAGTTTGATACTTGATGATTGTTTTGAGATATGGAGATAGTGATATTAAAGTTGTGCTAGTTGAGTAGTTGTGAATTTGAGAAATACTTGTGTTGAAGTTCGCAAGTCCCGTAGCATGCACGTATGGTAAACGTTGTGTACCAAATTTGAAACATGAGGTGTTCTTTGATTGTCATCCTTATGAGTGGCGGTCGGGGACGAGCGATGGTCTTTTCCTACCAATCTATCCCCCTAGGAGCATGCGCGTAGTGCTTGGTTTTTGATGACTTGTAGATTTTTGCAATAAGTATGTGACTAATGTTGAGACCATGGATTATACGCACTCTCAACCTTCCATCATTGCTAGCCTCTTTGGTACCGTGCATTGCCCTTTCTCACCTTGAGAGTTGGTGCAAACTTCGTCGGTGCATCCAAACCCCGTGATACGATACGCTCTATCACACATAAACCTCCTTATATCTTCCTCAAAACAGCCACCATACCTACCTATTATGGCATTTCCATAGCCATTCCAAGATATATTGCCATGCAACTTTCCACCGTTCCGTTTGACACGCTTCATCATTGTCATATTGCCTTGCATGATCATGTAGTTGACATCGTATTTGTGGCAAAGCCACCATGCATATTATTTCATACATGCCACTCTTGATTCATTGCTCATCCCGGAACACCGCCGGAGGCATTCATATAGAGTCATATTTTGTTCTAAGTATCGAGTTGTAATCATTGAGTTGTAAATAAATAGAAGTGTGATGATCATCATTAATAGAGCATTGTCCCAAATAAAAAAAAGAGATAAAGGCCAAATAAAAAAGGAAAGGCCCAAAAAAAGAAAAAAAAAGAAAAAAAAGAGAAAAAAGAGAAATAAAAAGGGACAATGCTACTATCCTTTTTCCACACTTGTGCTTCAAAGTAGCACCATGATCTTTATGATAGAGAGTCTCTTGCTTTGTCACTTTCATATACTAGTGGGAATTTTTCATTGTAGAACTTGGCTTGTATATTCCAACAATGGGCTTCCTCAAATGCCCTAGGTCTTCGTGAGCAAGCAAGTTGGATGCACACCCACTTAGTTTCTTTTTTTGAGCTTTCATACATTTATAGCTCTAGTGCATCCGTTGCATGGCAATCCCTACTCCTTGCATTGACACCAATTGATGGGCATCTCCCTAGCCCGTTGATTAGCCGCGTCAATGTGAGACTTTCTCTTTTTTGTCTTCTCCACACAACCCCCATCATCATTATTCTATTCCACCCATAGTGCTATATCCATGGCTCACGCTCATGTATTGCGTGAAAGTTGAAAATAGTTTGAGATTACTAAAGTATGAAACAATTGCTTGGCTTGTCATCGGGGTTGTGCAAGATGAGAGCATCTTGTGTGACAAAAATGAAGCAAGGCCAAACTATATGATTTTGTAGGGATGAGCTTTCTTTGGCTATGTTATTTTGAGAAGACATAATTGCTTTGTTAGTATGCTTGAAGTATTATTATTTTTATGTCAATATTAAACTTTTATCTTGAATCTTTCAGATCTGAACATTCTTGCCACAATAAAGAAAATTACATTGAGATATATGCTAGGTAGCATTCCACATCAAAAATTCTGTTTTTATCATTTACCTACTCGAGGACGAGCAGGAATTAAGCTTGGGGATGCTTGATACGTCTCCAACGTATCTATAATTTTTTATTGTTCCATGCTATTATATTATCCGTTTTGGATGTTTAATGGGCTTTACTATACACTTTTATATTATTTTTGGGACTAACCTATTAACCCAAGGCCCAGTGCAAATTGCTTTTTTTTTTGCCTATTTCAGTGTTTCGCAGAAAAGGAATATCAAACGGAGTCCAAACGGAATGAAACCTTCGGGAGCATGATTTTTGGAACAAACGTGATCCAGAGGACTTAGGTGGGCGCCAAGAAATCAACGAGGAGGCCACGAGGCAGGGGCGCGCTTGCCTTACAGGCACGCCCCACCCTCATGGGCCCCTCGTGGCTCCACCGACCTACTTCTTCCTCCTATATATACCCCTTTGTCGGTGTCAAAACCGGCGGATCTCGGGTAGGGGGTCCCGAACTGTGCGTCTAGGCGGATGGTAACAGGAGACAAGGGACACGATGTTTTACCAGGTTCGGGCCCTCTCGATGGAGGTAAAACCCTACTCCTGCTTGATTAATATTGATGATATGGTTAGTACAAGAGTGGATCTACCACGAGATCGAGAGGCTAAACCCTAGAAGCTAGCCTATGGTATGATTGTTGTTAGTCCCACGGACTAAAACCCTCCGGTTTATATAGACACCGGATAGGGTTAGGGTTACACTGAGTCGGTTACAATGGTAGGAGATCTACATATCCAGATCGCCAAGCTTGCCTTCCACGCCAAGGAAAGTCCCATCCGGACATGGGACGAAGTCTTCAATCTTGTATCTTCATAGTCCAGAGTCCGCCAGCGGTGATAGTTCGCTATCCGGACACCCCTAATCGAGGACTCCTCAGAGCCCTCGAACCAGGATTCAATGACGACAAATCCGCGCGCATTTTGTCTTCGCATTGCAAGGCGGGTTCCTCCTCCGAATACTTCATAGAAGATTTTGAACACAAGGATAGTGTCCGGCTCTGCAAAACAAGTTCCACATACCACCGTAGAGAGAATAAGCTTTGCACAGATCCGCCGCGTATTCCCGGCGTGACATCACACCACGGCCAGGCCTTTATCTGAATCGTTTTCTTGTCCCCACCTCGGTAGCGTTTAGCGAGGCGGTTTCCTTGGCACGTCTTGTCAGAGCGGAGATCATGCCCCCTTTATTATGGGATCCTCATCAATACGGGCGTGGGTAACCCAGTCGTGCCCGTTGGCACGCCTCCTCCATCGAAGGCGAGTCCCGAACGGTCACGGGGAGGGCTCTTGGTATTCAACCTCTTTATAACGAGACCAAGGCCCGCTCCTTTCTTTCAATATCAATCGAATCCACCCCTCGCTTCGAGTTCTAACACCCAAAGCTCCAGATTTAGGCGCTTCGGACCTTCAACGATGTCCGGCTCCGACCTGCACGGCCGGTGGATGTCTTCCTCCATCACGGAAGAAGATGTGCTAAAGCTGAGAGACTCCAGGTATCTCACCGGCGAAATTTCGCATAGGCTGCCTGCCCAAGGGCAGGTTATTCCCACTCCCGAGCCTGGTGAGAGCATGGTATTCGTGTCTCACTTCCTTCGGGGTTTAGGCTTCCCGACAGACCCCTTTGTGAGGGGGCTCATGTTTTATTATGGGCTGGAATTCCATGACTTGGACCCGGAGTCCATCCTCCACATCTCGTCGTTCATTGTCGTATGCGAAGCCTTCCTCCGCATTACCCCTCACTTCGGATTGTGGCCCAAGACCTTCAAAGTGGAGCCGAAGATGATCAAGGGGCATCAGGCAGAGTGCAGAGGGGCTGTTATAAGCAAGAATGCGGACGCTCCATGGCCCGAGGGCTCTTTTCAAGAGGAGCTCAATTTATGGCAACAGGAGTGGTTTTATATCACCGCTCCCAGGGGCACCAAATGGGCGGCGCCACCTGCCTTCCACTCGGGTCCTCCACTGCGGTGGGCGTCATGGATCAATAAAGGGCTCGACTGGGGACCGTCCAAGGATGTACCTCTGTTGCAGGGCCGTATTCGAGACCTCCGAGAGAGAGAGAGAGAGATCAATCTGGTCGTAGTAGCACAGGTCATGCTGATTCGTCGCACCTTGCCCTGCAAACGTTGCCCCCTCCGCCTGTGGGAGTTTAATCCGGAGGGACCACGAGCTCTCCAACGTTTTATGGGTGTAACGCCCGTGGAGATGTACCAACTGTTCTTCGGATCACAAGCAATGTGTCCGGACTTAACCGAGGACGCAGGTCTGAGCTGCAATCGCCCGGATACTCAAGTAAGTAGTCATGTACCCGGACATGCTATCCGCATATTTATCATACACTCGCCCTTTAAAAGAGCTATTCTTTAAACAGGAGTGGATAGCAAAAGCAAAACTGATCAGGTGTCTGGCCCCCCTCCCTGAGACCACGCCGGATCATGTATTAACCAAGATGCTAGAGGCTGTGCCTTTTGAAGAAGGCGAAGGGGGGAACAAGGGAACTACTACCTCCGTGAAGGAGGCTATCAAGAAAGGGGATCGAGAATCCCTCCTCCAAGGAGAAAAGGACCGCTTCGAAGATCCGGAGACCAAAGCCTCAAGCGGGGAAGAAATCTTCACAGAGGGTCCTGCGGCGGAGATGCCCGGCCGCACTATTTCCCCAAGGAGATCAGCCCTCAATGAGCCGTAAGTAAAGGGAGGCGTTTCTTTTAAAGAGAGACATCCCGTTTATTTCGAGCGTAACCAAAGTTTACCTTGTAGTTCGGATCTCAGCCCTTCACAGCAGAGCTTCGTCTTGAGGATCTTGGTCGGAGATGATGGAGAGCGAACGCCTCCGCCTGCCGCATACCGTTATGCGAGGTGGGCGACCCTGAGGTGTCGTCGCGGAGGGTTTCTCCGAATCCGGCGGGGCCTGAAGGCAGCCGTATGTCCCCTCAAAGCCCTCCGTGTCCGCCTTCGGAAAAGGCCACCGGACGAGTCCGGCACCAACGGTGTACGGTCGGAGGAGCTGAAGGATCTGCTCGGGCGGCGTCTATCTCGGAAGATCACCGACGTTATCGGGTACGGTGATTGAAAGGATGTCATCCGCTGAGAGCGGATTGCATGAAATCGTCGTAAGTTCTTGACGGGTTTTGAGGTACGCATAAAATGATGTACCTTCGACAGTTTTGCATATAAAATGTGCCTGTATAGATAGTAGCCCCGAGACTTGATGCGGTGTCAAAAATGACGGCGCGCCGAGGATCATAACCCAGTATAATATCGCTCTTCCTATGTAGGTGGCGGCGTCCGGTGGCTAGCGGGCTGATGAATTTGCCGAACTAAAGCGGAAACTTGGCGTGGCGGATGCGGACATCATGCTTGTTAGTAAGCGGCTTGACGAGCCACAAGGTATGCAACTTCTCGCGGACACCTGGTAAGGAGCTTGACGCCCATGCCTTACAACATGTATGCTTAATGCAGATGGTGCGCTGCTATGGAGAGCCTTGGTGGAGCTCGCCCAAGCCAAGGAGCAAGCGGAAAAAAGTGATGCGGCTGCCTTAAAGGCGGCCGCAGAGCTAAAAAGCGAACAGGCTGCTCATCGCGAAGCAAGAGAGAAATGGCGAGATGGCGTGAAATTGAAGAGTGCTACTGACCGTTGCGAGCTTCTTGAAAAAGAAGATTGAACAAAACAAGAGGACCTGAAAAAGGCCGCCACCGAGGCCAAGGATACTCGCTCTGCAATGAGAGCTATGAAGGAGGAGCTACGTCAGGACGGAGATATTGCGGTGGAAAGCCCTTTACGATGCGGAGGAAATTCACGGATCCTAAATACGCTCAATTGGACCGGCTGTGGGGTGCGGAGGATGCTTATCTGGACTTGGCGGCGAAAAGCCGCATGACGCGTCGAACACTTCCGAGGTCAAAAGGATCACAGAATGGAAGAGCTTTTTTGGTCGCAGTTCCATAGTCCGGAGCGTCCACTTTCATTAACCGATCATTTGGCCGAATGGGCTGAGCTGAATAGGTTGTCCGGACTTGCCATGAAGGCTGTCGTGACTCATTTATGGCCGAAAAGGCCCGAGCCGAAGAGTTATTTTGGCTTGGTGCAACAGTTCCTTGGTGTGGTGCCGCATATCGATGCAATGAAGCGGTCAGCATGCATAGAGGGTGCGCGGATGGCTCTGTTGGGGAACGTAGTAATTTCAAAAAAATTCCTACGATCACGCAAGACCATGGTGATGGCATAGCAACGAGAGGGGAGAGTGTCCGTCCACGTACCCTCGTGAGACCGAAAGCGAGCGTTATAACAACGCGGTTGATGTAGTCGTGCGTCTCCACGATCCGACCGATCCAAGCACCGAGCGTCACGGCACCTCCGAGTTCTGCACACGTTCAGCTCGATGGCGATCCCGGACTCCGATCCAGCAAAGTGTCGGGATGAGAGTTCTGTCGACCGACGACGGCGTGGTGGCGATGTTGATGCTCCACCGGCGCAGGGCTTCGCCTAAGCTCATGACGATATGACTTCTCCGGCAGGGCTTTGCCTAAGCTCATGACGATATGACGAAGTGGAATATGGTGGAAGGGGCACCGACACGGCTAAGGCAAGATCCGTAGATCAACTTGTGTGTCTTGGGGTGCCCCTGCCCCGTATATAAAGGAGCCAAGGGGAGGTGGCGGCCCTAGGGGAGGCGCGCAAGGAGGAGTCCTACTCCCACCGGGAGTGGGGCCCCCCCTCTCCTAGTTGGAGGATTGGAGGAGGGGAAGAGGGAAGAGGCGCGCAGCCCACCTTGGCCTGCCCTTCCTCTTCTCCCATGGCCCATTAAGGCCCATAGACTTCCGGGGTTCGGTAACCTCCGGTACTCGATAAAATCGATTTCACCGGAACACTTCCGATGTCAAATGTAGGCTTCCAATATATCAATCTTTATGTGTCGACCATTTGAGACTCCTCGTCATGTCCGTGATCACATCCGGACTCGAACAACCTTGGTGCATCAATACTTATAAACTCATTATTAACATCATCGAAACCTTTAGCGTGCGGACCCTACGGGTTCGAGAACTATGTAGACATGACCTAGAACTATTCTCGGTCAATAACCAATAAGCGGAACCTGGATGCCCATATTGGCTCCTACATATTCTTGAAGATCTTTATCGGTCAAACCGCATAACGACATCGTTGTTCCTTTGTCATCGGTATGTTACTTACCCGAGATTCGATCGTCGGTATCCAATACCTAGTTCAATCTCGTTACGGTAAGTCTCTTTACTCGTTCCGTAATACATCATCTCACAACTAACTCATTAGTTGTAATGCTTGCAAGGCTTAAGTGATGTGTATCACCGAGAAGGCCTAGAGATACCTCTCCGACAATCGGAGTGACAAAACCTAATCTCAAATCGCCAACCCAACAAGTACCTTTGGAGACACCTGTAGTACTCCTTTATAATCACCCGATTACGTTGTGGCGTTTGGTAGTACCAAAGTGTTCCTCCGTGGCGGAGTTGCATAATCTCATAGTTATAGGAACATGTATGGGTCATGAAGAAAGCATTAACATACTAAGCGATCAAGTGTTAAGCTAACGGAATGGGTCATGTCAATCAGATCATTCAACTAATGATGTGACCTTGTTAATCAAATAACAACTCCTTGTTCATGGTTAGGAAACATAACCATCTTTGATTAACAAGCTAGTCAAGTAGAGGCATACTAGTGACACTCTGTTTGTCTATGTATTCACACATGTATTATGTTTCCGGTTAATACAATTCTAGCATGAATAATAAACATTTATCATGAAATAAGGAAATAAATAATAACTTTATTATTGCCTCTAGGGCATATTTCCTTGATCTCCCACTTGCACTAGAGTCAATAATCTAGTTCACATCATCATGTGATTCAACACTAATATTCACATCTGCATGTGATTAATACCCATAGTTCACATCGTCATGTGACCAACACCCAAAGGGTTTACTAGAGTCAATAATCTAGTTCACATCGCTATGTGATTAACACCCAAAGAGTACTAAGGTATGATCATGTTTTGCTCGTGAGAGAAGCTTAGTCAGCGATTACATCACATTCGAGCCGTATGTATTTTACAAATATTCTATGTCTACAATGCTCTTGCGGGCTACTCTAGCTAATTGCTCCCACTTACAATATGTATCAGATTGAGACTTAGAGTCATACGGATCGGTGTAAAAGCTTGCATCGATGTTACTCTTTCTGACGGGCTCTTTTATCACCTCCATAATCGAAATATTTCCTTAGTCCTCACTAAGGATGTTCTTGACCAATGTCCGATGATCTACTCCTAGATCACTATTGTACTCCTTGCCAAATTCAGAGCAAGTTATACAATAGGTGCAGTACATAGCATAGCATACTTTATAGAACCTATGGTGAGGCATAGGGAATGACTTTCATTCTCTTTCTATTTTACTGCCGTGGTGGGATTTGAGTCTTACTCAATTTCACACCTTTGCAACACAGGCAAGAACTTTTCTTTGATGTTCCATTTTGAACTACTTCAAAATCTTGACAAGGTATATATTTATTGAAAAACTTATCTAGCGTCTTGATCTATCTCTATAGATCTTTGATGCTCAATATGTAAGCAGCTTCAACGAGGTCCTTCTTTGAAAAACTCCTTTCAAATACTCCTTTATGCTTTGCAGAATAATTCTACATCATTTCCGATCAACAATATGTCATTCATATATACTTATCAGAAATGTTGTAGTGCTCCACTCACTTTCTTGTAAATACAGGCTTCACCGCAAGTCTGTATAAAACTATATGCTTTGATCAACTTATCAAAGTGTGTATTCCAACTCGAGATGCTTGCACCAGTCCATAGATGGATCATTGGAGCTTACACATTTTGTTAGCACCTTTAGGATTGACAAAACCTTCGGTTGCATCATATACAACTCTTCTTTAAGAAACCCATTAAGGAATGCAGTTTTGACATTCATTTGCAGATTTCATAAAATGTGGCAATTGCTAACATGATTCGACAGACATAAGCATCGCTACAGTTGAGTAAATCTCATTGTAGTCAACACCTTGAACTTGTCGAAAATCTTTCTGCGACAAGTCGAGCTTTATAGATAGTAATGCTACTATCAGCATCTGTCTTCCTCTTGAAGATCCATTTATATAATATGGCTTGCCGATCATGAGCAACTCCATCAAAGTCCACACTTTGTTCTCATATATGGATCCCATCTCAGATTTCATGGTCTCAAACCATTTCGCGGAATCTGAGCTCATCATCGCTTCCTCATAGTTAGTAGGTTCATCATGGTCTAGTAACATGACTTCCGAACATGATTACCGTACCACTACAGTGCGGATCATACTCTGGAAGACCTACGAGGTTTGGTAACAACTTGATCTGAAGTTTCATGATCATCATCATTAACTTCCTCACTAATTGGTGTAGGAATCATGAAACTGATTTCGTGATGAACTACTTTCCAACAAGGAGAAGGTACAATTACCTTATCAAGTTTTACTTTCCTCCCACTCACTTCTTTGAGAAAACTCCTTCTCTAGAAAGGATCCATCTTAACAACGAATGTTTTGCCTTTAGACCTGTGATAGAAGGTGTACCCAACAGTTTCCTTTGGGTATTCTATGAAGGCGCACTTCTCCGATTTGGGTTCGAGCTTATCGGTGAAAACCTTTTCACATAAGCATCGAACTCAAACTTTAAGAAACGACAGCTTAGGTCTCTTGCTAAACCATAGTTCATACGGTGTCATCTCAGCGGTTTAGATGGTTGCCCTATTAAGCGTGAATGCAGCTGTCTCTAATGCATAACCCCAAAGCGATAGTGGTAAATCGGTAAGATACATCATAGATCGCACCATATCATAATAAAATGCAGTTCTGACGTTCGGACACACCATAACGTTGTGGTGTTCCGGTGGCGTGAGCTGTGAAACTATTCCACATTGTTTTCATTGAAGACCAAACTCGTAACTCAAATATTCATCTCCACGATCAGATCGCAGAAACTTTATTTTCTTGTTACGATGATTTTCCACTTCACTCTGAAATTCTTTGAACCTTTCAACTATTTCAGACTTATGTTTCATCAAGTAGATATACCCATACCTGCTCAAATCATCTTGTGAAGGTCAGAAAATAAGGATACTTGCCACGAGCATCAACACTCATTGGATCGCATACATCGGTATGTATTATTTCCAATAAGTCGGTAGCTTGTTCCATTGTTCGGAGAGCGGAGTTTTAGTCATCTTGCCCAAAGCGGCACGGTTCGCAAGCATCAAATGATTCATAACCAAGTGATTCCGAAAGTCCATCGCATGGAGTTTCTTCATCGTTTTACACCAATATGACCTAAGCGGCGGTGCCACAAATAAGTTGCACTATCATTATTAACTTTGTATCTTTTGGCATCAATATTATGAATATCGTATCACTACGATCGAGATCCAATGAACCATTTTCATTGGGTGTGTAACCATATAAGGTTTTATTCATGTAAGCGAACAACAATTTATTCTCTTTAAATGAATAACCGTATTGCAATAAACATGATCAAATCATATTTATGCTCAACACCAAATAACACTTATTTAGGTTCCACACTAATCCGAAAGTATAGGGAGTGTGCGATGATGATCATATCAATCTTGGAACTACTTCCAACACTCATCGTCACTTCCCTTCAACTAGTCTCTGTTTATTCGTAACTCCTGTTTGAGTTACTAATCTTAGCAACCGAGCAGTATCAAATACTCGGGGCTACTATAAACACTAGTAAGGCACACATCAATAACCTGTATATCAAATATAACCTTGTTCACTTTGCCATCCTTCTTATCCACCAAATATCCGGGGTAGTTCGCTTCCGGTGACCAGTTCCATTGCAGCAAAAGTACTCAATCTCAGGCTTAGGTCTGACTTGGGCTTCTTCACTCGAGCAGCAACTTGCTTGCCGTTCCTTTTGAAGTTCCCTTCTTCCCTTTGCCATTTTCCTTGAGACTAGTGGTCTTGTCAACCATCAACACTTGATGTTTTCTTGATTTCTACCTTCGCCGATTTTAGCATCGCGAAGAGCTCGAGAATCCTTTTCGTCATCCCTTGCATACTATAGTTCATCACGAAGTTCTACTAACTTAGTGATGGTGACTAGAGAATTCTGTCAATCACTATCTTATCTGGAAGATTAACTCCCACTTGATTCAAGCGATTGAAGTACTCAGACAATCTGAGCACATGCTCACTAGTTGAGCGATTCTCCTCCATCTTTTAGCTATAGAACTTGTTGGAGACTTCATATCTCTCAACTCGGGTATTTGCTTGAAATATTAACTTCAATTCTGGAACATCTCATATGGTCCATGGCGTTCAAAACGTCTTTGAAAGTCCGATTCTAAGCCGTTAAGCATGGTGCACTAAACTATCAAGTAGTCATCATATTGAGCTAGCCAAGCGTTCATAACGTCGTATCGCTCATATTGAGCTAGCCAAGCGTTCATAACGCGCATCTGCTCTGCAATAGGTCATCACCTAGCGGTGCATTAAGGACATAATTCTTACGTGCAGCAATGAGGATAAACCTCAGATCACGGATCCAATCCGCATCATTGCTACTAACATTTTTCAATACAATTTTCTCTAGGAACACATATAAAAACATAGGGAAGCAACAACGCGAGCCATTGATCTACAACATAATTTGCAAAATACTACGGGACTAAGTTCATGATAAATTAAAGTTCAATTAATCATATTACTTTAGAACTCCCACTTAGATAGACATCTCTCTAGTTATCTAAGTGATTCGTGATCCAAATCAACTAAACCATGTCCGATCATCACGTGAGATGGAGTAGTTTCAATGGTGAACATCACTATGTTGATCATATCTACTATATGATTCACGTTCGACCTTCGGTCTCCGTGTTCGAGGCCATATCTGTTATATGCTAGGCTCGTCAAGTTTAACTTTGAGTATTCGCGTGCGCAACTGTTTTGCACCCGTTGTATTTGAGCGTAGAGCCTATCACACCCGATCATCACGTGGTGTCTCGGCACGAAGAACTTTCATAGCGGTGCATACTCGGGAGAACACTTCTTGATAATTTTAGTGAGAGATCATCTTGTAATGCTACCGTCAATCAAAGCAAGATAAGATGCATAAAGGATAAACATCACATGCAATCAATATAAGTGATATGATATGGTCATCATCATCTTGTGCTTGTGATCTCCATCGCGAAGCACCGTCATGATCACCATCGTCACCGGTAGCGACACCTTGATCTCCATCGTAGCATCGTTGTCGTCTCGCCAACTATTGCTTCTCGACTATCGCTACTGCTTAGTGATAAAGTAAAGCAATTACATGGCGTTGCATTTCATACAATAAGCGACAACCATATGGCTCCTGCCGATTGCCGATAACTTCGGTTACAAAACATGATCATCTCATACAATAAAATATAGCATCACGTCTTGACCATATCACATCACAACATGCCTGCAAAAACAAGTTAGGCGTCCTCTACTTTGTTGTTGCAAGTTTTACGTGGCTGCTACGGGCTGAGCAAGAACCGTTCTTACCTCGCATCAAAACCACAGCGATACTTCGTCAAATAGACTCGTTTAACCTTCTCAAGGACCGGGCGTAGCCACTCAGTTCAACTAAAGTGAGAGAGCAGACACCGCGGTCACCTTTAAGCAGCGAGTGCTGGGGCGGTGAAACCAGTCTCGCGTAAGCGTCTGGCGTAATGTCGGTCCGGGCGCTTCATCTCACAATACCGCTGAACCAAAGTATGACATGCTGGTAGGCAGTATGACTTGTATCGTCCACAACTCACTTGTGTTCTACTCGTGCACATGACATCAACGCATAAAACCTGGCTCGGATGCCCTTTGTTGGGGAGCGTAGTAATTTCAAAAATTTCCTACGATCACGCAAGACCATGGTGATGGCATAGCAGCGAGAGGAGAAGTGTCCGTCCACGTACCCTCGTGACCGAAAGCGGAAGCGTTATAACAACGCGGTTGATGTAGTCGTGCGTCTCCACGATCCGACCGATCCAAGCACCGAGCGTCACGGCACCTCCGAGTTACGCACACGTTCAGCTCGATGGCGATCCCGGACTCCGATCCAGCAAAGTGTCGGGGATGAGTTCCGTCGACCGACGGCGTGGTGGCGATGTTGATGCTCCACCGGCGCGAGGGCTTCGCCTAAGCTCATGACGATATGACTTCTCGGCGGAGGGCTTCGCCTAAGCTCATGACGATATGACCGAAGTGGAATATGGTGGAAGGGGCACCGCACGGCTAAGGCAAGATCCGTAGATCAACTTGTGTGTCTTGGGTGCCCCTGCCCCGTATATAAAGGAGCCAAGGGGAGGTGGCGGCCCTAGGGGCGCGCAAGGAGAGTCCTACTCCCACCGGAGTAGGACTCCCCCTCTCCTAGTTGGACTAGGATTGGAGGAGGGAAGAGGGAAGGCGCCGCCCCCTTCCTTGTCCTATTCGGACTAGAGGGGAGGGCGCAGCCCACCTTGGCCTGCCCTTCCTCTTCTCCCATGGCCCATTAAGGCCCATAGACTTCCCGGGGTTCGGTAACCTCCGGTACTCGATAAAATCCGATTTCACGGAACACTTCCGATGTCAAATGTAGGCTTCAATATATCAATCTTTATGTCTCGACCATTTGAGACTCCTCGTCATGTCCGTGATCACATCCGGGACTCGAACAACCTTGGTGCATCAATACTTATAAACTCATTATTAAGCGTCATCGAAACCTTAGCGTGCGGACCCTACGGGTTCGAGAACTATGTAGACATGACCTAGAACTATTCTCGGTCAATAACCAATAGCGGAACCTGGATGCCCATATTGGCTCCTACATATTCTTGAAGATCTTTATCGGTCAAACCGCATAACGACATCGTTGTTCCCTTTGTCATCGGTATGTTACTTACCCGAGATTCGATCGTCGGTATCAATACCTAGTTCAATCTCGTTCGGTAAGTCTCTTTACTCGTTCCGTAATACATCATCTCACAACTAACTCATTAGTTGTAATGCTTGCAAGGCTTAAGTGATGTGTATCACCGAGAAGGCCTAGAATACCTCTCCGACAATCGGAGTGACAAAACCTAATCTCAAATCGCCAACCCAACAAGTACCTTTGGAGACACCTGTAGTACTCCTTTATAATGACCCGATTCGTTGTGACGTTTGGTAGTACCAAAGTGTTCCTCCGGTAAGCAGGAGTTGCATAATCTCATAGTTATAGGAACATGTATGGGTCATGAAGAAAGCATTAACATACTAAGCGATCAAGTGTTAAGCTAACGGAATGGGTCATGTCAATCAGATCATTCAACTAATGATGTGACCTTGTTAATCAAATAAAAACTCCTTGTTCATGGTTAGGAAACATAACCATCTTTGATTAACAAGCTAGTCAAGTAGAGGCATACTAGTGACACTCTGTTTGTCTATGTATTCACACATGTATTATGTTTCCGGTTAATACAATTCTAGCATGAATAATAAACATTTATCATGAAATAAGGAAATAAATAATAACTTTATTATTGCCTCTAGGGCATATTTCCTTCAGGCTCTTGCCCATGTCAAGACATAATGGGCGGAGATGAAGGCCACCGACGTTGCATCCCAAGATTCGGACAGAGGCCGAGTACCCGCCGAGCACTATTTTGAGGAAGTCATGCAGGGCGCTCGTTTAATAGAGACGCAGTGCTCGAAGGATATTATGTTTTAATGACATGTATGATTTGCGAAAACAATGTTTCAATATAATATAAGAGCTTTTTATACTTGTGCGTTCAAGTATTAAAACACCTCCTGTGCGGCCGTTGATGTATATGTATATGTAACCTGAAAGATGGCGGTCTTGAAGCCATTACGCACATAGTGCGGGGTGTTTCTAAAAAGCGCATTTTCACATAATCCAACATCTTGGTCCTATAAAGGAGGTGATAGCGTAGCAAACTAGGCAACCGGACTATAATGCTTTATCACTTTCACTTAGCCATAGGAGTTCGATGGTGGGGCTACTATATAGCCCCTAGGGGCACCGCGCTCTCGAATTCGGGCAGCGTATGTGCTGACGGGAAGCAGTCCTTCGTTAATCTTGAGAATTCTAAACATTCGGTGGGTCATCAGTGGTTGACCAGTCTCACGCTATATCATGACGGTCAGTTTTGGCTTTCTCTCTTGAGGTGCTCACTGGCCAAACCGGGGCTGTCGCGATAGTTCTCTTGGTGCCGCGTTAGCGATAGAAGCGGGCGTAAGGCAGCAAAACACGGAGCAGGAAAACCCAACATTTGACCAAAGACATGATTGAGCTGATGCATATAAGGCCTAACTTTCGAGGCGCGAACACTCCCTAAGGTATTCGGTCTTTATGAAAGCAGGCAGAATAATGCCCTAAGCCCTGGTGTCCAGTGCAGCATAAAAATTCTGGTGCGGCCGATGCCAAAGCGCCACCTCTTCCTCGGTTATAGCAAGAAACCGGGGATGTGTATCAACAAGAGACAGTAAAAAGGTTTACGCGAGGGTCTTAATCTGAAAAGAATCCTTGCAGCGGGTCCCTCTTGCGTCTGCGCTTTGTGTCTCCGTTATGCGTATCACTGGGCGGGTGTAGCGCGGTGTTCATCTGTAAAAGAAGAACTTAGTTGAAAGAAAAAAGATCGTCGAAAAATGTACTTTATATTAAATAAGCAGATACAGTTGAAAAGTGAATACAATTGAGCTTTATTGTCTCTTGTTGTACATGCGTGCAGCCCTTATGCGGGGTATGCTACTAGTAGGCGTTTATATGTTTACGCCGGACTCGTCTAGCCATGTCCGGGGTTCGAATGACCTATTCAGGTGCTTTGATTGCGGAGCCGGATTAGTGTGGGGCTGTCAAGGCAGACTCACGTTCTTCCGTGCTCGAGTAACACTTGATACTCCCTTTTAATGAGATGATGTCGCGTGGACCGGGCATTTTAAGTGTAAGAGATGCATAATGCGGTATTGCGTTAAAGCGGTAAAGCTTCACGTCGATGAGTGCTTGATAGCTACTTTCAAATGGGGCGATGTGGAAGGTTAACTTTTAGCGGCGGAAGTTGTCGGATGAGCGAACACAACTTCTAGCGATGAGGAGCCCGTACAATGGGCATATAGGCTGGCATTACCCCTTTGAAGGAGGTGTTGCTATGGCGAATTTTGGTTGGGTCTATCCCCTTTTGCAGATTGTGTCTGATATAGCAGGTTTAGATCGCTACCTCCATCCATTAGGACTTGTGTAAATTGGAGTCCGTCGATTATAGGATCTAATATCAAGGCAGTCCATCCTGCGTTCGGATACTTCGGAATAGTCGATGATCGAAGGTGATTGGTTTTGACAACCATCGTTGGGACTCTGCTGGGATAGACCGTGCGGTAGCGTGTTTCTATGGGCGCCGCTCTGTTTTTCCCTTTTGTCACTTGAAGTGAGTTCATTGTTTTAACTTTCTGTGGGAAATTCTTTTGTTTTCTGGTGCTCTGCTTGTGGGGTTCGTCATCGTCCTCGCTTGGTGTGTCGAGCCCCTTGTGTTCGGCATTGAGTTGCCGAACAGCTTGAAGACCCAACAATCTCTATGGGTATGGTTTGCAGGCTTCCCGGGAGTAATGTGGATTTGGCATATTTTGTCCAAGATTTTGTTTAGGTTGGATAGCTCGTCGTTGTAGTCCTTGAGGGCAGTTTTTATGATTCTGCGGGAGCTTGAATCCGGCGTTGTGTCGTGCTCTTGGACTGTTTCCCTTTGTCCGGCAATTTGGTCCTTGCTGCGTCGTGGTTTTCCATTTCCATCCCGACTTGAATGTACTTGGGTCGTTGGTACTGCATCTTGCCAGCCAACTATCCTCTCCAGCATAAGCGGGTCATGAGGCTTATTAATGCAGCCATTGTTCTCGGCTTCTCTGGCGAGGTGTACAGCGAGCCATTCGTCTCGGACGTTGTGTTTGAAAGCTGCTAAGGCTTGGCGTCCGGACGATCGACTATTTGGTTCTTTTGATGAGGAACCTATTCAGAATTTGTGGGCTGACTCTCGGGTTGTTGAGTTATGTGACTTAAATAAATGCGCATCCGGAGGGCGGACATAAGTCCCTTGAAAATTTGCCGAAAAGCATCCTCGAGCTCTTCCCAACTTCCAATGGTATTTTCGGGGAGGCTTTTGAGCCAATGCGGGCTGGCCCTTTGAGCTTGAGGGTAAGTATTTTATGGCGTGGAGATCATCTCCTCTAGCCATGTGTATGTGGAGGATGTAATCCTCAATCCAGACTCGAGTGCATTGTTCCGTCGTATGCCTCTATGTTTACGGGTTTGAATTCAGCTGAGGAATTCATGATCCGACACCTCATCGGTGAAACACAGGGGGTGTGCGGCACCCCTATATTTGGGTGTGTCGTGATGTTCGGATATTTGGCGTGTTGCTTTGCTTGGAAGAGCTTGCTTTCTCGGCCCATAGATGGACCTAACTGGGCCATCCTCTTGATGCGAATCCTTATGCAGATCGCGTGCCGGCTTGTGTGCGGCGCCGTTTGCTGCTCCATGTTTGCCATGTGGTCGTCTATCCGACTGGGCGGCCTCTTTGTTCTTTGATTGCGGGGGCAGTAATTTGTGCTTCGAGTAGCTCTTTGTTTGGCGACTGTCGCCGTATTTCTCTGCGGTGTTGAGTACTTTGCTCCATCTGATTACAGAGTGCATCTTACGCTGTTTTGAGCTTCGCTTACGCTTTTTTCGGGCTACAGCGATGGCGGCGAGCCTTTGTGGAAGTTCTTTGCTCCAACAATTTGTCCGTCGTGAGATCGTCCGGACTATTATCTTCACCGGGACGGGTTGTTTATCAAGTTGTCCTGTTGGACGGTTTCTCGATAGCATGTTCGTCGTCCACGGTTTGCCCTGCTCTATGGCTGGGTGCGTGTGGCTGTCGTCTTTGTCGGCGGGACTTGGTGCAGCGTTTACGTTGCCGTTTGACTTGCTTTTCGAGGATTTATCCTTCGTAGTGTCCGTTGTTCCTCGTCGTCACTTCCTTTAGGTGTATCCACCATGTATACATCGTGGGATGAGGTGGATGTCCGGTATCCTATAGGTGCTGGTTCATGGTTGTCTCCTACATCGTCGTCCATACCGTCGATGTCTTGAATCGAAATCGAGCACGTCGTTTAAGCTTTCAACAGTGGCTACAAAGTGGGCGGTGGGTGGGCGTTGAATTTCTTCGTCGTCGCATCCCAACCTTCTGACCGTAGTCCGGCCAAGGCTCTCGATAAAGAGAGAGACTTTTAGTGAATCAGGATGTCGCCAAAGGCGAGTGCTTAAAGATGTCATGACGGTGAACTCCATAACGGCGCCCAATTGGATTCGATTGGCGGTAGCGGAAGGTTGGTCGGAGAGGAGTCCGGCACCTTGAGTCACGGTCTTCGCAAAGGACAGGGATGGAGTTGGCTCAATCGTCGTAGAGATCGTAGCCCCGGCGGTGTCAACCACTCGTCCTCGATCGGCGGAGTCGGATCCGAGCTAAGGTCGGAGTGGGCGCTGAGTGCGGCCTCGAGCCTTGTTCAGTGGCGAGCTAGATCGTGCCCATCGAGACGATGTGTGCGCTTGGCTGTGGCTCGAATCCGTCGAAGATCAAGTCTCCGCGGATGTCGGCCATGTAGTTCAAACTCCCAAATCTGACCGGATGGCGGCGTAGCTTCGATCTGCTCCGGATGGCCAAGTGAATTGGCCCGCGATGCAAAGCTGCGAATCTGAAGATCTGTCCGGGGAAAAGTCTCACCACTGGACGCGTCGTTGTTGATGATCGAAGGAGCCATTGGGCCTAAGGATGGCGACAGGAGGAACTCTCAATGAAAGCACCAATGTCGGTATCAAAACCGGCGGATCTCGGGTAGGGGGTCCCGAATTGTGCGTCTAGGCGGATGGTAACATGAGACAAGGGACACGATGTGTTTACCCAGGTTCGAGCCCTCTCGATGGAGGTAAAACCCTACTCCTGCTTGATTAATATTGATGATATGGGTAGTACAAGAGTGGATCTACCACGAGATTAGAGAGGCTAAACCCTGGAAGCTAGCCTATGGTATGATTGTTGTTCGTCCTACGGACTAAAACCATCCAGTTTATATAGACACCGGATAGGGTTAGGGTTACACAGAGTCGGTTACAATGGTAGGAGATCTACATATCCGTATCGCCAAGCTTGCCTTCCACGCCAAGGAAAGTCCCATCCAGACACGGGATGAAGTCTTCAATCTTGTATCTTCATAGTCCAGGAGTCCGGCCAACGGTGATAGTTCGGCTATCCGGACACCCCCTAATCCAGGACTCCCTCACCCACGTACCCTGAAACCAACCAGGAGCACCACGAAAACCTATTTCCACCGCCGCAACCTTCTGTACCCGTGAGATCCAATCTTGGGGCCTTTTCCGGCGCTTCGCCAGAGGGGGAATCGATCACGGAGGGCTTCTACATCAACACCATAGCCTCTCCGATGATGTGTGAGTAGTTTACCACAGACCTTCGGGTCCATAGTTATTAGCTAGGTGGCTTCTTCTCTCTCTTTGGATCTCAATACAAAGTTCTCCTCGATCTTCTTGGAGATCTATTCAGTGTAACTCTTTTTGCAGTGTGTTTGTCGAGATCTGATGAATTGTGGGTTTATGATCAAGATTATCTATGAAAAATATTTGAATATTCTCTGAATTCTTTTATGTATGATTGGTTATCTTTGCAAGTCTCTTCGAATTATCAGTTTGGTTTGGCCTACTAGATTGATCTTTCTTGCAATGGGAAAAGTGCTTAGCTTTGGGTTCAATCATCTGTTACTCGATCCCAGTGACAGAAAGGGAAACGACACGTATTGTATCGGTGCCATTGAGGATAAAAAGATGGGGTTTATATCATATTGCTTGAGTTTATCCCTCTACATCATGTCATCTTGCCTAATGCGTTACTCTGTTCTTATGAACTGAATACTCTAGATGCATGCTGGATAGCGGTTGGTGTGTGGAGTAATAGTAGTGAATCTGAGAATCGTTTCGGTCTACTTGTCGCGGACGTGATGCCTATATACATAATCATGCCTGGATATTCTCATAATTATGCACTTTTCTATCAATTGCTCGACAGTAATTTTTTTCACCCACCGTAATACTTATGCTATCTTGGGAGAATCCACTAGTGAAACCTATGGCCCCCAGGTCTATTTTCCATCATATTAATCTCCCGTCAACTAGCTCTTTCTGGTGCCGTTTATTTTGCAATCTTTACTTTTAATCTTTATCATAAAAATACCAAAAATATTATCTTATCATCTCTATTATATCTCACATTTGCAAGTGGCCGTGAAGGGATTGACAACCCCTTTATCGCGTTGGTTGCAAGGTTCTTATTGTTTGTGCAGGTATGAGGGACTTGCGTGTGGCCTCCTACTGGATTGATACCTTGGTTCTCAAAAACTGAGGGAAATACTTATGCTACTTTGCTGCATCACCCTTTCCTCTTCAAGGAAAAAACCAACGCATGCTCAAAAGGTAGCACCGCAAAACATAAATGCAGAGCACCTCTGAAGATCAAGGACTGACTAAACATTGTAATTCATGGTAAAAGAGATCCAGTCATAGTCATACCCAATATAAACTAATAGTAATGCATGCAAATGACAGCGGTGTACTCCAACTGGTGCTTTTTAATAAGAGGATTATGACTCAACATAAAAGTAAATAGATCGGCCCTTCACAGAGGGAAGCAAGGATTTGTAGAGCTACCAGAGCTCGATTTTAAAGCAGATATGAATAATATTTTGAGCGGCATACTTTCATTGTCAACATAACAACCAAGAGATCTCGATATCTTCCATGCTACACACATTATAGGCGGTTCCCAAACAGAATGGTAAAGTTTATACTCCCCCACCACCAACAAGCATCAATCCATGGCTGGCCCGAAACAACAGGTGCCTCCAACTAACAACGATCTGGGGAGTTTTGTTTGCAATTAATTTGATTTGATTTGAGCATGGGACTGGGCATCCCGGTGACCAGCCATTTTCTCGTGAGTGAGGAGCGGAGTCCAGTCCTCTTGAGAATAACCTTCCTAGCTTGGAAGATACATACAACCCTAGTTGATACATGAGCTATTCGAGCATACAAAACAGAATTTCATTTGAAGGTTTAGAGTTTGGCACATACAAATTTACTTGGAACGGTAGGTATATACCACATATAGGAAGGTATGGTGGACTCATATGGAATAACTTTGGGGTTTATGGAAGTGGATGCACAAGCAGTATTCCCGCTTAGTACAAGTGAAGGCTAGAAAAAGACTGGGAAGCGACCAACTACAGAGCAACAACATTCATGAACATGCATTAAAACTAATAAACATTAAGTGCAAGCATGAGTAGGATATAATCCACCATGAACATAAATATCGTGGAGGCTATGTTGATTTTGTTTCAACTACATGCGTGAACATGTGCCAAGTCAAGTCACTTGAATCGTTCAAAGGAGGATTGAGGGAGTCCTGGACTAAGGGGTCCTCGAGCGTCCGGCCTGTTAGCCATGGGCCGGACTGATGGGCTGTGAAGATACGAAGACCGAAGACTGCACCCGTGTCTGGATGGGACTCTCCTTGGCGTGGAAGGCAAGCTTGGCGACCAAATATGTATACTCCCTTCTTTGTAACCGACCCTATGTAACCCTAGATCCTCCCGGTGTCTATATAAACCGGAGGACTTAGTCCGGAGAGACTCATGACCATAGTCATACAGGCTAGGCTTTTAGGGTTTATCCATTACAATCTCGTGGTAGATCAACTCTTGTAGTACTCATATTCATCAAGATCAATCAAGCAGGAAGTAGGGTATTACCTCCATAGAGAGGGCCCGAACCTGGATAAACATTGTGTCCCCTGTCTCCTGTTACCATCGACCTTAGACGCACAGTTCGGGACCCCCTACCCGAGATCCCCTAGTTTTGACATCGACATTGGTGCTTTCATTGAGAGTTCCACTGTGCCGTCCCTTAAAGGTTTGATGGCCCCTTCAATCATCAGCAATGATGTTGTCCAAGGCGAGACCTTCCTCCCCGTACAGATCTTCATGTTCGGCGGCTTCGCACTACGGGCCAACTTGCTTGGCCATCTGGAGCAGATCGATAGCTACACCCCTGGCCACCAGGTCAGATTTGGGAGCTTGAACTATGTCGTGGACATCCGTGGAGATTTGATCTTCACTGGATTCGAGACCGCGGCAACCGCTCCTGGTCACCTCGATGAACATGACCTAAATCTGTCATCGGACCGCATTCAGGAGATAGCTCCTGTAACTGCTCTGGCCTTAGATCCGGAGCATACGGCGCCATCCGAGGACTGGAGGCTCAACCCCACCACGGAGGCCACAGATTCCCCGATGTTGAAGCCGCATACGGACTTAACCTCACATGATATCTGTGTCACCGAAACTCCGGACTCGTCTCCGATTGTAAGTTCCGAACCATGCGAGTCCGTGGATGCCGAACTTGATCGTTTATCGATCTTCGAATTCAGCGCCGCAGACATCTTCCAGCATTCGCCCTTGGGCGATGTGCTAAATTCATTAAGAAATATGTCCTTGACGGGGGACTCACAGCCGAATTATGTCCGGTTTGAACTGGAGGCTGATGATGGGGGAGCATTCCGCTTCCCACCCGCCACCGATTTCATAGCCACTGTCGAGGACTTAACCGACGTGCTTGATTACAGCTCCGAAGACATCAACGGTACGGACGACGATGCCGATGAGGATTAGGGCCAAAACCCGCCGCTTACCGGACGCAGCACAGCCACTTCTTCATATGTCGTATATATGGTGGATACACCTAAAGAAACTAACAACGATGACAAAGAGGATCCAGTTGAGGACAAACCTCCTGAGACACAGCCCAGACAACGACGTCAGCGGCGCTGCTCTAAGTCATGTCATGCAAAAGACAACAACACCGGCACCGGAGAAAACAATACTCTGGACGATGCCGAAGACAATGAAGACCCCGTTGGGGCAATCTCCGAACAGGATGAACGGAATGACGGGCATGTTAGCCCTGATGAACAGGCCATACACGAAGACTCGGAGGACAGTAATTATCTCCCGCTCTCCGAGGAAGAGGAGAGCCTCGGCAACGAGGATTTCATCATGCCTGATGAACCTCTCAAGCAAGAGCGCTTTAAACGCCGGCTAATAGCCACCGCAAGGAGCCTGAAAAAGAAGTAGCTGCAGCTTCAAGCTGACCAAGATCTGCTCAATGATAGATGGACCGAAATCCTGGCCGCCGAGGAATATGGCCTTAGTGGCCCAGCCAAAAATTACCCGAAGCGCAAATTTCTACCTCAGTTCGACGACGAGGCACTGGAGCCCGTACCATCGTCTCACAACACGACCGACCGACCGCCACGCGGTCGGGATAAAGCGGCAACTCAAGACGAACACCAGACTGCCCCACCTCACCGTAAGGGCAGGAATAAAACAGCTCGGGGTTATACACACGATCCTCGACAGGGCCTGGATAGTAGAGCAGGACATACAAGATCGATCTACGGATCACGAGGATGTGCCTCGACACGCGACGACGGCTACCTATTCGGACGTGACAAACCTGGCCACGCCCGGGCGGACAACCGCAAACGAACTCCATCGGAGTTACGTCGCAGTGTGGCCCAATATAGAGGCGCCACACACCCTCTTTGCTTCACACACGAAGTAATGGAGCATGAGTTCCTAGATGGGTTTAAGCCCATGAATATCGAATCATACAACGGAGCAACTAATCCCGCGGTATGGATCGAGGACTTCCTCCTCCATATCCACATGGCCCGCGGCGACGACCTCCACGCCATCAATACCTGCCATTAAAACTCAAAGGACCAGCTCGATCTTTGGTTAAGCGATGCTGCGGAAAACTCTATTGGCAGCTGGGAAGACTTGGAAGATGCCTTCCGCGACAACTTCCAAGGAACATATGTCCGGCCACCAGATGGCGATGACTTAAGTCACATTGTCCAACAGCCCGGAGAGTCAGCCATGTAACGCCCCGGACACACCCGCCGGTGGTCGTTACTCTGGCGGGATCTAGGTAGCCCCACAGATCAATACTAGTCTTTTCTGCGCACTTTGTCCTCACCGTGCGCACGGGAGCAACTTCGGTCGGTCACCCATCGACACTACTCCAAGCTGAGCACGCTTAACTTTGGAGTTACGTCCGAATGGGCTCCGGAAAAGAAGAATTCCTTATTGATATGAGTAGTCTATCATCCCTAATAAGCCAGGCTATTACATACACCCCCACTCGGAGGAACCGGCGTCCTCGTCGAGGCCACGAAACGTTCCTCTTGGCACAAGCGTCGTGCTTCCGGTCCGGTACATGTGCCATGTCGGGTGCCACGATGGGTCACAAGCGTCATGAACAACATGACCACGCACTTTGTCGCAACCATCCGTGTAACGCGGGTCGGCTCGATACCAACTTAGCGCCCTCGATGCGGCTATATCTCCCGTGTCGAAGCACGACTTAGAGGCATAACGCATTGAAAGCAATGCCGCAAGTGAGGTAATCTTCACACAACCCATGTAATACATAAGGAAAGAGATACATAGTTGGCTTACAATCGCCACTTCACACAATACATGAGTAAAACATTACATCATACGAGATACAATCAAGGTCCGACTACGGAACCAAAATAAAGAAGACTACCCCAAATGCTACATAGATCCCGATCGTCCCAAGCTGAGCTCCACTCTTGATCGATTGAAATGAAACAACACAATGAACAAGATCTTCATGAGCTCCTCCTTGAGCTTGGATGTGTCACTGCTGCAGTTTCATCGGCACACTGCAAACTGGTTTTGGAAGTATCTGTGATTCACGGGGACTCAGCAATCTCACACAGCGAGATCAAGACTATTTAAGCTTAAAGGTAGGACAGGGTAGTGAGGTGGAGCTGCAGCAAGCGACTAGCATATCTGGTGGCTACATCGCAAATGAGGCGAGAAGAGAAGGCAAAAGCGCGGTCGAGCAACTATGATCAAGAAGTGATCCTAGAACAACCTCGTCAAGCATAACTCCAACACCGTGTTCACTTCCGGACTCCGCCGAAGAGACCATCACGGTTACACCTTGGTTGGTGTATTTTAGTTAAGATCAACTTCAGGTTTTCTGGCGGACATTAACAAATTCCCATCGCCTCATAACCGCGGGCACGGCTTTGAAAGATAATACCTGCGGGGTGTCCCAACAAGCCCATTATAAGCTCTCACGGTCAGCGAAGGATATTCCTTCTCTGGGAAGACCGATCGATCTCGGAATCCGGACTACAAGACATTTCGACAGCAATAAAACAAGACCAGCAAAGCCGCCGGATGTGCCGACAAATCTGATAGGAGCTGCACATATCTCGGTCTCGAGGCACACCGGATGAGCAAGGCGTCGGGTTGGCATAGACCACGATTGCCCCGGCGCGGACATCGCTTCGGTTTGGGCGGCACTTTCGAAGAAGCACTGGTCCGGGGTTAAAATAAAGATGACCCTTGAGTCTGCAGAACCCAAGGGAAAAAGGCTTAGGTGGCAAATGGTAAAACCAAGGTTGGGCCTTCTTTGGAGAGTCTTATTCAAAGCGAACTGTCAAGGGGTCCCATAAATCACCCAACCGTGTAAGAGCATAAAATCCGGGAACATAACACGGTATGGCGGAAACTAGAGGCGGCAAGAGTGGAACAAAACACCGGGCATAAGGTCGAGCCTTCCACCCTTTACCAAGTATATAGATGCATTAATTAAATAAGATATATTGTGATATCCCAACAAGTAAACATGTTCAACAAGGAACAACATCTCCATGTTCAACAAGGAACAAACTTCATCTTCACCTGCAACTAACAACGCTATAAGAGGGGCTGAGCAAAGCGGTAACATAGCAACAACGGTTTGCTAGGAAAGGATGGTTAGGGGCTGACATGGCAAAATGGGTGGCATGATATAGCAAGTGGTAGGCATCGTAGCATAGGCATAGCAAAAGAGCGAGCAACTAGCAAGCAAAGATAGAAGTGATTTCGAGGGTATGGTCATCTTGCCTGAAATCCCGCAATGAAGAAGAACAAGTCCATGAAGAAGACAAACGGACGAAGTCGAACGAATCCTCACAACTCCGGAACGGAACCGAAGCTAACGAGAGAAGCAACCCGGAAAGAAACAAACATCAACATAGTAAAACAACCATCACATAAACATGGCATGATGCGCAAACAAGTATGATGCATGTCCGGTTTAATGAGGCATGGCATGGCAATATGCACAAACAAAACTACAAGTTAAATGGAGCTCAATATGCAATGAGTTGCATATTGACGAAACACCACATCAATTATTTAGTTCTCTCTCGGTTAGGCTACCCAACAATATTAAATGTTATTAAACATGGCAAGAGGGTGAAGCATATGAAACTAACTATTTAGGCACGATTAAATGAGGCGGAAACAACAACAACAATTCCGGAAATCCCCATATGCATATTTCGAATTTGCTACTGTTCTGCCCTAACACAATTTTAATGTTATTAAGCAGCAAAATAAAGTGCACCAAGTTATTCTATGCATTTTTCTACCCCATTTACATATGTAGTTTATTTAAAATGGAGCTACGGTTATTAAGTTATGAAATAAATCATTTTAGCATGGCATTTAAGCAAATTAATGCAAACAACAATTATAAACATTTAAATGCTGTTATCATGATGCGGATGACATGTGCAAGTTTTATGCAATTTTTTTATGAAAACGTTGACAGGAGCATGTTATGAAGCATTGTGTCACCGTGGTGGAAGAAAGGGGTGCCACGGCAACAAATCCAAAAATGGTGCCACGGCAACATTTCGGTTCCGGTAACTCGATTGAGATATCGGTGCAAAGGAAAGTGTGGACGTGAGCGAGTCATGCAAGATGGTGGGGTGATCCTGATTACGGGTTCCCGCAGGCGGTGGCATGGCAAAGAGGGGCATCGCAAGGATGATTCGATCACGGCGGTAGCCACGGGTTATACCTTCGGAGCGTTCAAGCGGGGCGGTTCGCGTTCGTAGAGGGAAGTAGAGCGTTCTCGCGATGATCGTCGAGGGAAGTAGTCGTACGGCGTGGGGAAGTAGTCGTTCATGTCCGTGGATGTTAGGGTCCGCAGGGTCTTGGTCGACGATGGTAGTTCCGTTCATTTTGAAGAAGGTACTTGGCGGGTCGAATCCCCGGGGTTGTCGTGGTACTGCGGTCTCGCGATGGTAGTCGTACACGTTTGAAGAGAGTAATTGTTCATGTTCCGTAGATGTTGGTCGGCGGGGTCTTGGTCGGCGGTAGTGGTACACACGTCATCGGGGGTACTTAGCCGGATCGAGAGGTACTTGGCGAAAAGCATGTCAGCGATAGTTGTACTCATTTCGTAGATGAACTTAGGCATGCAGGGTTGACGGTGAAAGTACTGAGCGCATCACGGGTGTAGTCGTACAAGAGGTCTTAGCGAATCGAAGGGTACTTAGCCAGGTCGGTCTTGGCGATTCAGGTTTCCGTAGGGGTACTTATCGGATCGGTTCGGTTACCAGGATCTTCTGAACTTGCGGTCTTGGTTCTTGCGGCGATGATGTACCACTTGCTATATCATGCCACCCATTTTGCCATGTCAGCCCCTAACCATCCTTTCCTAGCAAACCGTTGTTGCTATGTTACCGCTTTGCTCAGCCCTCTTATAGCGTTGTTAGTTGCAGGTGAAGATGAAGTTTGTTCCTTGTTGAACATGGAGATGTTGTTCCTTGTTGGAACATGTTTACTTGTTGGGATATCACAATATATCTTATTTAATTAATGCATCTATATACTTGGTAAAGGGTGAAGGCTCGGCCTTATGCCTGGTGTTTTGTTCCACTCTTGCCGCCTCTAGTTTCCGCCATACCGTGTTATGTTCCCGATTTTATGTTCTTACACGGTTGGGTGATTTATGGGACCCCTTGACAGTTCGCTGAATAAGACTCCTCCAAAGAAGGCCCAACCTTGGTTTTACCATTTGCCACCTAAGCCTTTTTTCCCTTGGGTTCTGCAGACTCAAGGGTCATCTTTATTTTAACCCCGGACCAGTGCTCCTTCGAGTGCTGTCCCAAACCGAGCGATGGGGCGCGGACGGGCAATCGGGGTCTATGCCAACCCGACGCCTTGCTCATCCGTGTGCCCCGAGACCGAGATATGTGCAGCTCCTATCAGATTTGTCGGCACATCCGGGCGGCTTTGCTGGTCTTGTTTTATTGCTGTCGAAATGTCTTGTAGTCCGGGATTCCGAGACTGATCGGGTCTTCCCAGAGAAGGAATATCCTTCGCTGACCGTGAGAGCTTATAATGGGCTGTTGGGACACCCTGCAGGGTATTATCTTTCAAAGCCGTGTCAGCATGTTATGAGGCGATGGGAATTTGTTAATGTCGGTTGTAGAAAACCTGAAGTTGATCTTAACTAAAATACACCAACCGCGTGTGTAACTGTGATGGTCTCTTCTCGGAGTCCGGAAGTGAACACGTGTTGGAGTTATGCTTGACGTAGGTTGTTCTAGGATCACTTCTTGATCATAGTTGCTTTCGACCGTGCTTTTGCCTTCTCTTCTCGCCTCATTTGCGTATGTAGCCACCAGATATGCTAGTCGCTTGCTGCAGCTCCACCTCACTACCCTGTCCTACCTTTAAGCTTAAATAGTCTTGATCTCGCTGGTGTGAGATTGCTGAGTCCCGTGACTCACAGATACTTCCAAAACCAGTTTGCAGTGCCGATGAAACGTGCGGTGTGACGATCCAAGCTCAAGGAGGAGCTCGATGAAGATCTTGTTCATTGTGTTGTTTCATTTCATCGATCAAGAGTGGAGCCCAGCTTGGGACGATCGGGGATCTATGTAGCATTTGGGGTAGTATTCTTTTATTTTGGTTCCGTAGTCGGACCTTGATTGTATCTGGTATGATGTAATGTTTTACTCATGTATTGTGTGGAGTGGCGATTGTAAGCCAACTATGTATCTCTTTCCTTATGTATTACATGGGTTGTGTGAAGATTACCTCACTTGTGACATTGCTTTCAATGCGGTTATGCCTCTAAGTCGTGCTTCGACACGTGGGAGATATAGCCGCATCGAGGGCGTTACAAGCCAGGAAGCTCTGGACTAGGTTCTTAGTTAAAAAGAACCAAATCATCGACTGTCCGGACACGGAAGCCCTAGCGGCCTTCAAACACAGCGTCCGGGACGAGTGGCTTGCCCGCCACCTCGGTCAAGAAAAACCAAAATCCATGTCAGCCCTTACCGCTCTGATGACTCGCTTTTGCACGGGAGAAAACTGCTGGCTTGCTCGTAGAAGCAACAACGCCAGCGATCCGGGCACTTCCGAAGTCCGAGACGGCAATGGCAAGCCACGACGCAGCAAACACAAACGTCGCAATGATAATGAAAGAACGCGCGACACAACGGTCAATGCCGGATTCAGCGGTCCCAAATCCGGTCAACGGAAAAAGCCATTCAAGGCGAACAGAGACGGGCCATCCAACTTAGACAGGATATTGGATCAGCCCTGCCAGATTCACGGCCACCCCGATAAACCAGCTAATCATACCAACAGAAGCTGTTGGGTCTTCAAGCAGGCCGAAAAGCTCAACGCCGAACACAAGGGGAGGAGGCCGCCCGGTGATAGCGACGACGAAGAGACTCACCAACCAAATACCGGGGGTCAGAAGCAATTTCCCCCCGAAGTAAAAACAGTAAACATGGTATACGCGACACACAACTCTATAAGGGAGCAGGTGAAGCACTCCCTCCGGACTGAAGATTATATTGCGGCAACTTCAGTACCAAACGGTCTTATTAAACCGCATACCTTGTTGGCCATTAAGCCACCGGTCTCCATTCAACAGGATCGACCAATTCTGGAGCGGACATAGCAGTCCGGCTTCCGCCGCCCACCTCATATACCTGCGAAATTTTTATCGCGCATACATAAATACGCACTTAAGATACCATGGGCATCGGCGGAAGCACAGTACGGACAAGCCTGCAAGCATTTCTGTAACATTTTTTGCCTAAATTACTCTTTCTTTCTTCATTATCTCTTAAAAACAGGTGACACAAAGGAAAAAAACATCTAGCTGACCTTATCGGAGTTCGGATCCGTACACTCACCTAGGGGGCTACTTCCGTCCATGAATCCCCTCGCCAAGGACAGGCGGCGCAGACGTGCGACAAAAGGTCCAAAATAACTTTTTGTAGACCGCACTCTTTATTTCAAGCCTGTAATATGCCTTTTCCCTCCACCTTTGACCCCGGACATGTCAAATAGCCAGGGTTGTGGTCTTTTTATCTATAAAGTAACCATTTTCATATCACTCAGGTCCCAATAAACATAATCCGCATCCATCATTCGTTTCTTTTTCAAAAATGAATTTGGCCCCTATGGTTGTTTCACACACATACCTCGGCATAACCTGCCAGGGCTCGGTATGGGAACAAATGAGTTGCCAACAAAGTCCGAACAACTTTATAGCGTACTTCGGCGTCGCGAGTTTGGCCTTATATGCATCAGCTGCGAATCATGTCTTGGGTCAATGGTTGGGTTGCCCGGCTCCTGTGCTTGCTACCTTACATTCCGCTCTATCGGCTAGGGTAGTAAAGGGAGAACTATTGCGATTGTGCTTCCGGTTCATCTGGTCAAGCACCTCAGTAGAGAAAGCCGAAAATCGACTGTCATGATGCTGCGGGAGCTGGTCAACCACTCGATGACTTATCGGAATCTTTCGCGATTCCCTCCGTATTATACGAAGGACCTTTTTATTCAGGTCATATATGTAATGCACCATATTGGAATAAGCCGTACACATACCAGGGGCTATATCGTAGTCCCCCCTATAAAACTCCTATGGCTAAGTCAAAGTGTTAATGCCCTATAGTCCGATTGCCTCGTTCACCGCATTGACACCTCCTTCGCGGACCAAGACGTTGGGTCAAGATTGCTCAGATGCTTTTCCGAACACCCCTGTATTTCCTACGAGGGGGCTGAAGCCAAAGACTGAAAACTTTCAGATCATATACAAACGGCCGCACAGGAGGAACAAAAGCCTTTTAGGCAAAACTAAAATATAGACTGATCATAAAAATTGTCTTTTACAATTCGAATACACTTCACTCGAATATTAGGTCTTTCGAACATTGACCCTCTACCAAGCGGGCAGCTCCTCAAAATAATGCTCTGGTGCATGATGGTCCTTGCCCTTGGGTGGACCCTTCACCGCAACATCGATGGCCTTCATCTTCCCCCAGTATGTCTTGACACGGGCAAAGGCATCTGTGCACCTTAAATGCACGCCGTCCGCTTAACGGCGTCGATACGTGGCACCGCATCAGCAAGCCGCTGCACCAAGACGAAGTAGCTATTCGGAATAGGTTCAGACGGCCACAGCTGGGTTATGACATTCTTCATGGCAACGCCGGATATCCTATGAAGCTCGACCCATTGGGACATCTGTTCATTCAGGAGCAGAGGGCGTTTTGATGCACCAAAATGTGACCAGAAAAGCTTCTCCGTTGCATATCCCTCTTGCACTTGGTAAAACTGCACCGCATCGGAACAGCTCTTCGGCAAGTCCAAAAACACGTCTCGAGAGCTCCACACCTGGTTAAGCTGAGCATAATTCGGATTGCCGAACTTAATCTGTAACAAAAAGGGCTTACCAGCCGCAATCTCCCCAGCTTGCCGGATCTCCTCACGGGCCGCTCTAGATTCGGACCATGCTTCTTTCGCCTCTCGCAAGGCCTTGTCAAGATCAGCCGGCTTGGCTTTATTCTCCTTCTCGAGGAATTCACAGCGGCTAGCGGCATTTTTTAGTTTGAGCGCCATCGTGGATATTTTCTCCTCGTCTTGGCGCCGAGCAGCCTGTCCGGCCTTTAACTCGGCCGATGCCTTTTTGGTAGCCGCATTACTAAATCGGGCCTGCTCCTTGGCCCGGGCTAGCTCCGCCCAAAGAATCTCAACGGCAGCGGCACCATCTGCAGCCATGCATATACCAGTATGCAATTTTCAGCGTCACGCTTATGTTATAAACACGTATGTGTAATGACTGCTCCGAATACATACCTTGCGACTCGTCAAGACGCCTATTCATTAACACAATATCATCCCCTGCCACATCAAGCTTCCGTTGCATCTTTGCAACTTCTGTAGTCCGGGCAGTCGTCAGGGGCGATACAGCCTGTGTTCCAACTAACCAAATTATTCCCTGAGCATATCTTTTTGATCCTCGGATCGCCTCCCATGGGAAGCCAACCCGAGTCTCAGGGGCTACTACCTATACACAGGTGCATTTTTGCAAATACAATATAGTTGAAAATGTTACATCACAAACCTCGAAGCCTCTTAGCAGGCTCATGAAGGCTTCATTCAATCCGCTCTTCGCGGACATAATCTTCTCAACCACCGTACCCATCAAGGTACGCTGTTCCTCTGAGACAGATGCTTTTCGTAGCATATCCCTCAACATATCCGGCGCCGCCGGATCTCCGGAAGCTGCTGTAGGAGCACGACCATCCTTTGAAGGAACCTGTTCACCTGTCTCCAGAATCATCGTTGGCTGAAAACCGGATTGTCCGAGGCCTTCGTTGTTGGCCCCCGAATCCCGGACGATCGGAGGCTCACCTTCGGGTACCGCCTCCTTCATCCCCCGCGCCGCTTGTTGATCAAGAAAAACCCTCCGAGATGACACTTCGGAGTCGTCCTCCTTATTGGGCGAGGAGGTCGGGGGAGGCGTCTCACTTTCCATCATCTCTGGGAGAAGATCTCCCGAAGAAGAGGATTGTCCACGAAAACTCTGTGCCGAACTGTAAAGATACACTTGTACGTTACATGTCTCTTCGGTAACGGGAAAGGAACGGGATGTGATCAAAGCACCCCGGATTCACTTACGATTTGGTCGAAGGCTTGTCCTCATGACGGAACTATTCAATGGCGTCGCCTTCTAATCCTGAGCCGCCCGATGATGGCATCTTGCCCATCTTGGGAGACCGCCCCTCCCAACCTTCGGAGGCGGCCCTTTTCTTCCTGAATGGAGAAGGGATGCTTGCTTCTCCTTTGCCTCTGTCTTCGGGCGAAGAAATGTCGATTTCTCCGGACTCGGTATCTAATTTACCTCTGGAACGAAGGTCATCCCGGGTCTTCCCACTCTCCACCTTGCCCTCCTCTGCCGGCGCCTGGTACGACACTGGTGCCAGCATCCTTGTTAACACGGGGTCCACTGAGTCTTTGGGAAGAGGGGCCGGACACCTAATCCGTTCCGCTTTCTTTATACAGCCCTGGAAAAAGATGGTTTGCTTAGTGTCTTACCACAGGATACCTGATTAGGAGGTGTTCGGCGGACGAATACTTACCGTGGTATCCGGATGGTTACAATCAAGGCCGATGTCTTCGGTAGTATCCAGCCACTGTTTTTGTTTCCTGAAAAATAATTTCCACATCCCTTTGTGCGTAGTGCCGAGGAAGTGTTGAAGTGTCCACGGCCCTTCGGGATTAAACTCCCACATGCGGAGAGGCCGCCTTTGGCACGGGAAGGTCCGACGAACCAGCATCACTTGAATAACGTTTATAAGATCAATGTCCCTCTCGAGGAGACTCCAGATGCGGCTCTGCAGAGTCTGTACCTCATCAATTGACCCCATGACCGAACCCTTATTGATCCAAGATGCAAGCTGAATCGGAGGGCTGGATCAAAATGCAGGCGCAGCCACCCACTTGGAGCCGCGGGGCTCAGTGATATAGAACCATTCCCCCTACCATAGGTCAGAGGACTCGGTGAAGGATCCTTTAAGCCAAAGAGCGCTATTAAGCTTGCTCGTGGTGGCGCCACCACACTCCTCCTGCTTCCCCCCTATCATCTGCAGCTTCACTTTGAAGGTCTTGAGCCACAAGCCGAAGTGTGGAGGGATTCGTAGGAAGGCCTCACATGTGACGATAAACGCCGAGATAAGAAGAACAGAGTTCGGGGCCAGATCGTGAAAATCCAGCCCGTAGTAGAACATAAGCCCTCGAACAAAGGGATTAAGGGCAAAGCCTAACCCTCGGAGGAAGTGGGAGATGAACACGACCCTCTCGCCGGATCTGGGGATGGGGATAACCTGCCCTTCGGCAGGGAGCCAATGGAGGATTCCTGCGGTCAGGTATCTCGCCGCCCTAAGCTTCGCAATATCCTCCTCTATAACAGAAGAAGCCACCCACCGACTGGGAAGCCTGGAGCCGGACATGACTAAGGTTTGATGTGGTCGAAGCTTGAGTTTTGGAACTCGAGATAGCAAGGCCTGAGGAAGAAGCAAACATGGAAGAGGAGGAGGCGGATCCGTACCCCTTTATAAAGGCCGTGAGTACCTAAACGTCAACTCCCAGGCCTTGAAACTTCCCTGTTTCCAAGGAGTTGTACCATAGAGACGGTTGGTTACCCACGTCTGTGTTAATAAGAATACCTTAATAAAGGGGACACGATCTCGGTCTGGATAAGACGTGTCAACAAAGCCGCGCCTCGAAACCCGGGTGAGGGAGTCCTGGATTAGGGGGTGTCCGGATGGCCGGACTATGACCTTTGGCCGAACTCCTGGACTATGAAGATACAAGATTGAAGACTTCGTCCCGTGTCCGGATGGGACTTTCCTTGGCGTGGAAGGCAAGCTTGGCGATACGGATATGTAGATCTCCTCCCATTTGTAACCGACTCTATGTAACCCTAACCCTCTCCGGTGTCTATATAAACCGGAGGGTTTTAGTCCGTGGGGCGAACAACAATCATACCATAGGCTAGCTTCTAGGGTTTAGCCTCTCGATCTCGTGGTAGATCTACTCTTGTACTACCCATACCATCAATATTAATCAAGCGGGAGTAGGGTTTTACCTCCATCGGGAGGGCCGAACCTGGTAAAACATCGTATCCCTTGTCTCCTGTTACCATCCGCCAAGACGCTGATTCGGGACCCCCTACCCAAGATCCACCGGTTTTGACACCGACATTGGTGCTTTCATTGAGAGTTCCTCTGTGTCGTCGCCTTTAGGCCCGATGGCTCCTCCGATCATCAACAATGATGCGGTCCAGGGTGAGACTTTTCTCCCCGGACAGATCTTCATATTCGGCGGCTTTGCACTACGGGCCAATTCGCTTGGCCATCTGGATCAGATCAAAAACTACGCCCCTGGCCATCAGGTCAGATTTGGAAGTTTGAACTACACGGCCGACGTCCGCGGAGACTTGATCTTCAACGGGTTCGAGCCATAGCCAAGCACGCCGCACAGTCACGATGGGCGTGATCTAGCTCTGCCGTCGAACAGTGCCCTGGAGGCCGCACCAATGTCCGCTCCGACCCTTAGCTCGGAGCCGACTGCGCCAATCGAGGACGGGTGGCTGGACACCGCCTCGGGGGCTGCAATCTCCACGGTGATCGAGCCGAACACCATACCTGTCCTTTGCGAAGCTCGTGACTCCAAGGTGTCGGACTCCTCTCCGGACTCCAAATCTTCCGCGGCCCTGCCAATCGAATCCCCTACCCGAGATCATGGAGTTCACCGCCGCGGACATCTTTCAGCACTCGCCTTTCGGTGACATTCTGAATTCACTAAAGTCTCTCTCTTTATCAGGAGAGCCCTGGGCGGACTATGGTCAGCAAGGTTGGGATGCGGACAATGAAGAAATTCAAAGCCCACCCACCACCCACTTCGTAGCCACTGTCGATGATTTAACCGACATGCTCGACTTTGACTCCGAAGACATCGACAGTATGGATGCAACAGACGACCAAGAACCAGCGCCTACAGGGCACTGGAAGGCCACCTCGTCATACGGCATATACATGGTGGACATCCCAAAATAAGGGAATGGCGATGGAACAACGGAGGATGACCCCTCCAAGAAGCAGCCTAAGCGCCCGGCGTCGTGGCGCCGCTCTAAATCCCGCCACAAAGAAAGCGGCGATTCGGCACGGAGACAATAACACCCGGACAAGGCGAAGACAACCCCAAAGCAGGATTCAGCACAGGAGGATGGAGAAGCCAGCCCTCATGAGAGAGCGGCAGACAGAGAGGTAGAGGACGATAATTACATGCCTCCCTTCGAAGATGAGGCAAGCCTCGACGATGACGAATTTGTCGTGCCTGGGGATCCCGTCGAACAAGAGTGTTTCAAACGCAGGCTTATGGCCACGACGAGCAGCCTCAAGAAAAAATAGCAACAGCTTAGAGTTGACCAAGACTTGCTAGCCGACAGATGGACTGATGTCCTTGCGGCTGAAGAGTACGAACTCGGACGCCCCTCCAAGAGCTACCCAAAACACAGGCTGCTACCCCGATTAGAGGAGGAAGCACAAAGACCTACATCACCAGTGCATGATGCGGCCGACCGGCCACCTCGTGGCCGCGACAGAGAGACCTCTCGGCCCTCCACTCAAGCCGCACTCCGGCGTCGCTCAAAGAATACCAAGGCATGGGGAAATGCGCCAGACCTGCGAGATATATTGGAGGACAGGGCAAGGCAAAGAAGATCGATCTATGGATCGCGTGGGCGCCCCACGACACGTGACGATAACCGTCATGCCGGATATGGTAAATCCGGCCGGGCCGAACATAGTAGACAAAGCTCATTTGAGCTACATCGTGATATAGCCCAATACAGAGGCACCGCACACCCACTATGGTTCACAGATGAAGTAATGGATCATCAAATACCCGAGGGTTTCAAACCCGTAAACATCGAATCATACGACGGCACAACCGATCCGGCAGTATGGATCGAGGATTATATCCTTCATATTCACATGGCCCGTGGCGATGATCTACACACCATCAAATACCTCCCACTCAAGCTTAAAGGACTAGCTCGGCATTGGCTTAACAGCTTGCCAGCAGAATCAATTGGTTGTTCGGAGGACCTGGAAGTAGCATTCCTCGACAACTTCCAGGGCACCTATGTGCGACCACCAGACGCCGATGACCTAAGCCACATAATTCAGCAGCGGAGGAATCGGCGGACAATTACGACACGGTTCCTAACCAAGAAAAATCAAATAGTCGATTGTCCGGACGCAGAGGCCCTTGCAGCCTTCAAGCATAACATCCGCGACGAGTGGCTTGCCCGGCACCTAGGACAGGAAAAGCCGAAATCCATGGCAGCCCTCACAACACTCATGACCCGCTTTTGAGCGGGAGAAGATAGCTGGCTAGCTCATAGTAATAACATGACCAAGAACCCTCGTAATTCGGATACCAAGGACAACATTGGCGGTCGTCGTCGCAACAAGCAAAAGCGCCCGCGTGCATTTACGACAACCGAGGATACGGTAGTTAATGCGGATTCAGAGGCTCTAAACCCGGTCGTGGAAAAAACCATTCAAAAGAAATACTCAGGCCCGTCCAATTTGGACCGAATACTCGATCGCTCGTGCGGATACACGGCACCCCGAAAACCAGCCAACCACACCAACAGGATTGTTGGGTGTTCAAGCGAGCAGCAAGTTAAACGCCGAAAACAATGACAAGGAGCTGCATAGCGATGGCGAGGAGGAGCCCCGGCCCCGAGCGATAGGGGATGAAGGTTTCCCCACAAGTGCGGACGGTGAACATGATATACGCAACCCACATCCCCAAAAGGGAGCGGAAGCGTGCACTCAGGGACGTATATGCGTTGGAGCCAGTCACCCCAAAGTTCAACCCATGGCCCTCCTGCCCGATCACTTTCGATCGGAGGGACCACCCCACTAGCATCCGCCATGGCGGATTCGCCGCATTGGTTCTAGACCCAATCATTGACGGATTTCACCTCACTAGAGTCCTTATGGACGGCGGCAGCAGCCTGAACCTGCTTTATCAGGATACAGTGCGAAAAATGGGCATAGATCCCTCAAGGATTAAACCCACAAAGACGACCTTTAAAGGCGTCATACCAGGTGTAGAGGCCAAGCGAACAGGCTCGATTACACTTGAGGTGGTCTTGGATCCCGGATAATTTCGAGCGAGGAGTTAATCTTCGACATAGTCCCGTTCGCAGATGGCTATCACGCCTTCGCTTCGGACGAACCGCATTTGCAAAGTTCAATGCGGTGCCGCACTACGCATACCTCAAGCTCAAGATGCCAGGCCCTCGAGGAGTCATTACGGTCAATGGAAGCACCGAACACTCTCTCCGAACGGAGGAGCATACGGCGGCCCTCGCGGCGGAAGTACAAAGCAGCCTCTCAAGGCAATTCTCCAGTCCGGCCATTAAATGTCCGGGCACCGTCAAGCGCGCTCGGAGTAACCTACAACAAGACCGCCTGGCACGTTCCGAGCACGCGTAGCAGTGCGGCCCCAACCCCAGCCCTCGCGAAACTGCAAAACCAGTACTACGCGTACATAACTACGCTCTAGGAATACCATGGGCATAGGGGGAGGGGCACGACCACAGCATGCCCAAAATGCGGCTCAACCACACCAGGGGCTCCCGATTTTGTCATTCTTATTTTCTTACTTTCAGGACTCCACTTTCCGGAGGGCTGTCCGGCAAGATAATCGCCGAACACACGATGCAACAACCGGGGAGGCGAAAGCTACGTCGAGTGTCCGGTGGTCTCTATAACGAGCAAGTATACTTGTTTCACATATCATCCCGCAGCTCGCCCCTGGACGGGGACATGTTAAATAGTCCCATCTCTTGCTTATCGCACTATTTGTATCGTTCTGCTTTTACCGCAGACTTATCGAATAAACAAAACATAGCTTTTGTCTATTATTGCATTCCTTTTTTTATAAAAATATGTTTAGTTATGGCATTATGCCACTTCCGTGATGATAATTTTGGTAATGTCATGGAACACTTCTACGACAGCACATGTATGACTATCTTGATTCTGTCATAAAATCGTCATGGATGTACATGCATGACAAAAAACGCGACCTACTGTGACAAACACGTACCATCACGGAAGTGTATTTTTTTTGTAGTGACTCTCCCTCAAAGCTCGGCTGGATCGGAGTTCGAGGGACGGCATCGAGCTGAACGTGTGCTGAAGTCGGAGGTGCCGTACGTCCGGTACTTGGATCGGTCGAATCATGAAGACGTATGACTACATCAACTGCATTGTGCTAACGCTTCCGCTTTCGGTCTACGAGGGTACGTGGACAACACTCTCCCCTCTCGTTGCTATGCATCACCACGATCCTGTGTGTGCGTAGGAATTTTTTTTGAAATTACTATGTTCCCCAACAAGAGCATGAAACAATCAAAAATTATAGATACGCTGGAGACATATCAAGCATCCCCAAGTTTAATTTCTGCTCGTCCTCGAGTAGGTAAATGATAAAAATAGAATTTTTGATGTGGAATGCTACCTAACATAATTATCAATGTAATTTTCTTTATCGTGGCATGAATGTTCAGATCTGAAAGATTCAATACAAACGTTTAATATTGACATAAAAAAAATAATACTTCAAGCATACTAACAAAGCAATCATGTCTTCTTAAAATAACATGGCCAAAGAAAGCTATCCCTACAAAATCATATAGTCTGGCTATGCTCTATCTTCAACACACAAAATATTTAAATCATGCACAACCCCGATGACAAGCCAAGCAATTGTTTCATACTTTTGATGTTCTCAAACTTTTTCAATCTTCACGCAATACATGAGCGTGACCCATGGATATTGCACTATAGGTGGAATAGAGGGGTGGATGTGGAGAAGACAAAATAGAGAAGATAGTCTCACATCAACTAGGCGTATCAACGGGCTATGGAGATGCCCATCAATAGATATCAATGTGAGTGAGTAGGGATTGCCATGCAACGGATGCACTAGAGTTATAAGTGTATGAAATCTCAAAAAGAAACTTAGTGGGTGTGCATCCAACTCGCTTGCTCATGAAGACCTAGGGCAAATTGAGGAAGCCCATCATTGGAATATACAAACCAAGTTCTATAATGAAAAATTCCCACTAGTATATGAAAGTGACAACATAGGAGACTCTCTATCATGAAGATCATAGTGCTACTTTGAAGCACAAGTGTGGTAAAAGGATAGTAGCATTGCCCCTTCTCTCTTTTTCTCTCTTTTTCTCTCTTTTTATTATTGTTTTTTATTTGGGTCTTTTCTCTTTTTTTATAGCCTCTTTTTTTTCTCTTTTTTTTATTTTTCGTCTGGAGTCTCATCCCGACTTGTGGGGGAATCATAGTCTCCATCATCCTTTCCTCACTGGGACAATTCTCTAATAATGATGATCATCACACTTTTATTTACTTACAACTCAATACTTAGAACAAATTATGACTCTATGTGAATGCCTCCGGCGGTGTACCGGGATATGCAATGAATCAAGAGTAACATGTATGAAAGAATTATGGATGGTGGCTTTGCCACAAATACAATGTCAACTACATGATCATGCAAGGCAATATGACAATGATGGAGCGTGTCATAATAAACGGAACGGTGGAAAGTTGCATGGCAATATATCTCGGAATGGCTATGGAAATGCCATAATAGGTAGGTATGGTGGCTGTTTTGAGGAAGGTAAATGGTGGGTTTATGGTACCGGTGAAAGTTGCACGGTACTAGAGAGGCTAGCAATGGTGGAACGGTGACAGTGCGTATAATCCATGGACTCAACATTAGTCATAAAGAACTCACATACTTATTGCAAAAATCTATTAGTCATCGAAACTAAGTACTACACGCCTGCTCCTAGGGGGATAGATTGGTAGGAAAAGACCATCGCTCGTCCCCGACCGCCACTCATAAGGAGGACAATCAAAAAATAAATCATGCTCCGACTTCATCACATAACGGTTCTGAAAGGATCAAGAAGAGGTGTCTAGAGGGGGGTGAATAGACTCTAATCAAGAAAAGTTGCAGTTTTTAATTCTTTATGTTGACATGGAGTTTTAGCACAATTTTAAGCATTCACAATACATATCAAGCTAGCATGACAAAGAGTATATGAGCAGCGGAAAGTAAAGCATGCAAGTTGCAAGAATGTAAAGGGATGGGATTGGAGTGTGCAAAAGCAATTTGGAGACACGGAGATTTTTTATCCGTGGTTCCGATAGGTGGTGCTATCATACATCCACATTGATGGAGACTTCAACCCAGAAAGGGTAACGATTGCGCGAGTCCACGGAGGGCTCCACCCACGAAGGGTCCACGAAGAAGCAACCTTGTCTATCCCACCATGGTCGTCGCCCACGAAGGACTTGCCTCACTAGGGTAGATCTTCACGAAGTAGGCGATCTCCTTGCCCTTACAAACTCCTTGGTTCAACTCCACAATCTTGACGGAGGCTCCCAAGTGACACCTAGCCAATCTAGGAGACACCACTCTCCAAGAATTAACAAATGGTGTGTTGATGATGAACTCCTTGCTCTGGTGCTTCAAATGATAGTCTCCCCAACACTCAACTCTCTCTCACAGGATTTGGATTTGGTGGAAATAAGATTTGAGTGGAAAGCAACTTGGGGAAGGCTAGAGATCAAGATTCATGTGGTTGGAATGGAATATCTTGACCTCAACACAAGTGTAGGTGGTTCTCTCTCAGAAAATATGTGTTGGAAGTGTAGGCATGTTCTGATGGCTCTCTCCACGAATGAAGAGTGGGTGGAGGGGTATATATAGCCTCCACACAAAATCTAACCATTACACACAAATCACCAAACTCGGTGGGACCGATTGGATCAACTCGGTGGGACCGATGTGCTAGGGTTAGGGTAAATCCAAAACTCGGTGGGACCGTTACACACAAATCACCAAACTCGGTGGGACCGACTGGATCAACTCGGTGGGACCGATGTGCTAGGGTTAGGGTAAATCCAAAACTCGGTTTGACCGATTACTCAAACTCGGTGGGACCGATTTGGGTAATAAGCGAAACAGAGAGTTGGCCAAGAAAACTCGGTGGGGCCGATTGCATATCTCGGTGGGACCGAAATTATTGCAATGGGCAACAGAGGGTTTGCAAGCCCATCTCGGTGAGACCGAGATCCCATCGGTGAGACCGAATTGATTAGGGTTTCTGGCAGTGGCTATGTCAACTGAACTCGGTGGCTCCGGATAGAAAGAATCGGTGGATCCGAGTTTGACTTTTGGTTTGGTACATATGTGGATGTGAGAAAGTAGTTGAGGGCTTTGGAGCATATCACTAAGCACTTTGAGCAAGCAAGCCATTAAGCAACACCTCATCCCCTCTTAATTGTATTGGCTTTCCTATGGACTCAATGTGATCTTGGATCACTAAAATAGAAAATGTAGAGTCCTGAGCTTTGAGCTTGAGCCAATCCTTTGTCCTTAGCACTTTGAAGGGGTTCCACATCCTCTAGTCCATGCCACTCCATTGTTGAACTTATCTGAAACATACTAGGTAGAAACATTAGTCCAACAAGAGATATGTTGACATTAATTACCAAAATCACCCAGGGAGCACTTGTGCTTTCAGGTTCACCATACGTGCATGCTACGGGAGTCACAAACTTCAACACTAGTATCTCTCAAATTCACAACTACTCTACTATCATGACTCTAATATCACCATCTTCATATCTCAAAACAATCATAATGAATCAAACTTCTCATAGTATTCAACGCACTTTATATGAAAGTTTTTATTATACCCATCTTGGATGCCCATCATATTAGGACTAGTTTTATAGCCAAAGCAAATTACTATGATGTTCTAAAAGACTCTCAAAATAATATAAGTGAAGCATGATAGATCAATAATTTCTATAAAATGAAACCACCACCGTGCTCTAAAAAGATATAAGTGAAGCACTAGAGCAAAATTATCTAGCTCAAAAGATATAAGTGAAGCACATAGAGTATTATAATAAATTCTGATTCATGTGTGTCTCTCCCAAAAGGTGTGTACAGAAAGGATGATTGTGGTATACTAAAAATCAAAGACTCAAATCATACAAGACGCTCCAAGCAAAACACATATCATGTGGTGAATAAAAATATAGCATCAAGTAAAGTTACCGATAGACGAAGACGAAAGAGGGGATGCCTTTTGGGGCATCCCCAAGCTTAGGATTTTGGTTATCCTTTAATTTTACCTTGTGGTGCCTTGGGCATCCCCAAGCTTAGGCTCTTTCCACTCCTTATTCCAAAATCCATCAAATCTTTACCCCAAAACTTGAAAACTTCACAACACAAAACTTCAACAGAAAATCTCATGAGCTCCGTTAGTATAAGAAAATAAACCACCACTTTAAGGTACTGTAATGAAATAATTCTTCATTTATATTGGTGTTAAACCTACTGTATTCCAACTTCTCTATGGTTCATACCCCCTGATACTACTCATAGATTCATCAAAATAAGCAAACAACACACGAAAAACGGAATCTGTCAAAAACAGAACAGTCTGTAGCAATCTGTAACTTTTGAATACTTCTGTAACTCCAAAAATTCTGAAATAAATTGGTGGACGTGAGGAATTTTTCTATTAATCATATGCAAAAAGAAACAACCTAAAATCACTCTCCTGTAAATAATGACAGCTAATCTCGTGAGCGCAAAAGTTTCTGTTTTTTACAGCAAGATCGCAAAGACTTCACCCAAGTCTTCCCAAAGGTTCTACTTGGCACAAACACTAATTAAAATATAATACCACATCTAAACATAAGCTATATGAATTATTTATTACTAAACAGGATAAAAAAGCAAAGAACAAAAATAGAATTGGGTTGCCTCCCAACAAGCGCTATCGTTTAACGCCCCTAGCTAGGCATAAAAACAAGAATAGATCTAGGTATTGCCATCTTTGGTATGCAATCCATAAGTGGCTCTCATAATAGATTCATAAGGAAATTTAATTTTCTTCCTAGGAAAGTGTTCCATGTCTTTCCTTAACGGAAATTGGAATCTAATATTTCCTTCTTTCATGTCAATAATTGCACCAATCGTTCTAAGGAAAAGTCTACCAAGAATAATAGGACATGTAGGATTGCAATCTATATCAAGAGCAATGAAATCTACGGGAACATAATTCCTATTTGAAACAATAAGAACATCATTAATCCTTCCCATAGGTTTCTTAATGGTGGAATCCGCAAGATGCAAATTTAAAGAACAATCATCAAATTCACGGAAACCTAGCACATCACACAAGGTTTTTGGAATCGTGGAAACACTAGCACCCAAATCACACAAAGAATAGCATTCATAATCTTTAATCTTAATCTTAATAGTAGGTTCCCACTCATCATAAAGTTTTCTAGGGATAGAAACTTCTAGTTCAAGCTTTTCTTCATAGGATTGCATTAAAGCATCAATGATATGTTTAGTAAAAGCTTTATTTTGATTATAAGCATGAGGAGAATTTAACAAGGATTGCAACAAGGAAATACAATCTATCAAAGATAAATTATCATAATTAAATTCCTTTAAATCCAAAATAGTGGATTCATTGCTATGTAAAGTTTTGACCTCTTCAATCCCACTTATATTAATTTTTGCATCAAGATCTAAAAACTCCGAATCATTGGGACACCTTTTAACTAAAGTTGACTCATCTCCAGTCCCATCTTTATCAAGATTAACATTGGAAAACAAATATATAATAGGAGTAACATAAATCACTTTTAGATCTTCATCATTATCATCATGAAAACTAGAAGAACACGCTTTCACAAGGCAATCTTTTTTAGCACGCATCCTAATTGTTCTTTCTTTGCACTCATCAATGGAAATTATCATGGCTTTGAGAGACTCATTGATGTCATGCTTAGGTGGAATAGATCTAAGTTTCAGATAATCAACATCAAGAGAAATTCTATCCACGTTCCTAGCCAACTCATCAATCTTAAGCAATTTTTCTTCAACCAAAGTATTGAAATTCTTTTGCGAACATATAAATTCTTTAACACTAATCTCAAAATCAGAGGGAATCTTATTAAAATTTCCATAAGCGTTGTTTTAGCAATTACCATAATTTTATTATAGGAATTACTAGGAAACGGCCTAGAGTTAAAGTTTCCTCTATACGCGTTGTTACCAAAATTGTTCCTACCCACAAAATTCACATCCATATATTCATTATTATTCTCAACTAAAGTGGACAAAGGCATATCATTAGGATCAGAAGAAACACTTTTATTAGTAAACAATTTCATAAGTTCATCCATCTTTCCACTCAAAACATTAATCTCTTCAATCGCATGAACTTTTTTACTAGTGGATATTTCGGTGTCCCATTGAGAATAATTAACCATACTATTGTCTAGGAGTTTAGTAGCTTCTCCTAAAGTGATTTTCATAGAAGTGCCTCCCGCGGCCGAATCTAAAAGATTTCTGGAAGCAAAATTTAGTCCGGCATACAAGTTTTGTATAATCATCCACAAATTCAAACCATGTGTAGGGCAATTACTTATCATTAATTTCATCCTCTCCCAAGCTTGTGCAACATGCTCATGATCAAGTTGCTTAAAATTCATAATATCATTCCTAAGAGAGATGATCTTAGCGGGAGGAAAATACTTAGAGATAAAAGCATCTTTGCACTTATTCCATGAATCAGTACTATTTTTAGGCAAAGAAGAGAACCAAGTTTCAGCACGATCTCTAAGCAAAAACGGAAATAGCTTCAATTTAACAATATCATTATCCACATCTTTCTTCTTTTGCATATCACACAAATCAACAAAGTTGTTTAGATGGGTAGCAACATCTTCACTAGGAAGGCCAGAAAATTGATCTTTCATAACAAGATTCAACAAAGCGGTATTAATTTCACAAGATTCGGCATCAGTAGTAGGAGCAATCGGAGTGCTAATAAAATCATTGTTGTTGGTATTGGAAAAGTAACACGATTTAGTATTATCTTGAGCCATCGTGACAAACAGTCAATCCAACACACAAGCACACAAGAAGCAAGCGAAAAGAGACGAACGGAAGAGGGGCGAAGAAAAGGCAAAGGTTTTCAAAAATCGTTTTAGAAGTGGGGGAGAGGAAAACGAGAGGCGAATGGCCAATAATGTAATGCGAGGGAGAATAGTTTATGGTGGGTACTTGGTATGTCTTGAGTTGGTGTAGATCTCCCCGGCAATGGCGCCAAAAATCCTTCTTGCTACCTCTTAAGCATGTGTTGGTTTTCCCTTGAAGAGGAAAGGGTGATGCAACAAAGTAGCGTAAGTACTTCCCTCAGTTTTGAGAACCAAGGTATCAATCCAGTAGGAGACAACGCACAAGTCACCTAGTACCTGCACAAACAATCAAGAACCTTGCAACCAACGTGATAAAGGGGTTGTCAATCCCTTCACGGTCACTCGCAAAAGTGAGATCTAATAGAGATAGTAAAGTAAATATTTTTGGTATTTTTGTGGTATAGATTGGAAAGTAAAGATTGCAAAATAGTAAACGAGATGAAATGTAAATAAAAGAGATGTAATATAATAGAAAAGAGATCCGGGGGCCATAGGTTTCACTAGTGGCTTCTCTCAAGATAGCATGTACTACAGTTGGTGAACAAATTACTGCCGAGCAATTGATAGAAAAGCGCATAGTTATGAAGATATCTAAGGCAATGATCATGAATATAGGCATCACGTCCGTGTCAAGTAGACCGAAATGATTCTGCATCTACTACTATTACTCCGCACATCGACGGCTATCCAGCATGCATCTAGAGTATTAAGTTCATAAGAACAGAGTAACACATTAAGCAAGATGACATGATGTAGTGGGATAAAATCAAGCAATATGATATAAACCCCATCTTTTTATCCTCGATGGCAACAATACAATACGTGCCTTGCTGCCCCTACTGTCACTGGGAAAGGACACTTCAAGATTGAACCCGAAGCTAAACACTTCTCCCATTGCAAGAGAAGTTAATCTAGTAGGCCAAACTAAACCGATAATTCGAAGAGACTTGCAAAGATATCAAATCATGCATATAAGAATTCAGAGAAGAACCAAATAATATTCATAGATAATCTTGTTCAAAAATCCACAAGTCATCGCGGCAAACACACCGCAAAAGAGTATTACAACAAATAAATCTCCAAGAACATCGAGGATAACTTTGTATTAAGAAACAAAGAGAGAGAAGAAGCCATCTAGCTAGTAACTATGGACCCGAAGGTCTGTGGTAAACTACTCACGCTTCATCGGAGAGGCAATGGTGTTGATGTAGAAGCCCTCTGTGATCGATTCCCCCTCTGGCAGATCGCCGGAAAAGGCCCCAAGATGGGATCTCATAGGTACAGAAGGTTGTGGCGGTGGAAAAGTGGTTTCGTGGCTCCCCCTGATGTTTCTAGGGTATAAGAGTATATATAGGCGAAAGAAGTACGTCGGTGGAGCTATGAGGGGCCCACGGGGGTGGGGGCGCGCCTGCCCTCTGGGTGCGCCCTCCTGCCTCGTGGCTTCCTTGTGGCGTTCCAGACTTCGACTCCAAGTCTTCTGGATTTCTTTCGGTCCAAGAAAGATCATCGTGAAGGTTTCATTCCATTTGGACTCCGTTGGGTATTCCTTTTCTGCAAAACTCTAAAATAGGCAAAAAATGAAACTGGCACTGGGCCTCTGGTTAATAGGTTAGTCCCAAAAATAATATATAATAGCATATTAAAAGCCCATTAAACATCCAAATCAGATAATATAATAGCATGAAACAATCAAAAATTATAGATACGTTGGAGACGTATCAATAAGTTCCAAAGGGACAAGTAAAAGTGGTCTTTTCTTGATCAGGTTGAGAAACAGGTATCTGTGAAAAGCCAGAATATCCATCAAGGAAGAAAAAGTGTGTGTGCTTAGATAATCTTTCAAGCATTTGACCAATAAAAACCAAAGGGTAATGATCTTTTCTAGTTGCTTTGTTTAATTTTCTGTAATCAATTACCATTCTATAGCCTGTAACAATTCTTTGTGGAATAAGTTCATTCTTATCATTAGGAACGACAGTAATACCTCCTTTCTTAGGGACACAATGAACAGGACTTACCCATCTACTGTCAGCTATAGGATAAATTATACCTGTTCCAGAAGTTTTAAGATTTCCATTCTGACCACTTCCTTACTTTTGGATTCAACTGACATTGGTGATCAACAACGGGTTTAGCATCAGGTTCCATATTAATTTTGTGCTGACATAGAGTGGGACTAATGCCCTTTAAATCATCAAGAGTATATCCAAAAGCATCCGGGTGCTTCCTTAGAACGTTATAATCATTCTTCTTCATGTTCTGAAAGGTTAGCACTAATAATAACAGGATATATTTTCTTTTCATCAAGATAAGCATATTTCAAAGTGTCTGGCAATTGTTTTAATTCAAACACATGATCACCTTTAGGTGGAAGAGGACCTCCTAGAGTTTCAATAGGAAATTTGTGTTTAAGCATAGGACGTTGTTCAAAGAAAACCTTATCTATTTCATTTCATTCATGCATATGTAAATCATTTTCATGGTCTAGCAAATATTGTTCTAAAGGATTAGTAGGTGGAACAGCAATAGAAGCAAGACTTATTAATTCATCCTTACTAGGCAATTCTTTTTCATGATGATTTCTACTAAACTTAGAAAAATTGAACTCATGAGACTCATCACCAAAGCTAACACCAACAGTTTGTTTCTTACAATCTATCTTAGCATTAACTGTATTCAAGAAAGGTCTACCAAAGATAACAGGACAAAAGTCATCTTGTGGGGAACCAAGAACAAGAAAATCAGAAGGTATTTAATATTCCCACACAAGACTTCAACATCTCTAATAATCCCAAATGGTGATATGGTGTCTCTATTAGCAAGTTTAATAGTAACATCTATGTCTTCTAACTCTGCAGGTGCTATGTCTTTCATGATTTCTTCATATAAATTGTAAGGAATAGCACTCACACTAGTACCCATATCACATAAACCATGATAACAATGATCTCCTATTTTAACTGAAATAACAGGCATGCCAACAACAGGTCTATGTTTATCTCTTTTATCAGGTTTAGCAATTCTAGCAGCTTCACAAAAGTAAATAGCATGCCCATCTGTATCTTCTTCCAAGAGATCTTTAACCATAGCAATACTAGGTTCTACTTTAATTTGTTCATTAGGTTTAGGTGTTCTAATATAACTTTTGTTAACCACAGTTGAAACTTTAGCATGTTCCTTTATCCTAACAGGGAAAGGTGGTCTCTCATTATAAGCAAAAGGAACAACTGGATCAACATTATAAAGTATAGTTTCTTCTTTAACTGGTACTAATTCTTTAATTTCTTCTTTAATAGGTGGGTGATATTTAAACCACTTCTCCTTAGGGAGTTCAACATGAGTAGCAAACGATTCACAAAAGGAGGCTACTATCTCAGAGTCAAGTCCATATTTAGTGCTAAACTTTTGAAAAGCATCAGTATCCATAAAAGATTTAACACAATCATACTTAAGTTTAATACCTGGCTCTTTACCTTCGTCGAGTTCCGAATCTTCAGAGTTGCGTTTAATTCTTTCCAAAATATCCCACCGGAATTTCAATAGTCTTCTTCATAAATGAACCAGCACAAGAAGTATCGAGCATGGTTTGATCATTACGAGAAAGCCGAGCATAAAAATTCTGGATAATAATTTCTCTTGAGAGCTCATGATTGGGGAATGAATATAACATTGACTTAAGCCTCCCCCAAGCTAGAGCAATACTTTCTCCTTCACGAGGCCAAAAATTATATATATATATATATATATATATATATATATATATATATATATATATATATATATATATATAATTCGATCACGATGAACTAGATGCATAGGATACAATTTTTGGTGGAACTCCAATTTCAAACGATTCCAGTTCCATGATCCAATATCATCACATAGCCTATACCATGCCAATGCTTTTCCCTTCAAAGATAAAGGGAAAACCTTTTTCATCACTTCATCCCTGGGTAAACCTGCAAGCTTAAACAATCCACAAATTTGTTCCACATATATCAAGTGCATATCAGGATGTTCGGTTCCATCTCCTGCATAAGGATTAGCTAGCAGTTGTTCTATCAAACCGAAGGAATTTCATATTCAATATTTTTAGCAGGTGCAGTAGGTTGAGGGGTAGCTAATTGTGGTTCCGTACAAGGTGAAGATACCCCGAACAAACCCCTCAAAGGATTGTTTTCCATAGTAACAAGTGACAATAAATTTCAGCACACTATATAAATGTTTCCTTACCAAAGGCACTTCACTCCCCGACAACGATGCCATAAAATAGCCTTGATGACCCACAAGTATAGGGGATCAATTGTAGCTCTTTTCGATAAGTAAGAGTGTCGAACCCAACGAGGAGCAGAAGGAAATGACAAGTAGTTTTTGGTAAGGTAATGTCTGCAAGTGCTGAAATTGTAAGTAGCGGAGTAGTTTGATAGCAAGATAACTTGTAACAAGCAAGTAACGATAATAGTAAAAAAAAGAGCAGCAAGGTAGCCCAATCATTTTGAGGCAAAGGACCGGCCAAAACGGTCTCTTATGATAAGCAAAGCGTTCTTGAGGGTACACAGGAATTTCATCTAGTCACTTTCATCATGTTGGTTTGATTTGTGTTCGCTACTTAATTTGATATGTGGGTGGACCGGTGCTTAGGTGCTATTCTTAGTTGACCAAACCTCCTACTTATGATTAACCCTCCCGCAAGCATCCGCAACTACGAGAAAAGTATTAAGAATAAATTCTAACCATAGCATTAAACTTTTGGATCCAATCGGTCCCTTACGAAATAGCGCATAAACTGCGGTTTAAGCTTTTGTCACTCTCACAACCCACCATCTAATTGATACTCCACAATTGTCGGGGGAGAACTGATCGCGTCCCTCGAGCACCTACGGGACCTGGGTCCCTTGTGGTTCGGAGGGGGGCGGAGATTGCACAAAGAGCGGATCGAGGCGATGCACACGAGCGGATTTACCCAGCTTCGGAGCTCTCCGGAGAGATAATACTCCTACTGCTGCTTTGTGGATTATCTTGTGTTCTTGCTAGGGAGCAATGCGGGCTACAAGACCTAGCCCGAGTGTGGTTTCGTATGAATGTGACGAACTAAGCCTGAGTTGGACCGAACCGAGCCGAACCTCCTCTATGTTGCACTTGGACCTCCTTTTATAGGCACAAGGGGTTACCACATGTGGCAAGTAGACAAGGGTAAGATGGTAAAAACATGGGTTGGTACACCGCTTTGTACAAAGTGTCACGATAATCTATACCTAACTCGACGGCAAGGGACAAGGGTCATCAATGCCTGTCTCGATCGCCCGAAACGAAGGTAACAGGACCGTCAAGTGCGCCTCCGTTTGCCACGATGGTAGCTTGTCAGCGCCGCTTATCGCTGCTCCCCGCTGGCTCCACAGCCCGTCGACACGCGTACTTGGGAGAGCCCCGTGGTGACACGTTGGCGGGTGAGCTGGAGCGGAGACGATGAGAGGTCGCCCGCCCAAGAAGCGCCTTGCCATGGCAGGAACCTTGTCGCTTGGGGCTTGGCGCGCCAAGCCTTCCCGCAAGCTCCTCTTGCGGGGCCTTGTTTCCTTCGCGCCCTGAGTGGCCTTCCCGGCAAGCTCCTCTTGCCGGGGTCTTGACTACTTTGTTCTTGAATGGCTCCAAAGGAGCCGCTGAGGACCTTGGCGGTCATCAGGCCAGCCCTGCCGTGGGGCGCTGCAACTGTCCGTGCACGAGTTCGGGGTACTAGGCTACCCCTACTCTAGTACACCGACAGGAGCCCCCGAGCCTGGGCCACACACGGCGCCAAGCTTTGTTGGGCCAGGCCCAAAACAGTGCACGGGCACACGTGGTCTTGATTACGCCGTTATTTGCCTTGGGCCCACCACGTCCCCCACGAACGGCACGCACTAGACGTGGCGTCGTGGGGGAGATCGTGGGGCTTTCTTTAATGGGAAAAATCGGAACGCCCGTCCCCTCTCCCCTTTATAAGCGGGGGAACCGGGGCAGGACGTCCACTTGCCCTTACTGTCACGTCGGAAACCCCCGTCGCTTTCCCCTTTCTTCTCGAGCCCAAAGAGAGCGACGCTCCGCCCCCTCCATTGCCACCGGTGCCACCAACGCCGTCGGCTTCCTCTACCACAACTCCCTATGGCTCCGAAGGCCGATAAGGGAAAAGGCATGAAATCTGCCGAGGCGCAGCGGCTCGCGGCGCTGCGGAAGGAGCGGGCCCTCTTCGATCCCCTGCTCAACAGGAAGGAGCTGCGGGAGCTGTACTACCTCTTCTGGTCGACGGTGACCCGGGCGCATCCGCGCACGAGGGTCATCTCCGCCGCCACATCTGCTAAGGTCTCCATCGGGTACCCCTTCTTCGCGATTTTCTTCTGGTGCGGGCTCTGCCCGCCCTTTTCTGAATTCTTCTGTGATGTCATTAACACATATGGCCTCCGCCTTCTTGACTTCACCCCCAACGCCATCCTTACCATGGTCGTTTTCGCACATCTCTGCGAGAACTTTGTCGGGGTCCACCCAAACATCGCACTCTTCCGCCACTACTTCTCACCCCGCGTAGAGAGAGGAGAGCCGCTTGCCGGAGGAATTGCATGGACCTCTAGGATTGGCAAGAAGGAAGCGTATCTTGACGGAGAGTTGCGCAGCAAGTGGGAGGAGTGGAGGGCTGACTGGTGCTGGATCTTAGAGGAGGAGCCACAGCCTTTTACTGCCCTGCGCAAGACCCCCATAGTTCGCGGCAACGATTGGAGCAACTTGGCGCCGGAGGACGACAAGTTGAAGATTGCCACGACTAGGATTTTGCGTCTCCGGCAAGCAGGGCTTACCGTAGGAGCAGTTGGCGCGGACTTCCTTCGCCGCCGCATTGCGCCCTTGCAGGAGAAAGGGAGGCCCGCTTGGGAATTCCAGAACGCGGCGGATATCATGAGGCTGCGCCCAGGTCTGAATTGGAATTTCACTACCCTGGAGCTTGACGGCATGCTGCGGGAGCTGTTCAAGCCTGAAGCGGATAACCCTGGATGGTGCATGTTGCCGAGGGGAGTTGTGCCCTTGTGCAACAACTCGTCGCTCGATAGCATCCGCGCGATAATGCCGTTGTGCGATTCCCATGGGATCGTTCCAACCTGGCAGGAGCCCGCCGATGACATAGTGCAGCAGTTCTTCGACAACTTGGTTGAAGTGCCGATCCGCGCCGACGAGAAGAGGCGGCTCACCCGCGACACCACTGCTCAGGAGATGGCGCGCATCGCCACAAGGTTGGAGGAGGCTGCAGAGGCCGCTGCCGCCGGCGTGTTTGGGTTCACTGTCGAGGAGGCAGAGAGGGCCGAGGCGGCAAGCCTTGCCGACCAAGAAGAGTTCGTCGGTGAGGAGGAGCAGACCGAGCCCGACAACGACCCAAGTGAGCCTGCCGGGGGCGCCTCTCCTCCGCCGTCAAGTAGCTTGCCGCAGGAGGAGCTCGCTGCCCCGCCAAGGAGACGTCTCCGGAAGACCGGAGAAGTGGCGGGGGAGCATACGGTCCAACAGCCGCCTCGCCGCCCGACGCGCTCCACCGCGGCAAATATGTTGCTGCGGGGCGCCTCATTCGCCACGGCGATGGGCGCAGGGCCTTCGAGTCGCGGCCCTGCACCCGCCAAGCGCCAGAGGGAGTCCTCTCCCCAATCCGTCGTATGTTGGGCAGAGTTTGATCTCTCCGCCCTCAGCTCCGAGGAAGAAGAGGAAGAGTAAGATCTTGCCGCTGCTATTTGTAATCTTCCAATTTATTGCTTTATCTTATATCTGACTGGTTCCACTCTGAACTTTCTTCTTCAGGGCGTCAGCTCAGAGGGCGCCGAAGAGGGCCAAGACGCCGGTGGCTGTCGTCTCAGATGACTCCCCTGTAGCAACAGGGGGCACGTCCTGGACTCCCTTGCCGGATCCGGCAACCCTTCAACAGAGCAGCCCCCAGCGCAGCCCCCAGCGTAAGTGTCCGGTATGCTTCTCATGGTTAGGCGCGCTTGGGTGCTTTTCCGTCACTGATATCTGGTTTGTTGAATTTTGTAGGAGCAGAGCAGCCACGTCAGGGAGCACCGGAGGCTACTCCTGAGGTTCAGCCTCATCAGGAGGCCCCGGAGTTCACTCCCGAAATTTTGCTTGCTTCAACTACGCCACCAAGGGAGAATTCTCCGCCAAGGGAGCGCTCTCCGGCAAGGGAGGCTTCCCCGACAAGTGGAGCTTCTCCGACAAGGGCTGGCGCCGACGACCCTCCGGTGGTGGAGACCGCGGCCACAGACCCCACTGCAGGTAATCTTCTTGTTCGATAGTTTCCCCTGGGTTCTTTTCTTCCGCTTTTCTCTTTCGAATATCTGTTTGATTTGTGCTTTCTTCTTCTGACCATAAAACCCATCTGCCAGAGATCTGATGGAAACCGAGGCGGCCGGCGAGGAAGACGTTGGCGGCGACAATGTCGACGCCGCCAACATGGAGGAGGAGGAGGCTGGCGCTGACAGGCCCGCCGGCGAGGAGGCTGCCGAGGCCGCTGGCGCAGAGGCTGGGGAGGAATCTGGCGATCGCACTGACGGCCCGGAGGCCGCAGGAGCGCCAAGCGCTGCACCGACCGCTGATCCCCCCCCCCCCCACCGATGCCGCACCAGACTCCATGGAGCCCCAGCCCGGCGCCTACCTGAAAGCCGGCGAGGGTGTCTTCATCAAGCTCCCATGGGCATCAAGCCCGTGGCACCGGCCAAGGGGAGACCTTTGATGCGGAACTGCTTGCTCCGCCGGGCTGTCGCTGGTTGATGCCCGAGCAGCAGCAGATGGTGAGCCCGAGGAGGAGCAGCTGCTAAGGAGGTTGTTGTCGCTCTACCGCGCCCGACAAGCCAAACTGGAGTCTGTGGAGGCGCTTGTCGCGAGGGCGGAGCTGACTTGGAGAACGCGTCGGAAGAGCTCCGACGCGCCAACAAAGAGACTCTCCGGGACATAGCAGAGGCTCGGGAGCAGCTTCTTTGAGGAGCGCACGGCCTTCATCTTGGAGAAGGGCGAGGTTGAGGAGCAGCAGAGGCTTGCCGGTGAGAAGCTCTCCGCTCGAGAAGGTGGTGGCGCAGCGGAAGATCAACCTCGACAGCCTTGAGGAAGATCTCGTCGCCTTGAAAGCAAGCGATTAGCGGGCCACTCCGGAGGCAAAAGATGCTGCCGAGGCCGCCAAGAGGAATTGGAGGCGAGGTGGCTCAGCTGGAGTCCACCCTCCGGAAGAGTGCCGAGGAGGTCGCCGGGTTGAAGCCGAAGCGTGAGAAGGACGCTTACACCTCGGCGAGCTGCAGGGTCGTTTTCTTTGAAAAGATCAAAGAGATCGACGCCGCCAAGGGCGTCAAGGCGGATCTGGAGCTGAAATTGACCACCTTGACAGAGGCGTTGAGCGGCGCCAAGGAGCGGGAAGCGGGCCTCTTGGAAAAGATCAAGGCCACCGAGGAGTTCTTTGTCGAATCTTGTGACCGCCCGAGAATAACCCCGGGACAGCATAATGCATTGGACGAGAAGGTCTTCGACACCGCCGCCGTCATCCATAATGAGCTGATGGAGTTGGGGATGACGGATCTTGGATACTCCACCGACAAGAACCTCCAACCCAGCGTTAAGCTCAGCCTGTTCTTCAAAGGCGTGTTGGCGGGTATCCAGCGGCTCCGGGAAGAGGTTCCGAAACAACTGGCGGAGGAATCACGCCAAGTATGCGCCGAGGCTCTCCAGAAGGTGTTGATGAAGGTGGCCTTCCGCAACCCAAGCGTCGACTTCTCCAAAGCCCTCAAGTCCCTTCCTCCGTCCGCCGATGTTGAAGCGCTCAAGGCCCTCGTCGCACCCATTGTGGACAGGGTGAGCGGAGTTAAGAGGCTCGAGGGCGACCGCGTGGACTAGGCCGCCAAGTCTATCTTTCTCTTGTCGCTGTAGATCATGTTCAGGAAAAAAAGTCTATTAGATCTGCGACAAGTTATTATGTAATATACACTATCTTAGGCAATCGAATGCACTGTTATTTCCTTTACTCGATTTCTTCCCTTGTATGTTTATACCCTACGCTTTCAGGGGAGCTTGTCGGTGCAAGCATCCTTGCCACGAGCGCCGAGTGCGGAACTTCAGCAGCCTGCTGGCGGGGTCGCTACCGACAAGCAACCTTGTCGCGGACTAGCAGCAGCTCACTTAAGTTGTTGAGCGGACTCGAAACAAAGTAAGGGCGCAAGCTAGTCGCGAGCCGGTTCCTCCGCCGCACAGGTTTTCCATACAAAGTACTATCGCTCGAGGAAGATAACTTAAAATTTAAAACTGGTCGCTTAATCTTAGCAACTTAGCTTTTCATTGTCCATTTTCAGGCAAGGCGACAGTTCCTCGGCGACGCTTGTCGGCCCACACCATTATCTCCTCCTCCTCCCCCCGGTTAACTTGTGGGTGGATGAACCTCCTTCTTGTTTGAGAAGAAAGGAGAAAAATAAAGTTATGGAGCCTAATGGCTCATTATCGCTTACCGGGTGCGGGTGCTGCACAAGATGTTAGTAAACACATGCATATATGATTATGAAAGCATGTATTGACAAAATGTGCGCAACCATAGGCTTTACTGATGCACGGGTGCTGTGCGGCTTTGTACAAAGGATTACATGCAACAGCGACAAGACTTGTACAAAAGGGTGGTTGTCGGAACAGGTTCCTAAACCGCGCCTCATGGGTAAAACTTGCGAAGATGCTCTATGTTCCAGAATTGCTCACGGAAGGCCATCTTGATCTCAAAGCGGACAGCGCCGGGCCTAGTGACTCGTTTCACCCGATAAGGGCCTTCCCACTTCAAGCGTCAACTTGTTGGGATTCTTGGCGGATTGAGCGCGCCAAGAACAAGGTCGCCTTCCTCGAAGCTTTCGCATTAACTGCGGCTATGGTAGCGACGCAAAGCTTGCTGGTAACGAGCAGCTCGTCTGCAGCCTGAAGACGATCTTCCTCGAGGAGCAGTAGCGTCATCTTGTCGCAGCTGCTCTTGCTCAAGCTCATCATAGCGAGCACTCGAGGTGACCCGTATCTGAGTTCCGTGGGGAGAACTGCCTCTGCTCCGTAGACTAGAGCAAAGGGTGTCCGGCGGTGGCTTGATTTGGCGTCGTCTGATCGACCAAAGAACCACCGGCAGCTCCTCGATCCAGTTCCTTCCACACTTGCGCACCGTCGAAAGTTCTGGTCTTGAGTCCTCGCAGCACTTCAGCGTTTGCTCTCTCGCTGACCGTTGCTTCTCGGATGAGCAATGAAGCAAAGCAGATCTTGGCGCCAAGATCTTGGGCGATCGCATGAAGGTGCGGCTCGTGAACTGTGTGCCGTTGTCGGTGATGATCCGTTAGGAATCCCAAAGCGGCAAACAATTGACCAAGAACTTGACGGCCGATCGGTTGTCACCTTTCTCATCGGTTCCACTTCCGCCACTTTGTGAACTTGTCGATTGCGACGTACAAGTATTCAAAGCCCCGACAGCTCGGGGAAGGGGCCGAGATGTCGAGCCCCTGACAAAAGGGCCAGGATAAAGGGATCGCGTCTAGAGGGCTTGAGCTGGTTGGTGTATCTGTTTGGAATGGAACCGCACGCTTCACACCTGGTTACTTGTGCGATTGCATCCTGGAGGGCTTCGGCAGAAGAAACCTTGCCGGAAAGCTTTGCTGGCAAGTGCTTTTGCGCCAATGTGGTGACCACATATGCCTCCATGTAACTCGCCAACAGCTTCATCCATCTTCCCGCAAATACACTTCAATTTCACACCGTTGAGCCTTCTTACATGCATGTGATGTTGTCAACAAACTGGTACATACTTGACTGCCGGGCTACTTTTTCCGCTTCTTCTTGCTCTTGGGAAGTTCTCTGTCTCAAGGAAACGGACGATTGTTTGTGCCCATGTTGGAGCACGTGGCTCGACAACAAGGACTAAAGGCTCATCTATCACTGCGGGAACATCAGCTTCTACGGCAAGGGCACGTGGGTTCGCCGGAGCTCGATGATCCCGGCAAGCTTGCGGAGCTAAACTTGTCGGGAGCGTTTGCTTCAACGATACAAACTGCATGGTTTGTCGGAGCATATCTGCTCCTCGGTGATACTCGCGTTGGTTTTAGGGACCTTTTGGCGGCGGCTCCGAGAGCTCGTCGGAAAGTAGTCGCTGAAACCAATTTTCTCTTCTTGCTCATCTGCTGGCGGTGTTACGGTTGGCTGAGTTAGCTTGAGCACAAAATCCCTGGTTCCATTGTGTAACTTAAGTGCGGCACATTTGGAGAGGCCATCAGCTATATCATTACATGCTCTTGAACGTGTTCCATTTGCGAGCCTTCAAAGTGCTCTTCCAGCTTCCTCACTTCATCGACGACGCTTCCATCAACGGACTCGATAATCTTTATTTACTTGGCGGACGACAAGTTGCGAGTCCCCTAACAATGAGCTTCTTGATCCCAAGGTCCATGCGATTTCGAGACCGGCAAGCAAGCCTTCATACTCAGCAGTATTATTTGTTGCTTGTTCCTTGGGAAAGTGCATCTGGACTATGTACTTGAGATGCTCCCGGTGGGTGCGATAAGCAAGACGCCGGCACCGGGCGCCTTTGCAGCGAGAAGGCACCATCAAGTACATCAGCCACTCTTTATTTGCCTCCTTGACGGGATGCTCGTCTCGATTTCCTCATCTTGCATTGGCGCCCACTCGCTATGAATTCTGCCAATGCCCCGCTCGATAGTTGAAGTGCTTTCAACTTGAGACCAAAGCTTGACAGTTCAGCGCCCACTCAACAATCTCGCTGTTGCTTACGGATTTTGCAAAATCCTCTTCATTGAAAGCGAGTGACAACTGTTATCTCATGTGCTTGGAAGTAATGGCGCAGCTTTTCGAGGCCATGAGGAGGCCGAAAAGCAGCTTTTGCACACCAGGGTACCTTGATCTAGCCCCTGCGGAAGGGAACCGACAAAGTATACTAGGCGCTGCACCATCTTCTTTCAGATCTTGTCGCAACCTGCGCTGATCCGTCCTTGTCGGGACCAGAGCTTGTGGCGAAGCCCTCGCTTGTCGCTGGATGCGCCTGTCTCGGTTGCCGGCTCATCATCGCCTCCTCTCCGCTACTAACGCAGCACTAACCACTTGATTGGTTGCCGCTATATACAGCAGCAACTTCTCTTGTGGCTTAGGTGCGACAAGTATTGAGCGGAGGACAGTACCTCTTCAAGTCTGCGGCGCAGCCTCCGCTTCGGAGTCCATTTCATTGGACCTGCCTTTTTCAAAATCTTGAAAAATGGCGAGTATGTTCAGCAGACTTAGAGATGAACCTCATCGAGAGCAGCCACGCAACCGGCAAGTCTCCTGACATCCTTGACGCGCTTTGGTGCTTCGATTTGCTCAATGGCCTTGATTTTGTCGGGATTGGCTTCAATTCCCCGCTGAGACACAAAGAACCCGAGAAGCTTGCCGGAAGGGACTCCAAACACGCATTTCTCGGGGTTGAGCTTGAGGTTAATCTTGCGCAGATTTGCAAACGTCTCATCCAAATCCTGAACCAGAGTCGCTCTGTCCTTGCTCTTGACCACTATATCATCCATGTAGGCTTCTACATTTCTGTGTATCTGTGGTCCAAAGGCATCATGGACTACCCTTGCAAAGGTTGAACCAGCATTCTTCAAACCGAAAGGCATCCGTATAAAGCAGTACGTGCCACATGGTGTAATGAATGCGGTTTCTCTTCATCCTCTTCGCCATGAAGATCGATGATATCCTGAATATGCATCAAGAAACGAAAGCAGATCGCATCTAGCCGTGGAGTCAACAATCTGGTCGACACGCGGCAAGGGAAATGGGTCTTTGGGACAAGCTTTATTAACATCGGTGAAGTCAATACAAAGCCTCCATTTCCCATTAGCCTTATGCATAACTACGGATTGGCCAACCATGTGGGGTGGAGGACTCCTCGACAAGCCCCGCTGCTTCTAATTTTTGATTTCTTCGCTATGAACTCTTGGCGCCCAACGCTTGTTTCCTAACTTTTTGCTTGACGGGCCGCGCGTGAGGACAGACAGCTAGGTGGTGCTCAATTACTTTCACAGGAACACGGGGATGTCGATGGTTGCCATGCAAACACATCGACATTCGCCCGCAGAAAGCAACGAGCTCGCCTTCCTATTTGGGATCAAGCGTGGTGGCGATGGTGAAGGTACCACCAGCGCCATCCTCCTTGGCGGGCACCTTCTTGGTCTTTGGCGGAGCTGCCATCGTCTTGTTGCACTTGCCGGTGGAGCTCGATGGTGCGTCCTCGACGGCAGCGCAGCACTCAAGAGGTGCACTTGCCGGAGTGGGCAATGAGCTCTTGCCGGACTGGCGGTCTTCTTCCCCCCGGGAGCTTCAGTGGTAAGTGGTTTGCTATCTGTCGCTGCTGCTGCATCCCGGTAAATCTTGTCGGCGCAGATAAGTGCATCTTTCTTGTCGCCATGGACAGAAATGACGCTTATCGGGCCGGGCATCTTGAGTAGGTTGTAAGCATAATGAGAGGCGGTCATGAACTTGGCGAGTGCTGGATGGCCAAGTATGCCATTGTAGGGCAATGGGAAATCGGCGACGTCGAACGTGACCCTCTTAGTTCTGAAGTTGAGCTCGCTGCCGAATGTTACCGGCAACGTGATCTTCCCTTTGGGCTTGCTCTTTCCTGGGTTGATTCCTTGGAAAGTGCCAGTTTCTTCGAGCTCGCTGTCAGGGATTTGAAGTTTCTGGAGCACTGCAGAGGAGATCAAATTCAGGCCGGCCCCGCCGTCAACCAACATCTTTGTGACCTTGAGGTTGCGGATGGTTGGTGAGACCAACATCGGCAAACACCCGACCGTAGTGATGCGATCAGGGTGATCCTCAATGTCAAAGATGATGGGCGTGCTGGACCACTTCAGAGGTTTGCGTGACTCTATGGATGGTTCTGCTGCATTGACCTCACGCATCCATTGCTTGAGTTGGCGGTGCGAGGTATGCAGAGACGCACCACCGTCGACGCAAAGGACCTCTCTTGCCTTTTGAAACTCATGCTCATCAGCTTCGTCGTCCTCATCTTCGTCTTCTTCCTTGTCGCGCCCACGGGGAGGCCTGTCTCCTTGCCGCTGTTTGGCCTTGCCGCGGCGTCCTCCCCGACCGGGTCTCTTCTTACTTGCTGCACCTGCACCTTCTTGGGCCTTCTCCTTGTCTCGCCGCTCGTATTCAGCTCTCTGTAGCTCAACAAGCTGCTCGACTTTCTTGCAGCTCTGGAGATCGTGGCCTTTGGTGCGGTGGATTTTACAGTACTGCTTGTTGGAGCTGTCAGGCTTGTCGGCGGCCGCCACAGCTTGGCGGTCGGCGTCAACGGCAACCTCCTTGCCGGAGCCACCGGCCTTGGCTTTGTTGGCGGCACCATCCTTACCGGACTGCTCGACAACTAGTACTTCTTGGTTTTTCTTCCTCCTGTTGTTCCGCCGCCGGCTATTTCTTGCCGGGCGATCCCTCACCGCCGACTCTGCTCCCACATTCTCTCGGGAGTCTTCTTCCTTCTTGGTAGCGTGCACACTTGTCGGCCAGGCGTAGAGCTCACGGCGTCTTTCACTTTGCACATCGCCATCTCCTCCCTCATCCTGCGATTTCGTACATTACGATGGAATGCACCGATCATCGCAGCAGGTGGATGTCAGGATGTTGTAGTGCACTCGGCTGAATCTCGGATGAATTTGCGCAGAGACACCCCCTCTTACGGGCAAGCAGGTGGAGATCACTCTCTGGCCATGAGGCTTGTGGCCGCCTGTGAAGGCGCCAACAAACTGGTGGCACAAATCTGCCCAAGAAGAAATAGAGCCATCCGGCAAGTGCATGAGCCAAGATCTGACGTTTGGCTTGAGCACCAAGGGAAATTAGTTGGCGAGGATCTTGTCGTCTCGTCCCCCCGCAGCTTGCACCGCGATGGTGTAGATGCTGAGGAACTCCGATGGATGTGTCCTGCCGTCGTACTTCTCCGGCACATCTGGTTTGAAGTTTTTCTTGTCGGGCCACCGGACTTGCCGCAGCTCACGAGTGAACGCAGGGCAACCTACCGCGTACGGCAAGTCGCCTGGTTCCCCTGGCGCATGCATGTCGACAGCGGGCCCGGCGCGCTGGTCGGATTGACGGCGCGCTTCTCTTCGGCGCTCAATACGGGTTCGAGCGTCTTCCTCTTGCCGTTCTCGAAGAACTTGGCGTTGGTCGCGACGAGCTCGCGGATCCGACGACGCTGTGGAGTCGCTGTCGAGGTGGATCCGGCGAGTCGGCGATCTTGGCCTTCGGGAAGGGGAGTGTACGGTGGGTGCACCCCCGCAAGTCTCGTCGCCATCGGCTCGCGCCTTGTCACCTCGCCGCGGCTGCGAAGCGCTCGGTTGCCGCGGGACGTCGCCGTTGGCGAAGCCGATGAGACTCTGAATTGTGGCCCTCCATTCGTCGACCTTATCGGCCGTTGGAGGGTAATCTAGAATGGCGAGCTCTTGCCAAGGCTTCCGCTGGTGTGGTTGGCGGCAACGGCGTGCGGAGCGAAGAACGAGATGTGCTCGGACTCTAACCAAGTTAGGAGGAGCGATATCCATAGCGACCGTACTCTACTTGTACCGGCATCTTTGAGGTGCATGCGGGTCTCGAGGGCCTCGGGATCCTCCAGCTTGGCCTTGATCCAATGGCGTATGGTGCCGCGAGTATCATGACGCTGTCATCGCGCCTCCTGCGATAGACGCGGTGCAGATTCGGACGCCGACGCTGCGCTGCGTTGTCCTTGACTGGCGGCATCGTGGGCTCTCTCGACGACGCGGTCCCTCCGCCAGCGTTTCCCCACCACCGACGGCTCCGGTGGTGGTGGGTTCGACGCGACGGCTCAGCTGCTGCCAAGGCTTCTTCTTCGTGCCATGTCGGCGAAGATGTCGATGAAGTTGCTCGTGCGACCACCGGATCGGGTTCACACAGCCTCGACGCCCCCTACCTGGCGCGCCAAAGATGTCGGGGGAGAACTGATCGCGTCCCTCGAGCACCTACGGGACCTGGGTCCCTTGTGGTTCGGAGGGGGGCAGAGATTGCACAAAGAGCGGATCGAGGCGATGCACACGAGCGGATTTACCCAGCTTCGGAGCTCTCCGGAGAGATAATACTCCTACTGCTGCTTTGTGGATTATCTTGTGTTCTTGCTAGGGAGCAATGCGGGCTACAAGACCTAGCCTGAGTGTGGTTTCGTATGAATGTGACGAACTAAGCCTGAGCTGGACCGAACCGAGCCGAACCTCCTCTACGTTGCACTTGGGCCTCCTTTTATAGGCACAAGGGGTTACCACATGTGGCAAGTAGACAAGGGTAAGATGGTAAAAACATGGGTTGGTACACCGCTTTGTACAGTGTACAGTAATCTATACCTAACTTTGACGGCAAGGGATAAGGGTCATCAATGCCTGTCTCAGTCGCCCGAACAGTGTAACAGGACCGTCAAGTGCGCCTCCGTTTGCCACGATGGTAGCTTGTCAGCGCCGCTTATCGCTGCTCCCCGCTGGCTGCACAGCCCGTCGACACGCGTACTTGGGAGAGCCCCGTGGTGACACGTTGGCGGGTGAGCTGGAGCGGAGACGAAGAGAGGTCGCCCGCCCCGGCAAGCGCCTTGCCGCGGCAGGAACCTTGTCGCGCTTGGGGGCTTGGCGCCCGCCAAGCCTTCCCGGCAAGCTCCTCTTGCCGGGGCCTTGTTTCCTTCGCGCCCTGAGTGGCCTTCCCGGCAAGCTCCTCTTGCCGGGGTCTTGACTACTTTGTTCTTGAATGGCTCCAAAGGAGCCGCTGAGGACCTTGGCGGTCATCAGGCCAGCCCTGCCGTGAGGCGCTGCAACTGTCCGTGCACGAGTTCGGGGTACTAGGGTACCCCTACTCTAGTACACCGACAACAATGCATTCCCTTAGGCCCAAATATGGTGAAGTTTCATGTAGTCGACGTTCACATGACACCACTAAGGGAATAACAACATACATACTATCAAAATATCGAACACCTATCAAGTTCACATGATTACTTGCAACATGATTTCTCCCGTGATCTCAAGAACAAAAGTAACTACTCACAAATGATAAACATGTTAATGATCAGAGGAGTATTAAATAGCATAACGGATCTGAACATATAATCTTCCACCAAATGAACCATATAGTAATCAACTACAAGATGTAATCAACACTACTAGTCACCCACAAGCACCAATCTATAGTTTCGGTAACAAGATTGAATACAAGAGATGAACTAGGGTTTGAGAGGAGATGGTGTTGTTGAAGATGTTGATAGAGATTGCCCTCCCCAAGATGGGAGAGTTGTTGGTGATGATGATGACGATGATTTCCCACTCCGGGAGGGAAGTTCCCCCGGCGGAATCGCTCCACCGGAGGGCAAAAGTGCTCCTGCCCAAGTTCCGCCTCGATACGGTGGCGCACCATCCCGAAAGTCTCCTCCTTATTTTTTCTAGGTCAAAATGACTTATATACCAGAAGATGGGCACCGGAGGTGAGCCGAGGAGGCCACAACCCACCAGGGCGCGCCTGGGGGGCCTGGCGCGCCCAAGTGGGTTGTGCCCACCTGGTGGCCCCCCTCTGGTGTTTGTTGGCTCCAATATTTCTGAAATAATCCATAAAAAATCTCTATGAAGTTTCAGCTCATTTGGAGTTGTGCAGAATAGGTGGCCTGACGTAGCTTTTCCAGGTCTAGATTTCCAGCTGCCGGAATTCTCCCTCTTGGTGTGTTCCTTGCAAATTATGAGAGAAAAGGCATTAGAATTACCCCAAAAAGCATTACTGTGGATAAAAACATTATAAATAACAGTAAGGAAACATGATGCAAAATGGACGTATCAATTGACAAAAACTTCTTGTTGCATCATATACAACTCTTCTTTAAGAAATTCATTAAGGAATGTAGTTTTGACATCAATTTGCCAGATTTCATAAAATGTGGCAATTGCTAACATGATTCAGACAGACTTAAGCATCGCTACGAGTTAGAAAATCTTATCGTAGTCAATAACTTGAACTTGTCGAAATCTTTTTGCGACAATCCGAGCTTTGTAGATAGTAACACTACTATCAGCGTCCATCTTCCTCTTGAAGATCCATTTATTCTCAATGGCTCGCCGATCATCGGGCAAGTTAATCAAAGTCCATACTTTGTTCTTATACATGGATATCATCTCAGATTTTATGGCCTCAAGCCATTTCGCAGAATCTGGGCTCATCATTGCTTCCTCATAGTTCGTAGGTTCGTCATGGTCTAGTAACATGATTTCCAGAACAGGATTACCATACCACTCTGGTGCGGACCATACTCTGGTTGACCTACGAGGTTCGGTAGTAACTTGATCTATAGTTTCATGATCATCATCATTAGCTTCCCCACTAATTTGTGTAGGAATCACTAGAACTGATTTCTATGATGAACTACTTTCCAATTCGGAAAGGTACAGTTACCTCATCAAGTTCTACATTCCTCCCACTCACTTATTTCAAGAGAAACTTCTTCTCTAGAAAGGATCCATTCTTAGCAACGAATATCTTGCCTTTGGATATGTGATAGAAGGTGTACCCAACATTTTCCTTTGGGTATCCTATGAAGACGCATTTCTCCGATTTGGGTTCGAGCTTATCAGGTTGAAGAGTTTTCACATAAGCATCACAGTACCAAACTTTAAGAAACGACATCTTAGGTTTCTTGCTAAACCACAGTTCATATGGTGTCGTCTCAACGGATTTAGATGGTGCCCTATTTAACATGAATGCAGTTGTCTCTAATGCATAACCCCAAAACGATAGTGGTAAATCGGTAAGAGATATCATAGATCGCACCATATCTAATAAAGTACGGTTACAACGTTCTAACACACCATTACGCTGTGGTGTTCCAGATGGCGTGAGTTGTGAAACTATTCCACATTGTTTCAAACAAAGACCAAACTTGTAACTCAAATATTCGCCTCCGCGATCAGATCGTAGAAACTTTATTTTCTTGTTGCGATGATTTTCCACTTCACTCTGAAATTCTTTGAACTTTTCAAATGTTTCAGACTAATGTTTCATTAAGTAGATATACCCATATATGCTCAAATCATCTGTGAAGGTCAAAAAATAACGATACCCGCCGCGAGCCTCAACACTCATCGGACCGCATACATCAGTATGTATTATTTCCAATAAGTCAGTTGCTCGCTCCATTGTTCCGGAGAACGGAGTCTTAGTCATGTTGCCCATAAGGCATGGTTCGCAAGCATCAAGTGATTCATAATCAAGTGATTCCAAAAGCCCATCAGCATGGAGTTTCTTCATGCGCTTTACACCAATATGACCTAAACGACAGTGCCACAAATAAGTTGCACTATCATTATTAACCTTGCACTTTTGACTTCAATATTATGAATATGTGTATCACTACAATCGAGACTCAACAAAAATTGACCACTCATCAAGGGTGCTTGACCATAAAAGATATTACTCATATAAATAGAACAACCATTATTCTCTGATTTAAATGAATAACCGTCTCGCATCAAACAAGATCCAGATATAATGTTGATGCTTAACGCTGACACCAAATAACAATTATTCAGGTCTAAAACTAACCTCGACGGTAGTTGTACAGTTAGCGTGCCGACAGCGATCACATCGACTTTGGAACCATTTCCTACGCGCATCATCACCTCGTCCTTAGCCAATCTTCTTTTAATCCGTAGCCTCTGTTTCGAGTTGCAAATATGAGCAACAGAACTAGTATCAAATACCCAAGCGCTACTACGAGCACTAGTAAGGTACACATAAATAACATGTATATCAAATATACCTTTCACTTTGCCATCCTTCTTATCCGCCAAATACTTGGGGCAGTTCCGCTTCCAGTGACCATTCCCTTTGTAGTAGAAGCACTCAATCTCAGGCTTAGGTCCAGACTTGGGCTTCTTCCCTTGAGCAGCAACTCGCTTGTTGTTCTTCTTGAAGTTCCCCTTCTTCCCTTTGCCCTTTTTCTTGAAACTGGTGATCTTGTTAACCATCAACACTTGATGCTCCTTCTTGATTTCTACCTCCGCAGCCTTTAGCATTGCGAAGAGCTTGGGAATAGTCTTCTCCATCCCTTGCATATTATAGTTCATCATGAATGGTGGCAGTGATTGAAGAACTCTGTCAATGACACTATCACCAGGAAGATTAACTCCCAGCTGAGTCAAGTGGTTGTGGTACCCAGACATTCTGAGTATGTGTTCACTGACAGAACTATTCTCCTCCGTTTTGCAGCTATAGAACTTGTTGGAGACTTCATATCTCTCAACTCGGGCATTTGCTTAAATATTAACTTCAACTCCTGGAACATCTCGTATGCTCCATGACGTTCAAAACGTCTTTGAAGACCCGATTCTAAGCCGTAAAGCATGGCACACTGAACTATCGAGTAGTCATCAGCTTTCTCTGCCAGACGTTCATAACATCTGGAGTTGCTCCTGCAGCGGGTCTTGCACCTAGCGGTGCTTCCAGGACATAATTCTTTTGTACAGCAATGAGGATAATCCTCAAGTTACAGACCCAGTCTGTGTAGTTGCTACCACCATCTTTCAACTTAGCTTTCTCTAGGAACGCATTAAAATTCAAGGGAACGGTAGCACAGGCCATTGATCTACAAAAAATATGCAAAAACTATCAGGACTAAGTTCATGATAAGTTAAAGTTCAATTAATCATATTACTTAAGAACTCCCACTTAGATAAACATCTCTCTAGTCATTTAAATGATCACGTGAACATATCAACTAAACCATGTCCGATCATCACGTGAGATGGAGTAGTTTTCAATGGTGAACATCACTATGTTGATCATATCTACTATATGATTCACATTCGACCTTTCGGTCTCAGTGTTCCGAGGCCATAGCTGCATATGCTAGGCTCGTCAAGTTTAACCCGAGTATTTTGCATGTGCAAAACTGGCTTGCACCCGTTGTATGTGAACGTAGAGCTTATCACACCCGATCATCACGTGGTGTCTCGGCACGACGAACTGTAGCAACGGCGCATACTAAGGGAGAACAATTATACCTTGAAATTTAGTGAGGGATCATCTTATAATGCTACCGCCGTACTAAGCAAAATAAGATGCATAAAGGATAACATCACATGCAATCAAAATATGTGATATGATATGGCCATCATCATCTTGTGCCTTTGATCTCCATCTCCAAAGCACCGTCATGATCTCCATCATCACCGGCTTGACGCCTTGATCTCCATCATAGCATCGTTGTCGTCTCGCCAACTATTGCTTCCACGACTATCGCTGCCGCTTAGTGATAAAGTAAAGCAATTACATGGCGATTGCATTTCATACAATAAAGAGACAACCATAAGGCTACTGCCAGTTGCCGATAACTTTTACAAAACAAGATCATCTAATACAACAATTTATATCCCATCACGTCTTGACCATATCACATCACAACATGCCCTGCAAAAACAATTTAGACGTCCTCTACTTTGTTGTTATAAGTTTTACGTGGCTGCAATGGGCTTCTAGCAAGAACCGTTCTTACCTACGCATCAAAACCACAATGATTTTTCGTCAAGTGTGCTTTTTTAACCTTCAACAAGGACCGGCCATAGTCGAACTCGATTCAACTAAAGTTGGAGAAAGACACACCTACCAGCCACCTATGTGCGAAGCACATAGGTAGAACCAGTCTCATGAACACGGTCATGTAATGTCGGTCCGGGCCGCTTAATCCAACAATACCGCTGAATCAAAGTAAGACGTTGGTGGTAAGCAGTATGACTATTATCGCCCACAACTCTTTGTGTTCTACTCATGCATATAACATCTACGCACAGACCTGGCTCGGATGCCACTGTTGGGGAACGCAGTATTTCAAAAAAAATCCTACGGTCACACAAGATCTAACTAGGAGATGCCTAGCAACGAGACGGGAGAATGTGTCCACGTACCCTCATAGACCGGAAGCAGAAGCGTTTAGTAACGTGGTTGATGTAGTCGAACATCTTCACGATCCAACCGATCCAAGTACCGAAGGTACGGCACCTCCGTTTTTAGCACGCGTTCAGCACGATGACGTCCCTCGAGCTCTTGATCCAGTTGAGGACGAGGGAGAGTTCCGTCAGTACGACGGCGTGGCGGCTGTGATGATGAAGTTACCGGCACAGGGCTTCGCCTAAGCACTACGATGATATGACCGAGGTGTGTAACTATGGAGGGGGGCACCGCACACGGCTAAGAGAAGACTTGGTGTGCCTTTGGGGTGCCCCCCTCCCACGTATACAAAGGAGGGGGGAAGAGGAGGACGGCCCAAGGGGGGCGCACCAAAGGGGGGAGTCCTACTTGGATTCCCGGTCCAAGTAGGATTCGGCCCCCCTTTCCTATTCCAACTAGGAGAAGGAGGGAAGGAGCAAGAGGGGAGAAGGAAAGAGGGGGGCTCCGCCCCTCCTAGTCCAATTCGGACAAGCCATGGGGGGGGGCACCCGTTGAGGCCCTTCTCTCCTTTCCACTAAAGCCCATTAAGGCCCACTACTTCCCGGTACTCCGAAACTCATCTGAATCAACCCGATGTCTGAATGTAACCTTCCAATATAAGAATCTTTACCTCTCGACCATTTTGAGACTCCTCGTCATGTTCGTTATCTCATCCGGGACTCCGAACAAACTTCGGTTCATCAAATCACATAACTCATAATACAAATCGTCATTGAACATTAAGCGTGCGGACCCTACGGGTTCGAGAACTATGTAGACATGACCGAGACACATCTCCGGCCAATAACCTATAGCGGAACCTGGATGCTCATATTGGTTCCTACATATTCTACGAAGATCTTTATCGGTCAAACCGCATAACAACATACGTTGTTCCCTTTGTCATCGGTATGTTACTTGCCCGAGATTCGATCGTTGGTATCCTCATACCTAGTTCAATCTCGTTACCCGCAAGTCTCTTTACTCATTCCGTAATGCATCATCCCGTAACTAACTCATTAGTCACATTACTTGCAAGGCTTATAGTGATGTGCATTACCGAGAGGGCCCAGAGATACCTCTCCGATACACGGAGTGACAAATCCTAATATCGATTTATGCCAATTCAACATACACCATTGGAGACACCTGTAGAGCATCTTTGTAATCACCCAGTTACGTTGTGACATTTGATAGCACACAAGGTGTTCCACCGGTATTCGGGAGTTGCATAATATCATAGTCAGAGGAACATGTATAAGTCATGAAGAAAGCAATAGCACTGAAACTAAACGATCATTATGCTAAGCTAACAGATGGGTCTTTGATGGCAGCTGGAACTACGTCGGGAATTTCCCCGGAGAGGGAGGGATGATCTAGCACAGCGCCGGTAGGTATTTCCCTCAGTTATGAAACCAAGGTATCGAACCAGTAGGAGAACCAAGCAACACAACGTAAACAGCACCTGCACACAAACAACAACACCTCGCAACCCGACGAGTTAAAGGGGTTGTCAATCCCTTTCGGGTAACGGCACAAGAAATTGGTGCGTGGATGGGAGAAAATTGTAATAGGTTGAATAAATAGATCGCAAATAAATAAAAGTGCAGCAAGGTATTTTTGTATTTTTGGTTTAAATAGATCTGGATAAAAATGCAAGGAAAAATAAATCGCAAGGCAAATATATGAGAAAGAAGACCCGGGGGCCGTGGGTTTCACTAGTGGCTTCTCTCAAGAAAAATAGCAAACGGTGGGTAAACAAATTACTGTTGGGCAATTGATAGAACTTCAAATAATTATGACGATATCCAAGCAATGATCATTACATAGGCATCACGTCCAAGATTAGTAGACCGACTCCTGCCTGCATCTACTACTATTACTCCAAACATCGACCGCCATCCAGCATGCATCTAGTGTATTAAGTTCATGGAAAAATGGAGTAATGCAGTAAGAATGATGACATGATGTAGACAAGATCCATTTATCTATATGGCAGTAGATATAGATCTCGTCTTTTATCCTTAGTAGCAACGATACGTACGTGTCATTGCCCTTTCTGTCACTGGGATCGAGCACCGTAAGATCGAACCCACTACCGGGCACCTCTTCCCGTTGCAAGATAAATAGATCAAGTTGGCCAAACAAAACCCAAATGTCGGAGAAGAAATACGAGGCTATAAGAGATCATGCATATAAGAGATCAAAGAAACTCAAATAACTTTCATGGATATAAAAATATATGACTGATCATAAACTCGAAGTTCATCAGATCCCAGCAAACACACTGCAAAAAGAGTTACATCATATGGATCTCCAAGAGACCATTTTATTGAGAATTCAGCGAGAGAGAGAGAGAGAGAGAGAGAGAGAGAGAGAGAGAGAGCAATTTATCATGGATTGCAACAAAGAAATACAATCAATCAAAGAGCAACTATCATAATTAAAGTCTTTGTAATCCAAAAGAGTGGGTACATCACTAGCTAAAGTTTTGACCTCTCCAAACCCACTTTTATCAATTTTCTTAGCAAGATTTTCACCCTCTGAAATATTGGGACGCCTTCTACTTAAAGTTGACTCTTCTACAGTCCCTTTTTCATCATTCTTAGCTTTACTAAACAAGGGATCAATAGAAGAAACACCAATCATTTTAAGATCTTCATCACTTTTGCAAGAAAAATCACTAGAAAAAGTTTTCTCTAAAAAATTCTCTTTTAGCTCTAAGCATAGCAGTTCTTTTCTTACTTTGAAACATAAAGAGCCTTAATTGATTCATCTACTTTAGGCACAAAAATTTTCATCTTGAGATTTTCCACATCAAGAGCAATTCTATCAACACTTCTAGACAAATCATCAACTTTATTCAACTTTTCTTCCATCGAAGTGTTGAAAACTTTTTGCGTGTTGATAAATTCTTTCATAATATTCTCAAGATCAGAGGGGTTCCTATTATTATTATGAGATTGATTTCCATAGGAATAACCATAATTATTAGAGGAATTACTAGGAAAAGGCCTAGGATTAAAATTACCTCTACAAGCATTGTTGTTGATATTATTTCTAGAGATAAAATTCACATCAATGGCATCACTATTTTGCTCAATCAAAGTAGACAAAGGCGTATCATTAAAATCAATAGGAGCACTTTTACTAGCAACCAATTTCATAAGAGCATCAACTTTATCACTCAAAGAAGAAATTTCCTCAACCGAATTAACTTTTTTGCTAGTAGGAGCTCTTTCTGTATGCCATTGTGAATAATTTGCCCTGATATTATCAAGCAATTTGGTGGCTTCACCCAAAGTAATTTCCATAAAAGTACCACCCGCGGCGGAATCTAAAAGATTACGAGAAACAAAATTCAATTCCGCATAAAAAATTTGTATGATCATCCAAAGATTTAACCCATGAGTTGGGCAATTCCTTAGCATCATTTTCATCCTTTCCCAAGATTGTGAAACATGCTAATGTTCAAGTTGCTTGAAATTCATGATCTGGGTTCTAAGGGAAATAATTTTTGTGGGAGGAAAATACTTAGTGATAAAATCATCTTTGCATTTGTTCCAAGAATTGATACTATTGCGAGGCAAAGAAAAGAACCATTTTTTTGCAGAATCACGCAAAGAGAACGAAAATAATTTCATCTTGACCACATCTTTTTTTCTTTTGCATATCGCATAATTCCACGAAGGTATTAAGATGGGACGCGACATCCTCATTAGGAGTACCAGAAAATTGGTCTTTCATAACAAGATTCAGCAAAGCGGTATTAATATCACAAGTCTCCGCATTAGTGGCGGGAGGAGCAAGCGGAGTGCCAATAAAATCATTATTGTTGGTACTTGAGAAATCACATAAATTGGTGTACTCTTGAGTCATGATGACCACACAACAAGATTGCACTCAAAAACAGATCTGGCAAGAAAACGGCGAACGGAAAGGAGAGGCGAATAAAACGACAAATTTTTGTGAAGTGGGGGAGAGGAAAACGAGAGGCAAATGGAAAATAATGTAAATTGCGAGGAGATGAGATTTGTGATTAGGAACCTGGTTATGTTGAAGATCCTCTCCGGCAATGGCGCCAGAAATCCTCCTTGATGGCAGCTGGAACTACGTCGGTATTTCGCCGGAGAGGGAGGGATGATGTAGCACAACAACGGTAGGTATTTCCCTCAGTTATGAAACCAAGGTATCGAACCAGTAGGAGAACCAAGCAACACAACATAAACAACACCTGCAGACAAACAACAACACATCGCAACCCGACGAGTTAAAGGGGTTGTCAATCCCTTTCGGGTAACGGCGCCAGAAATTGGTGCGTGGACGGGAGAAAATTGTAATAGGTTGAATAAATGGATCACAAATAAGTAAAAGTGCAGCAAGGTATTTTTGTATTTTTAGTTTAAATAGATCTGAATAAAAATGCAAGGAAAAATAGATCGCAAGGAAAATATATGAGAAAGAAGACCCGGGGGCCGTAGGTTTCACTAGTAGCTTCTCTCGAGAAAAATAGCAAACGGTGGGTAAACAAATTACTGTTGGGCAATTGATAGAACTTCAAATAATTATGACGATATCCAGGCAATGATCATTACATAGGCATCACGTCCAAGATTAGTAGACCGACTCCTGCCTGCATCTACTACTATTACTCCACACATCGACCACTATCCAGCATGCATCTAGTGTATTACGTTCATGGAAAAACGGAGTAACGCAATAAGAACGATGACATGATTTAGACAAGATCCGTTTATCTATATGGCGGTAGATATATATCTCGTCTTTTTATCCTTAGTAGCAACGATACATATGTGTTGTTTCCTTTTCTGTCACTGGGATCGAGCACCGTAAGATTGAACCCACTACCGGGCACCTCTCTTGTTGCAAGATAAATAGATCAAGTTGGCCAAATAAAACCCAAATATCGGAGAAGAAATACGAGGCTATAAGAGCTCATGCATATAAGAGATCAAAGAAACTCAAATAACTTTCATGGATATAAAAAGATATGACTGATCATAAACTCGAAGTTCATCATATCCCAACAAACACACCGCAAAAAGAGTTACATCATATGGATCTCCAAGAGATCATTGTATTGAGAATTCAGCGAGAGAGAGAGAGCCATCTAGCTACTAACTACGGACCCGAAGGTCTACAAAGGACTACTCACGCATCATCGGAGAGGCACCAATGGAAGTGGTGAACCCCTCCGTGATGGTGTCTGGATTGGATTTGGTGGTTCTGAACTCTGCGGCGGCTGGATGAATATTTAAATCGACTCCCTAGGGTTCTGGTATTTTGGGGTATTTATAGAGCAAAGAGGCGGTCCGGGGCACCCGGCGTGGGCACAACCCACCGTAGGCGTGCTGGGCCTCTTAAGCGCGCCTGCTGGGTTGTGCCCCTGGGGCACCCAGTGCAACCAGGCCCATTGCCTTCCTTCGGCCCATAAAAACCTCCGTAAAGTTTCGTGGCATTTGGACTCCGTTTGATAAGGATTTCCTGCGATGTAAAAAACATGAAAAAAATAGCAACTGGCACTTGGCAATATGTCAATAGGTTAGTACAAAAAGTGATATAAAATGACTATAAAATGATTATAAAATATCCAAGATTGATAATTAAACAGCATGTAACAATCAAAAAATATAGATACGTTGGAGACGTATCAGTCTTGTCCATCACATCATTCTCCTAATGATGTGATCCCGTTCATTAAATGACAACACATGTCTATGGTCAGGAAACTTAACCATCTTTGATTAACGAGCTAGTCAAGTAGAGGCATACTAGGGACACTCTGTTTTTTTTATGTATTCACGCATGTACTAAGTTTCCTGTTAATATAGTTCTAGCATGAATAATAAACATTTATCATGATATAAGAAAATATAAATAACAACTTTATTATTGCCTCTAGAGCATATTTCCTTCAGTCTGGTACGCCGCCATCATCCAAGTGTGTCGCCTTCATCCCAACCGTCATCGTCAAAGACAAGCCACGCTAGGCAGATGCGGCGGGGCATCCACGCCGCAGCTGCCGGAAGGACGCCTGGCGAGCGTTCGACATTGGTGCGCTGACAACGGCAACAGAAAAGACGAGCGCGCAGATGGTGGCTCGGACGATGTTGCGGACGACAATGAAAGTCCCCATGGCCAAGGAGGCCATGCCTAAAAGGTCGCTGTCCAATATCTCATCTAATTTTGTTTAATTTAGGTTAAATTTAGTTTGAACTTTGTTGAATTTCGTTCGTTTGGTTGTAATATATGAAAGTTGCTTCAAGTTCGTCCGTTTAGCTGAAATTTGTCTGTACTTGTGTTTCAATCGTCTGAAATAGGTTGGCCAATTGATACATGTGATTGGATGGTCCACATCTCAACCGCTATCAACGAACACGATCATACGTATCCGCAAATATTTGACGCCATCCATTTGTTAATCCGTGCTGGAGTTGCCCTAACAATCTGTTGCATCTTTCTAGCCCCTCGCTAACTACTCTCTCCATTCCAATGAACTAGATGATACCCCGCACGTTGTTGCGGGGTTATTTTGCAATATTTCAATGTGATTCGTTGCATGATACATGAATATTTAAAGTAATAATATAAAAAGCTTAAACTAAAAATACATATAATTTATTATGTTTGATTATTATATAGTTGTAATTTTTTATTAGTTATAAAGAGCATAATAGAATGAAATTTCTTATGTATGTTTGGATGTTGAGATGAGTCTTTTTTTTCATGCATGTTTAATGATGAAGTGGCATGCTTGCATGTAGAGAAATATGATAGTAGGGGTGGGCATTTTCTCATGCATGTTGTGGGATGATGTGGCATGCTTGCATATTGAGAGAAATAGTTAATAGGGGCTAGTTATTTAGATATAGAAGATAAGACACACACGCATCCTAAAATGAATTATATGGGATAAAAATTATACCGTTGAGTTCGTATTGAAAAGCAGTTTTCAGTGGTATAATTTAAGTCACAATAATATATACTATACATCTAATTTATGGTCAAAGACCTTATTCATGGGAATGTAAGGAGTGGTACAAGGGAAGTACGCATAACATGCGACTTATTCGCTTGAGGCTTCAGGAGTTAAGGCACAAACGACGAACTAGAACTAGAAGAGAAGGATATGATCTATTGTGACACACGATGAACTAAATTATAGAAATAAATACACTCGTTGTCACTGAAGTTGAGTCCAAAGCATACTACAGTCACAATACTTCAAAATACGCTCATTACGGTCATTATATACGTTTTGTGATGATTATACAGTCATTGTCTCACCGTCTAGCTCTGCATTTTCATCTGTTGACCGGTCAACTGTCTACCTAGTGCAGCCTCTGAGTTGTAGGTCCCACATGTCAGTTGGGCAGAAGAAATAAATGAAAGAAAAAAATATGCAACGTGGAAAGGAATCGAACCTAAGACATCGTGGCGCCCTTGACGCGCAAACCATCTCAGCCGATGATCGACTGTGTTCTGTGCTTGATTATCGCGCCTATTATACTGACACCACGTGTTGTGTGTGTGCGTGCGTGTGTGTTTTAAAATTCAGTTTTTTCATTTGTGCTGTGTAGCTCTGTGAGTGCATGCGTGTTAGTTTTTTTTGGTGCCATGTGGTTGTCATTTTTTCCAAAATAATCTCAAACAGGAAGACATGTACACCCATTGCATCTGAATTTCTAAACATATTTATGAATTAAAAAAATGTCCGTGAGTCTAAAAAAATTCCCCGAATTTCAGAAAATAATTAGAATTTTAAAATAGGAAACATAACAATATAAAAAAGAATATGAAAAAATAAAACCAAAAGACAAAATACATTTTTTGAGAGAGAAGAAAGACAAAATACATAAAAAAGAAAAGGCATTCAAAGGAATGCACGTGAGAACCTGAAGTGGGCCCATGCGAGCTCGCCCCCGAGAAATACGGAATGTATGCTCTTCTAGAAAAACGAAATGCATGCCTTTCTTAATATAATAAAGCAACGGGTTTGTCTAAAAAAAAGCAACGGGTCTACGATTGAACACGAGTTGAATTTGTACCAGGTTTTTGTCGCGCTGAGTGTTGGCGCCACCAGATGTCAGGTTCGAATCCGCATACCTCCGTAATATTTATTAGATTTTATTCTTTCTTCTGCCACTTACAGGTGGGACCTATAAGTCAGAGAAAAATATGCAATGACGAGGCTGCACTAGGTAGACAGTTGACCGGTCAGCAGATGAAAATACGGAGCTATATAGTGAGGTCAGTGACCGTATAATCATCGTAAAATGTATATAATAACCATAACAAGCGTATTTTAAAGTACAGTGACCGTAGTGTGCTTCGGACTCAACTTCAGTGACCACAGATGTATTTATCTCTAAATTATATCTAGAAGTAAGGGTGTGGTCTATAGTATGTATAGCTCGAAAGAACGTGTGATACTAATAGTACATATTGGTTGTGGTGCAAAATATAATCATGTGAGCTGGTTTGCCCGAGTGGTTAAGGGGGAAGACTTAAGATCTTCTGCACATAAGTGCGCGTGGGTTCGAACCCCACAGCCAGCACGCAATATTCGTTTTTTGCACCCTTTGCTTCTGACTGGTAGCTAGCGGTACTTTTGTTATATAATGAGGTTTCTTGGCCTGCTGGATTCGAACCCCACAGCCAGCATGAAATTCTTTTTGCATGCTTTTCTTTTTTATTGGTTAGCTAGCGGCATTTTTGTCATATAATAAGTTTTTTTTCATGCAATATATACCCAATTATTTTTTTGAAACAGCTATACCCAATTTTTCATCACAGTGTAGTGAAACATATCTATATTAGCAATTAATATGGAACCTGTGCTAGTGTTGAATGATTACTAGAATATAAATAAGTTGTAACTGAACATTTTGAAAGGTACCTGTAATTTAAATTAAAAGGATTGATATAAATTTACTAAATGAGGTGTTGTGGCATGTCATGCATGACTGCTGTAAAGGCTCCCGCTTATCTCTAGATCGATAATTTGATCAACATGATATGAGTGGTAGCTAGCGGTACTTTTGTTATATAATGAGGTTTTTTGGCCTGCTGGATTCGAACCCCACAGCCAGCAGGAAATTCTTTTTGCATGCTTTTCTTTTTGATTGGTTAGCTAGCGGCATTTTTGTCATATAATAAGTTTTTTTATGCAATATATACCCAATTTTTCATCATAGTGCAGTGAAACATATCTATATTAGCAATTAATATGGAACATGTGCTAGTGTTGAATGATTACTAGAATATAAATAAGTTGTAACTGAACGTTTTGAAAGGTACCCCTAATTTAAATTAAAAGGATTGATATAGAATGAGGTGTTGTGGCATATCATGCATGACTGCTGTAAAGGCTCCCGCTTATCTCTAGATCAATAATTTGATCAGCATGATATGATTTAAAGATATATGATAAAATAATACCATTGATTCTTTTTTTAGATTCAATTTATTTTTCCCTTGTGTTGTTTTCATGGCTTTAGCTGAATTTTCGACTTTGCCCCTGTTTGGGGTGAGTCAATTTTCTTATTGGGTTTGAAGCCCATTACCCGTTGTCTGTTTTCCCCTTGTTTTTATGCGTTTTCTAGTTTTTCTTTGTAATCGTGATTAAAAATTGGGTATACCACGGTGCATAGAAACATTTCTATATTAACAATTGCATATTGTGCGTGTGGGTTCGAACACCACAACCAGGAGGATTTTTTTTTTTGCATGCTTTCCTTTTTGAGTGGTTAGCTAGCGGCATTTTTGTCATATAATAAGGTTTTCTTTCACGCAGCATATGCCCAATTTTCCATCATAGTGCAATGAAACATTTCTATATTAGCAATTATGTATGGAACATGTGCTAGTGTTGAATGATTACTAGAATATGAATACGTTGTAATTGAAAATTTGAAAGGTACACTTATTTTAATTTAAATGAATTAATTTAAAATTACAAAATGAGGTGGTGTGGTATATCATGCATGACTGCCGTAAGGCTCACGTTTATCTCTAGATTGATAATTTGATCAACATAATATGAGTTAAATATGATAGAATAATATCATTGATTATTTTGTTAAGATTCGTTTTATTTTTTTCCTTGTGTTGTTTTCATGGCTTGACCAGAATTTTCAACTTGCCCCTCTTTGGGGTGAGTTTATTTTCTTATCGGGCTTGAAGTCTGTTACCGTTGCCTATTTTCTTCTTTTTGTTTTTATGCTTTTTTTGTTTTTCTTTGTAGTCATTTTCTTGTATGCTTTCCTTTTTTATTAACTTAGATGATACCCCGTGCGTTGCTACGGAAATCTATTGCAATTCATTTCAATGAGATTTGATTGTGTGAAATATAAATATTTACATTAATAACACGTGAACCAAAGTGAAAATACATATGACTATTATAGTTTATTATGTAAATTGTGAAATATTTATTAAATATAAGTAGAATAATATAATAAAAACTTCCCATGCATGATTGCATGTGGTGGTGTTTCTTTTCCCATGCATGGTTGCATGTTGAGGTTGGCCTTTTCCCATCCATAATTGTATGGTGATGTGACATATTTGCATGTTGAGATAAATAAGTTGGCGAGGATCACTCTCTTAGGTATATAGAATTAGCTAGCAGTATCTTTGTTATATAATGAGGTTGTTTTGCATGCAATATATACCCATTTTTTCTTCTATATTATCAATCGTGCATGGAACATGTACTAGAATATGGACACACTGTAATTGATATTTTTAGAGGTACCTTTATTCAAATTTGAACGGGTTGATTTAAAATTACTAAAGGAGGTCGTGTGACCTATCACGCATCAGAGCCATTAGGCTCACGGGTATCTATTGATATTTTGCCCAACCATTGAGTTATTTTTTACCTTTGTTTTGATTCGTGCTTTTTTTCTTGTGTTATTTTAATGGATTGAGCTGAATTTTCAACTTGCCCCTATTTGGGGTTAGTCATTTTTCTTATTGATCTTGAAACCAGTTAACCGGTGCCTGATTTTATGGGTTCTCATTTTTCCTTTTATACGGATTTTCTTTTTTTCTTTATGGGTATTTTTGGAATGTGAGTGAGTGTAAGTGTGTACATATAAATACATAATATGTTGTGCGAGAAAACTAAGTACTTGCCGACTGGTGGTTAGCGACAGGCACGCACGCTTCCGTCATCCTCGGTTGTTGGCTCATTTTTTCAAAAAAGTAGCGGCTTATTGATCTTGAAACCAGTTAACCGGTGCTTGATTTTATGGGTTCTCATTTTCCTTTTTATATGGATTTTCTTTTTTTCTTTATGGGTATTTTTGGAATGTGAGTGAGTGTAAGTGTGTACATATAAATACATAATATGTTGTGCGAGAAAACTAAGTACCTGCCGACTGGTGGTTAGCGACAGGCACGCACGCTTCCGTCATCCTTGGTTGTTGGCTCATTTTTTCAAAAAAGTAGCGGCAATAGGAATCGAACCCCGCACCTACAGACTCGCTACAAACTTTGACTATACCTGGTGACCATCTCAGCCAGCCACATGTTTATGTTTGAAGGTGGGCTAATTTTGTAGATACTTGATTACCGCGAGTAGGCCACTGCTATAGTGCAGCCCTCCATCTATAGTGCAGATCTGGCGAACATAATTTATCATTTTTTCCCTCTCCAGATTCTTTTGTTCGCCAGATCCAATTTTCTTGCTCTTCTCCCGATCCATTTTTTCCCTCTCCATATCTTTTTTCGTTCGAGATTTTTTCACACAAAAATTGGTGTGAACAAGAGAGGATTCGATCCTTGCACCACTAGTGAGCCAACTCAACTAGCCTACCACCTGACCTACGATCCCTTTCTTGAACAAAAGAAAGTAAATGGGCTATTTAACATGTCTCCGCTACTACGTATGCATAAAAACGAGTTAATTTAGTGTTCGGTTTTTTCCGTGCTTAGGTACCCCGTTCCTGCTAACTTTACCGATCGGGGGGGGGGGGGGGATGAAATATCCTCCGTTAACTTTCGTGTAAATAACATGGTAACTCAAAATTCATCGACCTGATAACTTATGTAACCCGGTCCTAAAAACTTTGTCGGCGAGGGTGGGGGTGGGGGAGTTGTTGAAACATACCACGGTAACTTCTATGCAAATAACATGATAACTCAAACATGGCGGACCTGATAACTTATGTACCCCGGTCTTGATAACTTGGTCGGCGAGGGTGGGGGTGGGGCAAGTCGCTGAAACATGCCATGGTCACTTCTGTGCAAATCACATGATAACTCAAACATAGCTGACCTGATAACTTATGTACCCCGGTCTTGATATGTAGCGAATCGACCTCAGATGGTCAAGTCTCTGTGTTCCAGTGTCATCCCTGGATTAGTAATGCTGACACACACAGTACTCGAAGGATTTATAACAGAGTAGCAATCACACACTTATTACGTCGAATGTCTCAAAAGAGAACTTATTACAATAATATGGCTTAAGGCCATCTAATGTGATAACAACGGAAGGCTTGGAAGATAAAGTGAGTCCATCAACTCCAACGGCATGGCTGAGCTGCACGGCAACGACCTATCGAACCTTACTCCTCGTCTGAAAAGTCTGCAATATAATATGTTGTAGCCCGAGAACGGGTCAACACATGGAATATGCTGGAATATAACACAGCAGAGCAGGAATAGGATAATGCTATCACTACATGCATATTTGGCTGGTGGAAAGCTCTATGGTTATAGTTTTGCGAAAAGCCAATTTTTTCCCACAACAAAGGAATAGATTTTAATTTAACTATCATGGTGGTTGAAACATCATTGAGAATGGTTGACAGCATTCTCAATCCCAATTAAAGTAGTTAACATCCCAACAGTATTAATTTAAGAGTGATGAGATACATGTGAATACTCAAGTACTAGATACTCAAAATTGTCCATAACCGGGGACACGGCTAACCATGATTAGATTGTACACTCTGCAGAGGTTTGCGCACTTTTCCCCACAAGACTCGATCGCCTCCGTTGATTTATCGCACTACATGGTGTTTGAGAAGCGGATGACCGAGACACGATCTTTCGAAACATTAACTCTCTACTCGGGTAGACCATACCAAACCTACAAAACCCACTACTGCTGATCTACCTCTTCAAGAGCTTCACGTAACTTACTCAACTATGCTAGAGCCCATAGTAGCTTGTGGCTGCACACGGAAGTTTCTAGCATGAATAATCTCGATTCCTTTGAGCACTGGTGGCGGTCCATAGGAAGATCACACGGTACCCGGATTTCAAAAACAGACAACACTGGGTTCCCGGTGCCTCAATCCACCCAGATGTGTATCAAAGTTGCCACCTTAAAGTAAACCATTAATTAATAATCTCACATCTGTCATGGATACACTCACCCAATCCACGACTACTAGCATAGCATGGCATAATAAGCAAACGTAGAAGTAACTCTCAAGGGTTTAATAGTAACAGGGCAATAGGTTCTACCTCAACTACTACTTCCCAACCAACAAATTAATGATATCCTAATCATGCAATGTTTGAGGGTGAAGCTAATGCATAAAAACTGGGTATGAAAAGAGTATGATCAATGTGTTACTTGCCTTGCTGACGATCCGTGAATCCTAGAGACTCATAGTAACACGCTTCGCACTTCGGGAATTCTATCGCAAGCAAACAATAACATACATTAGCAGCAAGTAAAGATGCACAGGTAAAACTCAACTAAAAGAGGTTGAACAGAAAGTTCAACTTAAGAACTCCGGGTTTGCAAGAAGAATCAAACCAAATGAAGCAACAAAACTCAAACGGCGAAAGAAATAAGATCCTTTTACTAATCTGAACTAGGGTCAAATTTTACAGAGGAAAAAACTTGTTTGAGTTGGTTATTCAGAAAGAGGGTTTCGAGACGAAACTCTAGGCGCTTGAATCGCCTGATTCCGATAAACGAGCGAAAAGTTATATTAGATCGAACATCGGATCAGAAATCGCGATCGGAAAAATCGTGGAATAAATCCGAGAAAAGAAAAGCGACGAATAGCTTAACGAACGAACGTTCGTTATCTGAACCTAAACGAAGAACACGTTCGTTAAAACGAACGAACGAGCGAACGCTCGCTAAATAAATAAACCGAAGAAATAAACCGATCTAGAGAAAAAATAAAACGAAACCTAGGGTTTTGAAAATCAAACGGTTTTCTTGAAAACCGGGGCGGGCGGCTACCTCGCTCGGCTCCGTGGGCTCGGGTTCGACAATGGGTGGCGGCGGGAGGTGGCGGCGGCGGCGGCTACTGGTGGCAGCAGCTCAGGCGAGGCTCGAGGCGCGGCGGGAGGTGGCGGTGGTGGCTAGGGGTGGTATTTAAAGGAGGAGGTCCGGTGCCTTGGGAAGGCACGCAGCGACCGAGTCCGAGCAGATCTCTGCGGCGACGGAAGGAAGGCGGCGGCGGCGGCTTGGCCGGCTGGCTGGCTGGGCTTGCCCGGTCGGGTCTTGGCTTGTGTGAGTTTTTTTTAAATAGTTCACGACAAAAAATTCCTATAAAATAAAATAAAATCTAAAATGCCAAAACAAATTTTCACCGTCTAAATGAATTATTTAGAACGAGTTGAACATTTTCTTGGCCCTAAAATGCAATTTTCAAAAACGTGCAAATTTTTCTAATGCAATTAAAATTCAAAATAAACTCAAATAAAATCCAAATAATGATTTTAACATTTTTCCTTCAATATTTCAATTCTTTTGAAGAAGTCATATTATCTCCTCTCATATATTTTAACATGAAATATTTTTCCGGAGAGAAAATAATTAAAATCAAAAATCCTCGTTCTCAGTATTTGATAGAAATCAAAATATGAAAACCATAAAATCCCCAACTCTCTCCGAGGGTCCTTGAGTTGCTTAGGATTTCAAGGATTGCGGAACGAAGATGCAATAAAATATGATATGCATGGATGACCTATGTATAACATTCCAAATTGAAAATTTGGGATGTTACATGATAACTTGGTCGGCGAGGATGGGGTGGGGCAAGTCGCTGAAACATGCCACGGTAACTTATGTGCAAATAACATGATAACTCATACATGGTAGACCTGATAACTTTGTCGGAGGGGTCGGGGTGGGGGTGTCGTTGAAACGTACGACGGTAAATTCTATGCAAATAACGTGATAACTCACACATCGTAAACATGATAAATTATGTACCAGTCCTGGTAACTTTGTCGGAGGGGCCGGTGTGGGGGAGTCGTTGAAACAAACATACCACGATAACTTCTATGCAAATAATATGATAACTCACACATCATAGACATTAAATTATGTTACTGACCGATAAAGAAAATTATGGACATCTCAAACCGGTCTCAAACGCCCGAGTTGTTTGGCACTCCTCATATCCAGCCCAAATTTAGGGCAGATATAGGATGGTCCAAGCGTGCCCGCCATGTCAGCTCGGTCCACCGTCGACCCTAGTTTGTTCCCACAAAATACCCCAATCTGAAAACCGTACACTCACTTCGCTCCGATCAAGCTCCATCTCCCCCCCCCCCATCTCTTATTCAATCCAATCTAGTCTTTGACGAGCATGTCGAGCTCCAACAGCCGCTTCGACGGCTCCATCGATGTTGACAGGGAGTTGGCCATCCGCATGGGGCTGGAGCGGTCGCGGGTGGACACAGGGGCAATTTCGAATCTGGTACGTCATTGCTCGCTCGTCGGCGCAGCGCCAACGCCGGAGCTGGCCCTTCTGTCAGAGCTAGATCCGGCGGATCTCGGGTAGGGGGTCTCGATCTGGTAGTCTTGCCTAGATGGTAACAAGGACACACGTTCGTTATTACGGGTAGTTCCTACAAAGAATCAGACTAGTGACGTGTACAATAAGAGACATGATGTTTGTCCAGGTTCAGGCCCTCTCGAAGAGGTAAAACCCTACATCCTGCTTTGTTGTATTGATTGTGGATTGGGTTAAAGAATACATGTGATCTACGACGAGATCGGATGTGAATGAGTTGGCCTCTACAACCCTAGCACCTTGGTTTATATAGACACCAGGGGTACCTAGGGTTTACATATGGTTGGCCGCATCTACGGGGCAAACATGTCAAGTACCAACTCTATGTTTTGGAGTATACGCCAAGTCTTCGTATTACTCATTGAGGCTTCTGGATCAAACGAACGAGGCTACACATTTTAGTAAAGGAAAAGTATCTGGCCTAAAAAAGACATTTGCATGAGATGTAGCCTCGGTCGATTTAGATTTAGTTATATCTCAACCGACGCTATATTCATGAGATCTTACATTGGGATTTGTGCAAATTCTTATTTTCAGTTTCTTCTTCTTCTTCTTCTTTTTTACATGTTATGTCACTCGTCTGAGACATAGCTGGTTCCAAATTTATAATCAACAATCGGTGTGAATTTTGGCGAACGAAAGACAGTTTTGCTAAAGTACATTTAGATGTGCCATAAATATTTTTATATCATTGATCTTACGCACGGATTTGTGTGTATTTCTTTTTTCCTTATCATTTTATGCTTGATTGAACACTTAGATGTCAATAGGACTCAGACGAAAGAATCATATGCACACGACAATCTTGGTCTTCAGCTCACGTTGATACATACGCAACGGCAAACACACGTGGAGTTCGGCTACTGGCTGCGGAAGTCCATGTCCATGAGCTCCCGTGCCTCGCTGACGAGCGCGCAGAGGCTCACCGCGTGCCGGCTTACCCCGGCGCTGCCGGAGAACACGTGGAAGCACTCCAGCTCCGACGTCGTCTCCGCCACGTGCCACAGCTCCCGCCCCATCCCCGCCGCCGCCATCAGCTCCGCGAACGACGAGTCCATCCTGAGCATCCCGATCAGGAGCTCCACCGTGAACCGTCTGATCCGCGGCACCTTGATCGAAGGGCAGCTGTACCTCGCCAGCACGTGCACCAGCCTGTTCACCAGGTCCACCTCGCTGACGCCGGCGCGGGCGAGGTGATGGGCCAGCTCATGAGGCCCCATGAGCCTCACTGCCTGCGCTGCGAGGCCCAGCGACACCTCCAGCAGCTTCGACTTCTTGGCCATGATGTTGCGCAGCACCGTGGCGGCGCCGGACGTGACGGCGCGAACCTCCGGGAACCGCTCGCCGCCGGTGTACGCGCACAGGTTGGTGAGGATCCTGGCCGCGCCGACCCCGACGGCGTTGTCACTCAGCGCCTCCACGAGTCGGTCGACAACGGCGGGGGCGGCGTTGAGTATCCGCTCGCAGTTGTGCGGGCTGTCGAGCGCCAGCATGGCGAGCGCCTCGCCGGCCTCGACGCGCATGGCGTCACCCTCGTCAGTGATGCCTCGCCGGAAGAACATGGCGAGGAGGAGCGAGATGACACTGCCAGTGCCGCCGATCTTCTCACGCGCGTCCTCGTCCATGGCGAGCCGGGTGAGCACCTCGGCACCAAGCCGCTGCAGCTCCAGGTGGCCGGCGGCGTGCTGCAGTACAGCGCGGATGTTGCTGACCGTGAACACGATCTCCGCCACCTCTCGCCGCAGCTGTTTCCCCGTGCTCCCGGTCGTGTCGGCGAGCATCCTGATCACCTGCAGCGACCGCTTCACTGCTTTAGCGCGCGAATGGGTGATGACCGTGGATGGTGCGCCGGCAGCGCCGATGCTGGAGAAGTCGATGATCTTGTCGAGGAGGCCCCGGGCGTTGCCGATCTTGCTGCAGTTGTCGTGGTCTTGCGCGAGCCTCTTGATGATGAGGAGGCCGAGTAGGTTGCACTCCTCGTCCGCGGCGTAGAGCAGCGACGACACGGACTCGATGGCGCCTGGAACGCCGGCGACCCGGAGCGCGTTCCGCTTCTTGCTAGCGAGCTTGGACACGACGAGTGCCGCGGACGCCCTCGCCCCGGCCTCCGCCGCGCCCTTCCAGCTGAGCATCTCCACCAGCCGCTCCATGACTGCCGCTGACGTGCCGACCCGATGCAGCGCCGCGTCACCGAGCCGTGGGCTCCCGGCGACATTGACAAGGACGCCGACGCCGATCCGCTGCTCGTCGTGCGAGCCCTCCACGAGGAGCTCCTCGGCGAAGGAGACGAGGTCCATGCGGAGGCCGTCGAATATGCTCCCGTCGACGCACCGAGAGTATGCGTCGTAGAAGAAGCGGCGGATGGCGAGGAGCCCCGGTGCGCCAGCGAGGTGGCACTCGCTCGCGACGCGCTCGAGCAGACGGCCGTGGCTCACCTCCCACTCCCACATCGCCTTCTCCGCGAGGAAGAGAAGCGCCTCCGCCAGCGCGAGCCCGTAGAAGATGTCCAGCGCCGATCGCCGGTTTGTTCGCGCGTCCTCCACTTCGCCGAAGTCCTGCCTGACGAGCCGCACGGCCGACAGCGTGACGCAGGCCGTGGCGGACGCTAGCTGCAGCCAGTAGAAGGCCCTCCCGACGTGCCTCGACAGGAAGCCCCAGCTCTTGAATCTCCAGCTCCATCTAGACGACGAGGCATCCATATTCTTGGGGCTGCCACCGCGGCCGTCGAGGCCGAAGACGAAGCGGAAGGAGCGGGTGACGAGGCGGAAGCTGGAGCGGCCGGCAGCGGAGAGCGACCAGGTAGCCTGGTGCTGCCACTCGAGCTCGTGGCTGCGGCTGAAGATGCGTGCGCCCTCGATGAGGAGGATGATGGTGACGGACCAGAAGTCGTCCTTGCCGAGGGTGATGGCGAAGCCGCCGAGGAGGACGACGGTGGCCCAGATGAACCCCAGCGCACCCAGCCCGCTGGCCGCCTTCTCCAGGATCGCCAGCCGCAGCGCCAGCAGCGTGAGCCTCCGCTCGGGCCCCTCCGCCGCAGCCCCACCGCCGTCGACTCGCTCGCTGCACGAGGCCGCCGCCGCGTCAAGGCTGGCCGATCCGCCGCCCTCGAGGCTCGAGCGTGGGGGCGAGTCATCCGACAGCTGCGGCTCGAACGGCGTGGCGGAGAACACCCCCGCCGCGCTCGGCTGGCCCTCGATGAGCACCCGCACAGACCGGCTAATGTCGGAGCTGACACCGCCGCCGTCCATCGATCGGTGTCCAAGATCGAGCAGGACTGGATCAATGCAATGCTATGCTGGATGTGCGGCGTTGTTCTTGAGTTCTTGACCTGGTACGTGACAGATACCTGATAGCGTGCGTATATATATGCGTGGAATGCATCATCCGGCCGCCATGGACGAGGGATACGGGGTGTCACTCCTTGGGTTGCGTGGGCGCGGGAGTTGTGTTTGTCCGGAAGGCAAGGGAGGATCAGGACAGACAGTGCGCGCCCGCGTGCAGATGTGGCGAGCGTTTGCACGGTTGGGGTCGACGGATGGGACGGGATCGGTTCTCCGCGGGTCTGGGGGTGGTGTGGAAGCAAGGAGAACCGATCCAAGCGCGGCGCGTGCTGTCCACCGCTTGATCGTCGCACGCTTGCTTGCTTGCTTGCTTGTGTGCACCAAGCGTTGTGCGAGATCATCCGTCAGCGGCCTAATTTGAATCATACACATGGGATGGGATCCATGGCGCGCTATTAATTTCCTTGTCGTGAGCTCAATCGATCGTGTCGATCACACGGACGTATACGTTCGTACAAACGATCGTACGTACTACGTCGATACTAGCTACGATGACATGATCTAGAGACTAGATCGAGATGTCCACTCGCAGATTAAACCTTGGCTTGCACGTGTCGTTCATGATGCGTAAGGAGTGCAGTACTAGGTTAACGTTAATCATGCGATTGGGCAGGTCAATTAGTTCATGGATTCTTGGCAACTTTGACACCTCTCTCCCGGCACGCTACACACACGTATACTCCAATCATATAGTACTCTCTCCGTTTCCAAATATTTGTCTTTCCAGCCATCTCAAATGAACTACAACATACAGATGTATGTAGACATGTTTTAAATTATAGATTCACTTATTTTGCTCCGTGTGTAGTCATTTGTTGGAATTTCTAAAAAGATAATTATTTAGAACGGAGAAAGTACATGCGTATGAATATTCCCCGAAACGGAGATGAAACCCATCGTGTTCTTCAGTCCAAATCGATGTATCGATCTATGCATACATCCTTGATAACTACTCCGACAGAACTAACCTTTCTAGCTATAACTTTTTCGCCCTTTTTGGCCAGCTTGTTTTCTTTTGGTCGGTTAGCAGATCAAGATCACTGTCTGGTCTTAGAAGCGACCAATTCGTGAGCCAGACAAAGCATTCATCAAGAGAGCTCGGCCAATGTTGCTTCGGCCGGCAAGCGATTATATGCCACTTTTTTCTAGAGCATGCTCGAGCTTTATGGCGTATAAGAAACGTGGCATTGCCAAATTTGTTTTAGGGAGGTGGTTAATGACACTTTCCTCTCTAGAACACGAGTAGCATCATACGGCAATGGCAACATAGAGGCACGAAGCGTGATATAAACCACATTGCCTCTTCTTCTTTTTTTGCGAAAAACCCACATTGCTTTGGTTTGGAAGAAATCAAGATCCCTCACGAACGTGCTCGAACATTTTGAACAAATATCTTGTGAAGCAATTAGGCAGCAAAAATCTATGACATCTTGCAATACACATTCTTGGTATAAAATGGTGAATATTTGAGCAATTTTTCATATAAATTGATTCAAAAATGCAAATAGATAAATCATGACAATCATTAAAAAATGACAATTGGTTTTAAGTAACAATGTACTAAAACTAGTCATGCTACCAGGCAAATAAAAGACAAGCATCTTTTTGCCCTAACTTTTGTGAATGGTCATATATCGTGTGGATGGAGACTTCTCGGTGAGATCAGCTTATGCCACTAAGTTTGTTGAGCGTGAGGTCATGCCCATAGTGGAATTCACTTGGAAATCCAAGGCCCCTTTGTAGTGCCGCCTCTTCATGTGGCTACCTTTGAGGAACATGTGTTGGACATCCGACAGACTTTCCATGATAGGACGGCCGCACCAAGATTGTCGGTGTCAAAACCGGCGAATCTCGGGTAGGGGGTCCCGAACTGTGCGTCTAGGCGGATGGTAACAGGAGACAAGGGACACGATGTTTTACCCAGGTTCGGGCCCTCTTGATGGAGGTAAAACCCTACGTCCTGCTGGATTAATATTGATGATATGTGTTACAAGAGTGGATCTACCACGAGATCAAAGAGGCTAAACCCTAGAAGCTAGCCTATGGTATGATTGTTGTTCGCCCTACGGACTAAAACCCTCCGGTTTATATAGACACCGGATAGGGTTAGAGTTACACAGAGTCGGCTACAATGGTAGGAGATCTACATATCCGTATCGCCAAGCTTGCCTTCCACGCCAAGGAAAGTCCCATCCGGACACGGGACGAAGTCTTCAATCTTATATCTTCATAGTCTTGGAGTCCGACCGATGATGATAGTTCGGCTATCCGGACACCCCTAGTCCGAACTCCTCAAGAGCCCTCGAACCAGGCTTCAATGACGACGAGTTCGGGCGCGCATATTGTCTTCGGCATTGCAAGGCGGGTTCTTCCTCCGAATAATTTATAGAAGATTGTGAACACCAGGATAGTGTCCGGCTCTGCAAAACAAGTTCCACATAACACCGTAGAGAGAATAATTTTTGCATAGATCTGCGACGTATTCCGCGGCGTGACATCACACCACGGCCGTGCCTTTATATGAATCGCTTTTTACTGTTCCACCTCAGCGTGTTTAGCGAGGCGGTTTCCTTGGCACGCCTTGTCAAAGCGTAGATCGTGCCCCTTATTCCGGATTCTCATCAATACGGACGTGGGTAACCCAACCGTGCCGTTGGCCTGCCTTCTCTATCAAAGGCGAGTCCTAATCGACCACGGGTGGGCTCTTGGTATTCAACCTCTTTATAGTGAGACCAAGGCCCTCTTCTTTTACACCCTCCATCGAGTTCGCCTTGCGCTCGAGTTCCAACACCCAAAGCTTCAGATTCAGCGCCGGACTTTCGACGATGTCCGGTTCCGACCAAGACGGCCGATGGATGTCTTCCTCCGTCACGAAGAAGACGTGCTAAAGCTGCGAGACGCCAGTATCTAACCGGCGAGATCTCGCATAGGCTGCTGCTCCAGGCAGGTCATTCCCACTCCCGAGCTGGCGAGAACGTGGTGTTCGTGTCCCACTTCCTTCGGGGTTTAGGCTTCCCGACGGACCCCTTTGTGCGGGGGCTCATGTTTTATTATGGGCTCGATTTCCATGACTTGAATCCGGAGTCCATCCTCCATATTTCGTCATTCATTGTTGTATGTGAGGCCTTCCTCCATATTAGCCCCCACTTTGGATTGTGGCTCAAAACCTTTAAGGTGGAGCCAAAGACGATCAAGGGGCAGCAAGCAGAGTGCGGAGGGGTGGTCATAAGCAAATGTGCTGATGCTCCATGGCCCGAGGGCTCTTTTCAAGAGGAGCTTGGTTTGTGGCAACGGGAGTGGTTTTATATCACCGCTCCCTGGGGCACCAAATGGGCGGCGCCCCGCCTTCCGCCAGTCCACCACAGCGGTGGCGTCATGGGTCAACAAGGGGCTCGACTGGGGCCATCCAAGGATGTTCCCTGTTGCGAGGGCCGATTCGAGATCTCCAGAAAGAGGGATCAATCTGGTTGCGATGGCGCAGTTATGGTGATCTGGCGCCTTCAGCCTGCAGAACGCCGCCTCCGCCTGTGGGAATTCAACCGAGGGACCACGAGCTCTCCAAAATTTTATGGGCACGACGCCCGTGGAGATGTATAAACTGTTCTTCGAATCACAAGAGAAGTGTCCGGACTTGACCGAGGACGCAGGACTAAGCTGCAATCGCCCAGATGCTCAAGTAAGTAGTCCTGTAACCGGACAAGCTGTTCATTCATTTATTTTATATATATGCCCTTTAAAGGAGCCGTTTTCTTGAACAGGAGTGGATAGCCAAGGCAAAATTAATAAGGTGTCCGGCTCCCCTCCTAGAGACCACGCCGGATCCCATGTTGACCAAGATGTTGAAGGTCGCGCCTTTTGAAGAAGGTGAAGGGAGGAGTGGGGGAGCAACTGCCTCTGCGAAGGAGGCTATCAAGGAAGGAGGGATTAAGAGTCCCACCTTCCGAGGAGAGAAGAGGACCGCTTCAGAAGATCCGGAGGTCAAGGCCTCAAAGAAAGGAAGGGAATCTTCGTCGGAGAGTCCGGCGCTGGGAAGTAACCCAGCCGCACTATTTCCCCAAGGGGATTAGCCCTCCAGCGAGCCGTAAGTAGAAAGAAGGGGTCTTGTAAATAAGGAGCATCCCTGTATTTATTTATGAAGATAACCGAAATTGTACCTTGTAGTTCGGACCTCAGCCCGTCTCAGCAGAGCTCGTCTTCGGGGGATCTTCTTCCGGAGATGATGAAGAGCGAAACGCCTCCACCTGTCACACCCTCATGTGAAGCGGACGACCCGGAGGTGTCGCCGCGAGGGTTCCCAAGTCCGGCGGGGCGGAAGGTCCGCGCCAAGTGGCGTCGGTCGGAGGAGTGAAGGATCTGCTCGGGCGGCGGCTATTTCAGAGAATCACCGTGCTCTAATGGGTACGGTGATTGAAAGAATTGCATCCGCGGAGAGCGGATTGCATGAAGCCGTCAGAAGCTTATCGACGGGGTTTGAGGTACGCAAAATGATGTACCTTCGGCGCTTATGCATATAAAATGCATACAGTATAGATATTAGCCCCTGAGACTCGGTATGTTGTCAAAAATTGACGACGTGCCGAGGATCAAATTCTAAGTTTTGACATATCGCCGCTCCTAAACAGGTGGCGGGGCGTCCGGAGGCCAGCCGGACTGATGAGTATGCCGAACTAAAGCGGCAGCTTGATATCGCGCTGGTCAATAAACGGTTTGACGAGTCACAAGGTATGCGACTTCTATGCGGACGCCTGGTAAGGGAGCTTGACGCCCATGTCTTACTAATCATATGCTTAATGCAGATGGTGCCGCTGCCGTGGAAGAGCTGCGGGCAGAACTCGCTCGAGCGAAAGAGCAAGCCAGAATTAGTAATGCGGCCACTTTAAAGGCGGCCGAAGAGCTAGAAGCTGAACGGGCTGCTCACTGCCGAAGCAAAGAGGAGATGGCCGAGATGGCTAAGAAGATAAGGAATACTACCGATCGCTGCGCGGTTCTTGAAAAGGAACGTCAAGCGGAACAAGAGGACCTAAAGAAGGCCGCCGCCGAATCCAAGAAGGCCCAATCGGCTTTGAGAGCTGCCAAGGAGGAGCTGAGTCAGGCCGGGGCAATTGCGGCTGGAAAACCATTTCTGCTGCGGAGGAAATATACAGATCCAAAGTATGCTCAGTTGGATAAATTGTGGAGTTCAGAGGATGCTTATCTGGATTTGGCGGCGAAGCGCCAGGACGTGGTTGAGCACTTCCGGGGCGAAGGGGCATGAAGGAAGAGCTATATTGGTCGCAATTCCATAGTCCGGGCGTCCTCGCCACGACCGATCGGTTGGCGAATGGGCGAGCTGAATCGATCGTCCGGATTTGCCATGAAGCATGTCTTGACTCACTTGTGGCGGACGGACCCCACCAAGAGCTATTTTGGTTTAGTGCAGCAGTTTCTTGATGCGGTGCCGCGTATCGACGCAATAAAGCGATCGGCGTGTATTGAGGGCGTGGATGGCTCTTGCCCGTGTCAAGACATCTTGGGCAGAGATGAAGGCCATCGACGTTGCATCCCGTGACTCGGACAAAGGCGAGTACCGCCGAGCACTACTTTGAAGAAGTCTGCCGGGCGCTCGTTTAATAGAGACTTGATGCTCAAGGATATTATGTTTAAATGACATGTATGATTTGTGAAAACAATGTTTCAATGTAATATAAGTGCTTTTTATACTTGTGCGTTCAAGTAGTAAACTACTCCCTGGCGGCCGTTTATGTATATGTGTATATAACCCGAAAGATGGCAGTCCTTGGCTTCAGCCCCACGCACATAGTGCGGGGTGTTCGCAAAAAGCGCTCTTTCACACTTAATCCAACGTCTTGGTCCTGTTAAGGAGGTAATAGCGTAGCAAACCGTGCAACCGGACTATAATGCTTTATCACTTTCACTTAGCCATAGGAGTTCGAGGTGGGGCTACTATATAGCCCTCGGGCGCCGCACTCTCCCGAATTCGAGTGCGTATGTGCTGACGAAAACCGGTCCTTCGTTAATGCGGAGGAATTCTAAACATTCCTGTGGGTCATCGAGTGGTTGACCAGTCTCTCGCTATATCATGACAGTCAGTTTTCGGCTTTCTCTACTAAGGTGCTTGCCCGGCCGAACCGGGGCACAATCGCAGTAATTCTCCTGGTGCCGCGTTAGCCGTGAAAACGGAACGTAAGGCAGCAAAACACAGGAGCCGGGCAACCCAACATTTGACCCAAGACATGATTCGGAGCTGATGCATATAAGGCCTAACTCGAGACGCCGAATACTCCCTAAGGTATTCAGTCTTTATGAAAATGGGCAGAATAATGCCCTAAGCCCCTTGTGTCAGTGCACGCAAAAAATTCTGGTGCGGCCAATGCCAAAGCACCAGCCTCCTCCTCGATTATATTAAAGAACTGGGGAATGTATATCAACAAGAGACAAAAAAAAGGTTTACGCAGGTCTTAATCAAAAGAATCCTTGCAACGGGTCCTCGCTGCTGCGTCTGCGCTGTGTCTCCGTTGTGCCGTATCCTGGACGGGTGTAGCACGTTGTTCATCTGTAAAAGAGAGGAACTTAGTTTGAAAGAAAAAGGATCGTGCAAAAGATGTACTTAATATTAAATGAACAGAGTACGGTTCGAAGAATAAAATTGAGCTCTATTGTCTCTTGTTGCACATGCATGTAGCCCCTCGTATGGGGGTGTGCCGCTAGTAGGCGCCGGACTCGTCTAGCCGTGTCCGGGGTTTGAATGACCAATTACAGGTTCTTTGCCTAGTGGAGCCGGATAGCTGTGAAGCTGTCGATGCCGTCTCCCCTTCTTCCGTGCTCGAGTAACACTTAATACTTCCTTTTAACGAGATGATGCCGCGTGGACCGGGCATTTTAAGTGTTAGAGATGCATAATGCGGTATTGCGTTAAAGCGGGCGAAAGCTTCGCGTCCCAATAGTGCTTGATGGCTACTTTTAAACGGGGCGACATGGAAGAGTAACCTTTCGCGACGGAAGTTGTCGGATGAACCAAACACAACTTCTAGCAGTATGGAACCCGTGCAAAGGGCGTATGGGCCTGGCAATACTCCTTTAAAGGAGGTGTTGCTACGGCGAATTTTGGTTGGGTTTATCCCCATCCTGCGGATTGTGTCCTGATATATCAGGTTTATGTCACTGCCGCCATCCATGAGGACATGTGTAGATTGGAATCCGTCGATTATAGGATCCAATATCAAGGCAGTCCATCCTGCGTTCCGGATATTATCGAAATAGTCCTGATGGTCGAAGGTGATTGGTTTTGACAACCAGTGTGCGGCGCGCTTTTTAGGGGGCGCCGCTTTGTTTTTCCTCTTGATCACGTGAAGTGAGTTTACTGTTTTAACCTTTTGTGGGAAATTCTTTTGTTTTCCGGGGCTCTGCTTGTGGTGCTCGTCATCATTTTCCCTTGGCGTGTCGAGCCCCTTGTGTTCGGCATTAAGTCGTCCGGACTGCTTGAAGACCCAACAATCTCTGTGGGTATGGTTTGCGTGCTTCCGGAGGTACCATGTATTTGACATAGTCTGTCCGAATCTTGTCTAGGTTGGATAGCTCGTCACCGTTATCCTTTAGGGCAGTGTTTTGTTGTTCGCCGAGAGCTTTTGAATCCGTGTTGACCGCCGTACTATTTGGGCCATTTTCTTTATTCCGCGCTGATCTTTTCTGCGTCGTGATTTCCATTTCCATCCCTGGTTTCGGATGTACTCGGTCATTGGTATCGCATCTAGCCAGCCAGCTGTCCTCTCCAGCAAAAGCGGGTCATGAGGCTTGTTAATGCGGCCATTGTTCTTGGCTTTTCTTGGCCGAGGTGTCTGGCGAGCCATTCGTCTCGGACGTTGTGTTTGAAAGCTGCTAAGGCTTCGGCGTCCGGATAGTCGACTATTTGGTTCTTTTTAGTAAGGAACCTGTTCTGAATTTCGGGCTGACTCTCCGGGCTGTTGAGTTATGTGACTTAGATCGTGCGCGTCGAGGGCGGACATAAGTCCCCTGAAAATTTGCCCAAAATGCATCCTCGAGCTCTCCCCATCTTCCAATGGTATTTTCGGGGAGGCTTTTAAGCCAATGCCGAGCTGGCCCTTTGAGTTTAAGGGGTAAGTATTTTATGGCGTGGAGATCGTCTCCTCTAGCCATGTGTATGTGGAGGATGTAATCCTCGATCCGAGACTGTGGTATGTCGTTCGTCGTATGCCTCTATGTTTACGGGTTTGAATCACCGAAATTCATGATCCAAAGACCTCATCGGTGAAACATAGGGGTGCGGCACCCTATATTTGGGTGTGCCGTGATCTTGTAATTTTGGCGTATTGCATTGTTTTGATGAGCCTGCTTTCTTGGCCCATAGATGGACCTAATTGGGCCATCCTCTTGATGTGAATCCTCATGCGGATCGCATATTGGCTTGTGTGCGGCGCCATTCACCGCTCTCTTTTCGCCGTGGGGTCGTCCATCCGACCGGGTGGCCTTCTTACTTTTTAATTGTGGGGGCTCTAAGGCCTCCTCGTCGAATTCGGGCAGTAGCTTTCTTTTCGGGTAGCTCTTTGTTCGGCGATTGTCGCCGTACTTGTCTGCGGTGCTGAATATTTTGCTCCATCTGATCCTGAGTGCATCTTCCGCTGTTTTGAGCTTCCGCTTCTGCTTTTTCAGGCTACTCGCAGTGGCAACGAGCCTTTTCTGGAGGTTATTTTGCTCCAATGGTTTGTCCGGCGTGAGGTCGTCCGGACTGTTGTCTTCGCCGGGGACAGATTGTTTATCCAAGTTGTCTTGTTCGGACGATTGCTCGATAGCTTGTTTGTTGTCCACCGGTTCGCCCTGCTCTATGGCTGGGTCTTTGTTGAGCGGGACTTTGTTCGGCGTTACGTTGCCGTTTGACCGCCGAGGATTTATCCTTCGAGCGCCCCGTTGTTCCTCGTCTTCATTTCCTTTAGGTGTATCCACCATGTATACATCATGGGATGAGGTTGTCCAGCGTCCTATAGGTGCTGGTTCATTGTTGTCTCCTACATCGTTGTCCATACCGTCGATGTCTTGAGTCGAAATCGAGCACGCCGTGTAAGCTTTCGGCGATGGCTATGAAGTGGGTGGTGGGTGGGCTTTGAATTTCTTCGTCGTCGCATCCCAACCGCCCCGACCGCAGTCCGCCAAGGCTCTCCGGATAAAGAGAGAGACTTTAGTGAATTCAGGATGTCGCCAAAGGGCGAGTGCTGAAAGATGTCCGCGACCGTGAACTCCATAACGGGCGCCCAATCGGGTTCGATTGGCAAGGGCATGGAGGGTTCGGAGTCCGGAGAGGAGTCCGGCACCCTGGAGTCGAGGTCTTCACAAAGGATAGGGATAGAGTTCGGCTCGATCGCCGTAGAGATTGTAGCCCCCGAGGCGGTGTCCAACCACTCGTCCTCGATCGGGGGATCCGGCTCCGGATTAAGGGTCAGAGCAGATTCCGGTGCGGCCTCCAGGGCACTGTTCGGCTGCAGAGCTAGATCATGCCCATCGAGACAGTGTGGCACGCTTGGCTGCGGCTCAAATCCGTCGAAAATCAAGTCTCCGCGGATATCGGCCGTATAGTTTAAACTTCCAAATCTGACCTGACGGCCAGGGGCGTAGCTTCGATCTGCTCCGGATGGCTGCTTAATTGGCCGCGATGCAAAGCCACCGAACACGAAGATCTGTCCGAGGAGGAAAGTCCCACCCTGGATCGCGTCGTTGTTGATGATCGAAGGAGCCATCGGGCCTATCGGTGACGACACAGAGGAACTCTCAATGAAAGCACCAATGTCGGTGTCAAACCGGCGGATCTCGGTAGGGGGTCCCGAATCGTGCGTCTAGGCGGATGGTAACAGGAGACAAGGGACACGATGTTTTACCCAGGTTTGGGCCCTCTTGATGGAGGTAAAACCCTACGTCCTGCTAGATTAATATTGATGATATGTGTTACAAGAGTGGATCTACCACGAGATCAAAGAGGCTAAACCCTAGAAGCTAGCCTATGGTATGATTGTTGTTCGATCCCCACGGACTAAAACCCTCCGGTTTATATAGACACCGGATAGGGTTAGGGTTACATGTGAGTCGGTTACAATGGTAGGAGATCTACATATCCATATCGCCAAGCTTGCCTTCCATGCCAAGGAAAGTCCCATCCGGACACGGGACGAAGTCTTCAATCTTATATCTTCATAGTCTTGGAGTCCGGCCGATGATGATAGTTCGGCTATCCGGACACCCCCTAGTCCGGAACTCCCTCAAAGATGCTTGCCCATTTTGTGCTCAACATGAGGAGGCAATCAATCACATTATACTGAGATGTGTTTACGCGAGGACTGTCTGGTGAGAAATCTGCATCGCCCTTGGTTGTGGGCTCCATCAACAAACGACACACTTGGCAAATGGTGCATTAGCATGGTCAGTGGAGGACATAAACCAACAGACATATGAGCCATTCTCATCTTGACCATGCGGGGACTACGGAACTGCAGAAATGCAAATTGTGTTTGATGAAGCAAACACCATCGAGACGACATGTGATAAGTAGGATGATCACCGAGGGACAAGTGTGGAAAGAGGCCAGCCTGCTACAAGGGGAACTCGACCTCTTCTTTGGGGCATTGACGAGATAGGTTATGAGTGAGTAGTCCACTTTCACGGTAAGATTTAGGGTAGAGATGGAGTGCAAAAAGTTGTAAGCATATTGTAATGACACCATGGACGTGGATGGGCTATCTTGCCTTTCTTCTGCAATACATGATACACATGCTTGTGCATATCCGAGAAACAAAACATCATATCCATGGCGATTGCTGAAAGCCTAAAACTGATAGGACAAACAAAATTTCTAACATGATGAACTAGACTGCATACAAAGCAGTGGAAGAAGATCCGTTTGCAACAGCGCCTGATGTCATGTCGCCAGGAGGCGGTCGACATTGGAGAAGTCGTCGCATGCAGCCAATTGTGTAGGAGGGTTCACCAGTCACGCGAGAGCGCTCTCAAAAAGGTTAGTGATAATCCCCAAGTGCAAGGAGTGATAACTATGGAGTGTCGAACCCACAAGGAGCTAAAGGTAAGATCAATATTCTCTCAAGTCCTATCCGCCACTGATACGACTCTACGTACACCGAACATTTGCTTCCAACTAGAAACGAGAAATAAAACTACATTGTGGGTATGAAAAGGATAACATTGCATGGTATCAGAGAGCTAAAATATAAAAGTAGGTGATGTTATCATAAAGTTAGAATATATTACTAAATATTATAAATAGCGAGTGTGGAATAATGATGGATCGGTGTGCGGAATTGTCTTAGGCAATTGTTAACAAGACCGGTAATCACTATTGCAGCTTCATATGAGGGAGAGGCATAAGCTAACATACTTTCTCTTCTTGGATCATATGCACTTATGATTGGAACTCTAGCAAGCATTCACAACTATTAAAGATCATTAAGGTAAAACCCAACCATAGCATTTACATATCAAGTCCCCTTTATCCCATACGCAACAACCCCCTTACTCCGGTTTATGCTTCTGTCATTCAAGCAACCCACTATAAGCGAATCATGAACGTATTGCAACACCCTACAGCAGGAATCCCTCACGCTTGCGCGACACGGAGGGCACAATAGGACAGCACCAAAATAAAACATACAACTCATACCAATCTAGATCATCAATCAACTCAAAGACAAAGGATATCTACTCAAAACATCATAGGATGGCAACACATCATTGGATCATAATATGTGGCATAAAGCACCATGTTCAAGTAAGGATTAAGCGGGGTGCGGGAGAGTGGACCGCGTAAAATAGATGAGGATGGTGATGATGATGGTGATGTTGATGAAGACGATCACCGCGTCGATGATTCCCCTCCCGATGGCACTCCGGCACCACCGAGAGAGAGGAGGAGAGGTTCTCCCCCTTGTGCTTCCTCCTCCATGGCCTCCCCCCTGGATGGGGAGAGGTTCTCCCTCTGGATCTTGGCCTTCATGGCGATGATGGCCCCGTCGGGATCCTCCTCCATGGCCTCTGGTGATGATGACCCCCTCCGGCAAGGTGCCAGAGAGGTCCTAGATTGATTTCTCGTGGCTACAGAGGCTTGCGGCGGCCGAACTTCCGATCTAGGTTATTTTCTGGAGGTTTGGGTATTTATAGGAGAGGTTGGTGTTGAGAAAAAGTCAGGGGGCCCCACGGAGAGTCCACGAGGCACAGGGGCGCGCCCTCCACCCTCGTGGGGCCCATTGGAGTCCCCTCCAGTAACTCTTTGTTCCATTATTTTTTATATTTTCCAGAAAAATTCTCCGTTGATTTTCAGCGCATTCCGAGAACTTTTATCTCTGCACAAAAACAACACCACGGTAGTTCTGCTGAAAACAGCGTCAGTCCGGGTTAGTTCTAATCAAATCATTCCAAAAGCATATAAAACTATTGTAAACATGGCATGAATACTTCATAAATTATAGATACGTTGGAGACGTATCAGCACCCCCAAGCTTAATTCCTGCTCGTCCTCGAGTAGGTAAATGATAAAAGAAATAATTTATGAAGTGTGAATGGTAGCAAGTGCATAAGTTTGATCAATGGTAGTTCCAATCACTTTTTCTAGCATCATTATATATCATAACAGTAGCTCAACTCATAAAACTTCTCATGATCAAGTAACAAGCTATTCACATGTTAAAGTATAGATCATAAAATTTCTTGAGAACTAACAAACTGTGCTCTTAGTCATCAAACAATTGCAATTCATCTTATTTTCGGGAAGGGTCTATGTAAGAGCTTTGATTCAGCAAACTCCACATACTCAACTATCATTTAATCTTTCACAATTGCTAACACTCATGTGATATTTATGGGTTCAAAGTTTTAATCGGACACAAGAGAAAGAAGGGGCTTATAGTTTCGCCTCCCAACCTTTTACCTCAAGGGTAATGTCAACAATAATAATTTATGAAAACCTACATCCAAGTGGATATATATATATCCGGATCGCTCCAACACAAAGTGCTTGCCAAAGGAAAAAAGTGTAAAAAGGAAAGGTGATGATCACCATGACTCTTGTATAAGGGTAGAAGATAAAAGTAAAAGATAGGCCCTTCGCAGAGGGAAGCAGAGATTGTCATGCGCTTTTATAGTTGGATGCACACAATCTTAACGCAAAAGAACGTCACTTTATATTGCCGCTTGTGATAAAGACCTTTATTATGCAGTCCGTCGCTTTTATTTCTTCCCTATCACAAGTTCGTATAAAGCTTATTTTCTTCGCACTAATAGATCATACATATTTAGAGAGAAAATTTTATTGCATGCACCAATGACAACTTACTTGAAGGATCTTATTCAATCCATAGGTAGGTACGGTGAACTCTCATGGAAATACTGGTTTAAGGGATGTTTGGAAGCACAAGTAGTATTTCTACTTGGTGCAAAGAATTTGGCTAGCAAGAGAGGGAAAGGCAAGCTCAACATGTTGGATGATCCAAGACAATATAATGTTTCGGATATAGGAAAACATAACCCATTAAGTTGTCTTCCTTGTCCAACACCAACCTTTTAGCATGTCATATTTTAATGAGTACTCACAATTACAAAAGATGTCCAAGATAGTATATTTATATGTGGAATCTCTTTTCCTTTATATTCTTTCATGAATTGTTCAAGTGACCAATTCTGCGTTTGCTAACTTCCAATAAATTTACCACCTATACTTATTATGTGTGAAGTGATTACTCGCCATGGTATAAGCATATGAAACATATATAAATTCAGATTTATGATATTCAATTCATTCAACCATTTACTTATAGGATATACGTGAAGCACGTGAGTAAACAACAAACTACTCCAAAAAGATATAAGTGAAGAACACTGAGTAGTCAAATAATTAACTAGCCATGGGAGGATTTCATTCAAGATTTCAGATCCAATGATTTTATTCAAACAGCAAGTAAAATTGAAAATACGCTCCAAGCAAAACACATATCATGTGACGAATATAAATATAGCTCCGAGTAAGGTATACCGATGGTTTTGAAGACGAAAGAGGGGATGCCTTCCGGGGCATCCCCAAGCTTAGGCGCTTGAGTATTCTTTAAATATTACCTTGGGGTGCCTTGGGCATCCCCAAGCTTAGGGTCTTTCCACTCCTTATTCTCCTCATATCGATATCTCACGCAAAACTTGAAAACTTCAATCACACAAAACTTAACGGAACTTTGTGAGATGGGTTAGTATGATAAAGAGTAAACCATTCATTTTGGTACTGTCAAAGACAAGATTCATAATTATTCTCACACAATTCCTACTGTACCATATCATTTCTACAATTTATATTGAGAAATATAAGCCATAGAAAATATAAAACAAGCAAACTATGCAATGAAAACAGAATCTGTCAGAAACAGAACAGTCTGTAATGATCTGAACAGCAACCATACTTCTGCTACTCCAAAAATTATGAAATAAATTTGTGGACATGAGGAATTTGTCTATTAATCTTCTAAAAAAATAATCAACTCAAAAGCACTCTTCTGTAAAAAAAATGATAGCTAATCTCGTGAGCGCAAAGTTTCTGTTTTTTACAGCAAGATCACATTAACTTTCACCCAAGTGTTCCCAAAAGTCTTACTTGGCACTTTATGAAACAAAAGCTATAATACATGATTACTACTATATCTTAATCATTTGAAAACACACAAACAGTAATGGTAAATATTGGGTTGTCTCCCAACAAACGCTTTTCTTTAATGCCTTTTAGCTAGGCATGATGATTTCAATGATGCTCACATAAAAGATAAGAATTGAAACATAAAGAGAGCATCATGAAGAATATGACTAGCACATTTAAACCTAACCCACTTCCTATGCCTAGGGATTATGTCAGAACACAATTTATAGGAACAAGGATCAACTAGCATAGGAAGGAAAAACAAGTATAACTTCAAAACTTCAAGCACATAGAGATGAAACTTGATAGTATTGCAACTCCTACAAGCACATATTCCTTCATCATAATAATTTTCAGTAGCATCATGAATGAATTCAAAAATATAACCATCACATAAAAGCATTCTTTTCATGATCTACAAGCATAGAAATTTTTCTACTCTCCACATAAGCAAAAAATTTCTCATTCGGAATAATGGGAGCAAACTCAATAGAATAACGGTCATGTGAGGCATAATCCAATTGAAAATCATGATGACAAGTTTCATGGTTAACATTATTCTTTATAGAATACATGTCATCACAATAATCATCATAGATAGCAGCTTTGTTCTCATAATCAATTGGAACCTCTTCCGAAATAATGGAATCATTACTAACTAAAGTTGACACTGTTCCAAATCCACTTTCATAAATATCACACTAAGATTCAACACCCTCCAAAATAGTAGGATCACTAATTCCTGAAGTTGACACTCTTCCAACCCCACTTTAGATTATAGTATTATTCATACTCCAAAAGATATAAGTGAAGTTCATGGAGCATTCTACAATTAATATAGACTAACCAATATCCAAGCTCAAAATATATAAGTGAAGCACACGAAGCATTCTATAGAACCATATACTCAAAAGATATAAGTGAAGCACATGAAGTATTCTATAAATCAATGAAGGGTTCTCTCATACTAGCATGGGTCTTAAAGGAAAAACAAAAGCACAAAGGACACAAATCATGTGAACAAAACAAAAACCGAGGTATACTGATAATTGTTGAAGAAGAAAGATGGGATGCCAATCGGGGCATCCCCAAGCTTAGATGCTTGAGTATCCTTGAAATATGTACTCGGGGTGCCTTGGGCATCCCCAATCTTGAACTCTTTCCTATCTTTATTCTTCTCATATTGATAGCTCCTCGATCTTCGAACACTTCGTCCACACAAAACTTTAACAAATACTTTGTGAGATCCGTTAGTATAATAAAGCAAATCACTACCTTTAGGTACTGTTGAAAACTTATTCCAATTTCATATTATAACTATATCTACTATATTCCAACTTCACCATGGTTCATACCCCCCGATACTACCCATAGATTCATCAAAATAAGCGAACAACACATAGAAAACAAAATCTGTCAAAAACAAGACAGTCTGTAGTAATCTGGAAGTTTAGTATACTTCTGTGACTCCAAAATTCTAAAACAAATATGAAAATTTAAAAAAATTGTACATAAGTAATGTGCAAAAAGTTTTATACCCAATTGACTTTCCTGTGAAAAATGTAAATTCACGCGCTACAACCAAAGTTTCTGTTTTTGTACTGCACAAAGTAAACAAGCAATCTAATAATCCTAAAACCAAAGCTTGGCACATCATTTTTATAATACAATGGATATATACAAGGGGATAATTATTTTTTAGAGAAACTTCCATGAAATTTTTTACATTGTTTCCATGAGCATGAACACAAGTTTTCAAGGTCGACCCTCGCTTCTCCAATGCATAACCTTCCAATCACTTCTCTTATTGAAAAACCTTTTAGGCATGAGAGGCAAGTAATTTTTTTTTGTATTTTCATTCTTTAAAAAAATTGTATGTTTAACCCACAGATAAACAGAAACAAAAAGGAAAAACAAAATCTACTTAGTGAAGAAAGCAAACAAGCACACACGAGAATATCAACCCCACGCTATTGCTCCCGGGCAACGGTGCTAGAAAAGAGCTTGATAATCCCCAAGTGAAGGGAATAATCGTAGCACTTCCCAAAGGTGGAAGTGATAAGTATGGATTGTCAAACCCACAAGGAGCTAAAGGTAAGATCAATATTCTCTCAAGTCCTATCTGCCACTGATACGACTCTAGGTACACCGAATGTTTGCTTCCAACTAGAACGAGAAATAAAACTACGTTGTGGGTATGAAGAGGATAACTTTGCATGGTATCAGAGAGCTAAAATATAAAAGTAGGTGTTGTTATCATAAAGTTAGGATATATTACTAAATATTATAAATAGAGTGTGGAATAATGATGGATCGGTGTGCGGAATTGTCTTAGGAAATTGTTAACAAGATCGGTAATCACTATTGCAATTTCATATGAGGGAGAGGCATAAGCTAACATACTTTATCTTCTTGGATCATATGCACTTATGATTGGAACTCTAGCAAGCATCCGCAACTACTAAAGATCATTAAGGTAAAACCCAACCATAGCATTAACATATCAAGTCCCCTTTATCCCATACGCAACAACCCCCTTACTCGGGTTTATACTTCTGTCACTCAAGCAACCCACTATAAGCGAATCATGAACGTATTGCAACACCCTACAGCGGGAATCCCTCACGCTTGCACGACACGGAGGGCACAATAGGATAGCACCAAAATAAAACATACAACTCATACCAATCTAGATCATCAATCAACTCAAAGACAAAGGATATCGAATCAAAACATCATAGGATGGCAACACATCATTGGATCATAATATGTGGCATAGAGCACCATGTTCAAGTAGGGGTTACAACGAGGTGCGGGAGAGTAGACCGCGTAAAAATAGATGAGGATGGTGATGATGATGGTGATGTTGATGAAGACGATCACCGCGACAATGATTCCCCTCCCGATGGCACTCTGGCGCCACCGAGAGAGAGGAGGAGAGGTTCTCCCCCTTGTGCTTCCTCCTCCATGGCCTCTCCCTGGATTGGGAGAGGTTCTCCCTCTGGATCTTGGCCTTCATGGCGATGATGGCCCCTCCGGTGATGATGACCCCCTCCGGCAGGGTGCCAGAGAGGGCCTAGATTGATTTCTCGTGGCTACAGAGGCTTTCGGCGGTGGAACTTCTGATTTAGGTTATTTTCCGGAGGTTTGGGTATTTATAGGAGAGGTTGTCGTTGAGAACAAGTCAGGGGGCCCCACGGAGAGTCCACGAGGCACAGGGGCACGCCCCAGGGGGTGGGCGTGCCCTCCACCCTCGTGGGGCCCACGGGGCTCCCCTCCAGTAACTCTTTGTTCCATTATTTTTTATATTTTCCAGAAAAATTCTTCGTTGATTTTCAGCGCATTCCGAGAACTTTTATTTCTGCACAAAAACAACACCACTGTAGTTCTGCTGAAAACAGCGTCAGTCCTGGTTAGTTCTAATCAAATCATACCCAAATCATATAAAACTATTGTAAACATGGCATGAATACTTCATAAATTATAGATACGTTGGAGACGTATCAGTTAGCACATTAACTTATTTTTCCGTGTGACAAAACGAAGATCAGACGTACACATGACATAGGTACTAGCCTGACTCGGCTCGATCACGAAGCACGATGCGCGTGCTTGGCGAGGCGGGCGGCGGAAGAGGATCCTGCGAGTATGTGTCATCTTCTCAAAATCTTAGTGGTGTGTAGAGGAACTAGCCTTATTTAGAGACATTAAAACTATGCACTAATCTAGCCCTCTCAGACCATTAGGGGTTTTCACCGTTTGATCCGTTGTCTTGGCATTTGCTGGCCATTGGATGTTGTTTTGGTCCCCCATGGTCTCTATAAGCTGACCACATAGCGATCAATTGGAGTGGGTCGCTGCTCCGGGAACTATTTCGGACGTTGTAAGGGCATATTTATCCCTTAGTAGTTTTGGTGATTGATGACAATGCTTTTGCGGACTAATCATGTGCATTGAGCATTTCAGATATATCATGCCTAAGCACAAGACGATTTGGTGCCCCTCGAAGCTCAATGAAGACGACGTTTCTCTACATTTCTTTTCGGTGGATTTGAGTCGTAGGAAAGCCGTACTATTAAGAGGGGGTCCGTGTTGGAAAGGTTTGGGTGGAATCATCACGTACACGTCTGTTCCTTTCTGCACCACCTTTCCTTTGGATCTTTGGAGCATCCTCCGTTTCTCCGTGTCTCTGCAAAATGAAAGACTCCTAGTGTTGCTGAACTGGGGCATGCGGTAGTACTGCTCTTCAGAGCGGTAGTACCGCATGCCCTTGCGGTAGTACCGGCCTCGGGCGCTGTAGTACCGCAGGTGCTCACGGTAGTACCACCCCTTGGGCACGGTAGTACCGTATCCTCAGGCCAGGCACAGCTGCTCGAGCGGAAGTAGGGTGGATGTAATTTTTTACATCCGCGCCATACGCGGTAGTACCGCTCCAGGCTTGCGGTAGTACCGTCGCCTCGGGCCAGGCTCAGCAGCACAAGCAGAAGTAGTGGCGGATGTAATTTTTTACATCCGCGCCCTGCGCGGTAGTACCACTCCAGGCTTGCGGTAGTACCATGTCAGATTTTTTCATAGATCGAAACTCAGCGGAAGTAGCCACGGATGTATTTTTATATGTCCGTGGCTTCCCAACCTAGACTAACCCTGCCTTGCGGTAGTACCGCAAGGGGGAGCGTTAGTACCGTGCCAACGGTTCTACCGCTCTCTGCTTCAACGCAACATGGATGATCTAGCTCATGCCATGCCAGCGGTAGTACCGCAGAGCCACGCGGTTGTACCGCGGGTCTTCGCGGTAGTACCGCTTGTCTGGCGCGTTAGTACCGCTTGTCGCAGGCTGAGTTAGTGGATAACGGTTGGATTTGTTCTTTCACTATAAAATGGGAGTCTTCTTCTCTGAGTTGACTACCTCTTCCACCCCCAAGCTCCATTGTTGGTCTAAGATCCATTTTCGCCTGATCTCTCTCCCTAGCCAATCAAACTTGTTGATTTTCTAGGGATTGGTTGAGGAGGCCCCGATCTACAGTTCCACCAAGAGAAATTTGATTCCCCCCCACTAATCCCTTGCGGATCTTGTTACCCTTGGGTGTTTGAGCACCCTAGACGGTTGAGGTCACCGTGGAGCCATATTCCATTGTGGTGAAGCTTCGTGGTGTTGTTGGGAGCCTCCAATTAAGTTGTGGAGATTGCCCCAACCTTGTTTGTAAAGGTTCGGTTGCCACCTCCAAGGGCACCAATAGTGGAATCACGGCATCTCGCATTGTGGGAGGGCGTGAGGAGAATACGGTGGCCCTAGTGGCTTCTTGGGGATCATTGTGCCTCCACACCGCTCCAACGGAGATGTACTTCCCCTCAAAAGGAAGGAACTTCGATAACACATCCTCGTCTTCACCGACTCCACTCTTGGTTATCTCGTACCTCTACTTGTTCAAGATTACATTGTGTTGCATCTCTTGCTTGCTTGTGTACTTGTTGTTGTTGCATCATATAGGTTGTTCACCTAGTTGCATTTCTAGACAACCTACTTTGATGCAAAGTTTAAATTGGTAAAGAAAAGCTAAAAATTGTTAGTTGCCTATTCACCCCCCCTCTAGTCAATTATATCGATCCTTTCAATTGGTATCAGAGCCACGTCTCTTTATTAAGGACTTTACCGTCCGAAGAGTATGGTTGACATCATAGACGGTGAGGAGGAGCATCCCGGTGTGATTCCGTACTCGTCTATGGCCGATGGGGGAATCTCGGTCTCACATAAGGAGTTCAATGTGGCTTTGGACACATTGAAAACCTCCATGACGGGCGAAGTCAAAGGCATGCTTAAGAACTTTCTTGATGGTCTCAAATTATCCACCGCACTGTTGGAAGTGGTTGATGCCACTAACAAGGTGACGGATGCTAACTCCGACAAGGGGGAAGCTACTAGCGAGAAAGTTCCTTTTTCTAGTGGTAGAAATGGTAGTGGCATCTTTGCCCATGTGGAACCTCCTATTACTTATGGAGGACCTATTCCCTCCACTCATTTAAATCATTCCAGCTGTCCTCCTAAGATTGTGAAAAATGAGGATTTTGACGCTTGGGTATATCGCTTTAAACGTCATTTAAATCATGTTAATACTGACCTTTGGAGAATCATTGAGCAAGGTTTTTATCCGCATGACCCAAACAACTTCACCCCTAGAGAAGCCGTGGATCATCAATTCAACGAGAATGCTATCTTCATCATCCAAGATGCAATTCCATCCGAAGATCTTGCACATCTCTGACCTTTCACCATGGCCAAGGAAGCATGGCATCATGTGGTCTCCCTTTACAAGGGAAGCGCAAGCATTCAACGCTCCAACTATGAAGTGGTGCAAGATGAAGCCGATGAGTTTGCAATGAATGAAGATGAAGAACCTCGTGAGCTTTACCAAAGGTTAACCACTCTCGCGGTCTCACTCCGAGATCATGGGAGTAAGGATACGGATGACAATTGGATCAAGCGCAAATTCCACAAGGCCATGATGCCTTACCACAAGGCCATGTCCTCCGTCATCCGTCAAAGGCCGGACTTCCACACCTTGTCCTCAAGTGAAGTGTTGGATGAGTTTGTGGCAATGAGGATCTTGGACAAGACCGCTGGCAATGCGGTGCTGCGTTATCAAAGAGCTAAGAAGCCCAACCTTGCTTTGAAGGCCAATGTTAGTGTGGAAGAGAGGAACAAGAGGAGAGCAATCCCGAAGATACAAAATATGCTTATCATGAGCACATGGCTCTCGCTTCAAGGCAATTTTGGAGCAAGAAGAACACGAGGCCCAACTTCAACAAGAACAACTCAAGTGGCGCGAAGGGCAAGCAACAAGTGAGGACTTGCTATAATTGTGGCAATGTGAGCCACTTTGTTGCGGAGTGCCCATATGAGAAGAGGGAAGACAATGGTGGCAATCTCATCCGAAAAGACAAGGCCAAGTCCTTCCCCAACAAGAGCAACTTCACCAAGAAGACTCCTCCCAAGGGGTTGGTGGCACAAGAAGAGTACAATGAGGATGATTATGATGAAGACGGTGAGTCGGTTGCCATGGCCTCCGTTGCCATTGTGATAACTCCAAGGGTGTCTCTCTTCAACTCACCCAATGAGAACATCACCACCAAGTGCCTCATGGCTAAAGCCACCAACAAGGTAACACCCAAAATCAAAACTACCATCATTACTGATCCTTCTTTGACGGATTGCATTGATAAAAATGAGGGGTGTAATGAGGAGTAAAATGAATTTGAGTCTTTTATGAGTAAGCTCAAGGATAAATCCAAGAAGCACTTTGTTGCTCTCTTGGAATAACTTGATGAAGCCAATGACATGATCGAGGCTCATGAAGAAACCATCTCTAAGATGGAGGGGCATAGTCGTGACTATGCCGATGAGATATCAGATCTCTCTAATGCGCTTGAGGAAGAGCGCGGTCACCGATTGGCTCTTGAGGAGTCACACAACGATGACCATGCTAAATTAAAGAAAGATCTTGATCATGCTCTTGTTGTATCTCGTGTGCTAAATTCCGAGAAGGCCAAACTTGGGGTTGATCTTGCAAGACTCAAGGAGGAGTTTGATATACTTGACAAGGCTCACAAGGCCTTGAAGGGTACTCATGATAGTCTTAAAGAGTCTCATGATCAACTCGAAGTGAAGCTAACCAAGGAGAAAGCCACTTTTCCTCATATGGTTTTAATTGATAATGCAAATGCTACTAACCCTTGTTGTGAGCATGTGCATCTTGTTGAGGAGAATGCAAAGTTGAAGGAGCAACTTGAGAAAGGCCTTGTGTCGTGCATACAAGGTGAGAAGAACCTCAACGACCTTTTGAGCAATCAAAAGGAAGTTGTGACCAAGGAAGGAATTGGGTTCGCACCCAAGTCCAAGAACAAGAAGAAGAATGACAAGGCCAAACGACCTCCTCCTCTCAAGCAAACCTTTGTGAAAGAGGGAGAGGGTTCTCCTAAGGAGAATAAGAACAATGTGAAGGGTGGTAGTGTCAAGAAGGGCAATGCCACCCCTTACAACAAAGCCTGTGACTTTAACCCTTCCTATGTGTTATGTTGTGCTAGTGATGGGCATGTTTATGCTAAATTTGTTGGTTCTCCTTATGAGTACATTGAATGGCCTATTTGGGTTCCTAAGACCCTTGTCACTAATATCAAAGGACCCACTACAAAATGGGTACCTAAAACCAAGCATTGATCTTGTAGGTGTTTGTGGTGGGGGATCATGGTTGCTCGATAGTGGAGCCACTAATCATATGACCGGAAGCAAGGACTTGGTGGTTGATACGTCTCCAACGTATCTATAATTTTCTATTGTTCCATGCTATTATATTATGTGTTTTGGATGTTTATGGGCTTTATTTTCCACTTTTATATTATTTTTGGGACTAACCTATTGACCCAGAGCCCAGTGCCAGTTCCTTTTTTTCCCTTGTTTCAGTGTTTCGAAGAAAAGGAATATCAAACGGAGTCGAAACAGCATGATACCAACTGGAGAAGTTATTTTTGGAAGGAAAGCTACCGCAAAAACTTGGAGTGCACATCAGGAAAGAGACGAGGGATCCACGAGGCAGGGGGCGCGCCCTCCACCCTCGTGGGCCCCTCGTGGCTCCCATGGCGTACTTCTTTCACCCATATATACCCATATACCCTAAAAACATCGTGGAACAGAATAGATCGGGAGTTCCGCCGCCGCAAGCCTCTGTAGCCACCAAAAACCAATCGGGACCTGTTCAAGCACCTGCGGAGGGGGGGGCGATCCCTCACCGGTGGCCATCTTCATCATCCCGACGCTCTCCATGATGAGGAGGGAGTAGTTCACCCTCGGGGCTGAGGGTATGTACCAGTAGCTATGTGTTTGATCTATCTCTCTCGTGTTCTTGATTTGGAACGATCTTGATGTATCGCGAGCTTTGCTATTATAGTTGGATCTTATGTTTCTTCTCCCCCTCTACTCTCTTTTAATGGATTGAGTTTTCCCTTTGAAGTTATCTTATCGAATTGAGTCTTTAATGATTTGAGAACACTTGATGTATGTCTTGCGTGGGATAACCATGGTGACAATGGGTTATTCTATTGATTCACTTGATGTATGTTTTGGTGATCAACTTGCGGGTTCCGCCCATGAACCTATGCATAGGGGTTAGCACACGTTTTCGTCTTGATTCTCCGGTAGAAACTTTGGGGCACTCTTTGAGGTTATATGTGTTGGTTGAATAGATGAATTTGAGATTGTGTGATGCATATCGTATAATCATACCCACGGATACTTGAGGTGACATTGGAGTATCTAGGTGACATTAGGGTTTTGGTTGATTTGTGTCTTAAGGTGTTATTCTAGTACGAACTCTAGGGCTGTTTGTGACACTTATAGGAATAGCCCAACGGATTTATTGGAAAGAATAACTTTGAGGTGGTTTCGTACCCTACCATAATCTCTTCATTTTGTTCTCCGCTATTAGTGGCTTTGGAGTGACTCTTTGTTGCATGTTGAGGGATAGTTATATGATCCAATTATGTTATTATTGTTGAGAGAACTTGCACTAGTGAAAGTATGAACCCTAGGCCTTGTTTCCTAGCATTGCAATACCGTTTACGCTCACTTTTATCACTTGCTACCTTGCTGTTTTTATATTTTCAGATTACAAAAACCTATATCTACCATCCATATTGCACTTGTATCACCATCTCTTCGCCGAACTAGTGCACCTATACAATTTACCATTGTATTGGGTGTGTTGGGGACACAAGAGACTCTTTGTTATTTGGTTGCAGGGTTGCTTGAGAGAGACCATCTTCATCCTACGCCTCCCACGGATTGATAAACCTTAGGTCATCCACTGGAGGGAAATTTGCTACTGTCCTACAAACCTCTGCACTTGGAGGCCCAACAACGTCTACAAGAAGAAGGTTGCGTAGTAGACATCAGTGGTGGACGTGCACAAGATTCCATCTATGCCCACCAATGTCGAGTGGGGTGATGCCTCGTCCTCTAAGGTATTGGGACTTGGCAAGGTTGTCATTTTCATGATCTCACGATCGAGAAGGTCATACTTGTTGAGTCCCTTGCATACAATTTAGTTTCCGTTCGTCAACTTGCAATCATGGGCTTTGCCACTTTTTTTGATATTGATACCGTGGCCCTCTTGTGGAGCAAGACTCTTAAAGTAGCCTTTGTTAGGCATGTCGAGAATGGTCTATATGTGATTAACTTTTTGGAGCGACCCACTAAGACCGCGGCATGCCTAATGGCTAAAGTTGATGTGGGATGGCTTTGGCATCACCGTTTAGCCCATGTCAATATGAGATTTTTGCAAAGTCTTCTAAAGGGGGACCATGTCCGTGGAATAAAAAATGTTAGTTTTGCCAAAGATCTTGCTTGCAGTGCTTGCATTGAAGGAAAGCTACATGAGAAGGCTCACCCTCCCATGACTATCATTTACTCAAAGAGGCCTTTGGAGCTCCTTCATTTGTCTCTTTGGGCCTCCATCCTCTGATAGTCTTGGGGGTAGAAAGTAGTGCTTGCTGATTGTGGATGACTATTCAAGATACACTTGGGTGTACTTCTTCAAGAGGAAGAGTAAGACTCAACAAACCGTCATTGACTTTGCAAATGAAGCTCAACGCTAACACAATGCAAAGATCTTGACAATAAGAGGTGACAACGGCACCAAGTTCAAGAACTACAACTTGGATGAGTTCCTTAGTGATGAGGGGATCAAGCATCAATATTCTGCACCTTACACCCCTCAACAAAATGGTGTAGCGGAGAGGAAGAAACGGACGTTGATGGATGAGGCAAGGACCATGATGGCGGAGTTCAAGTCTCCATACAACTTTTGGGCTGAAGCCATCAACACCATGTGTCATGCATCCAATCGACTCTATCTCCGCAAAGGCTTGAACAAAACTCCATATGAGATACTCACAGGTAACAAGCCCAACCTCAAGTACTTTCGGGTGTTCGGGTGTAAGTGTTTCATTCTCAAGAAAGGTGTTCGTTTGTCAAAATTTGAGGCTAGAGCTCATGAGGGCATATTTGTTGGTTATGCTACAAACTCTCATGCTTACCGTGTCCTCAATAAGTCCATGGGACTTATTGAGGAGATGTGTAACGTGGAGTTTGATGAGAGTAACGGCTCCCAAGTGGAGCAAAGTGGTACTTGTGATGTAGGTGATGAAATTCCTCCCCAAGCCATAAGAAGAATGGGTGTTGGTTTTATCCTACCCATTGAGGAACCCCTTGTGGCCGAAGGAGAAGGACAATGTTCCACTCAAGTGGAACCATCAGCAACCCAAGACCCACACGCTTCCGAAGAACAAAGTGAAGGCCCTCAACCTCATGAACAAGATCAAGGGCAAGATCAACCTCAAGATGGTGGTGAACCACCAAGTGATGCCCAAGGTCAAGTTCTCTCCTCCGAGCATGTTCAAGGTCAAGAACAAGCTCAAGACAACGCTCAAGATGATCAGGTTTCCGCTTCTCAATTCACTCTTGAGGAGGAATTGGAGCGTTGTGCCGCCAAGATTGCTTCCAAGCTCTCTACCAAGGGTCATCTCATGACGAATGTGCTTGGAAGCATAAGAAAGGGGGTAAGCATTTGTAGACAATTGGCAAACTATTGTGAACATCACACGTTTATCTCTTGTGTTGAACCCCAAAAGGTCTATGAGGTGCTCGAAGATCCGGATTGGCTTAATGCCATGCATGAAGAACTCAACAACTTCGAGCACAACAAGGTGTGGAGATTGGTGCCAAGGCCAACGGGGAACCATAATGTCATTGGAACCAAGTGGATATTCAAGAACAAGGAGGATGCTCGTGGGATTATTGTTCGCAACAAGGCTCGCTTGGTAGCACAAGGCTACTCCCAAGTTGAGGGTACCGACTACGGTGAAAACTTTGCTCCCGTTGCTAGTCTTGAATCTATTCGTTTGTTGATCGCTTATGCTTCTCATCATAACTTCAAGTTGCAACAAATGGATGTGAAGAGTGCTTTTCTTAATGGTCCTATTAGTGAGTTGGTGTATGTCAAACAACCCTCCGGGTTCGAGGATCCCTATTTTCCCGATCATGTGTACCAACTCGATAAGGCACTCTATGGCCTTAAACAAGCCCCACATGCGTGGTATGACCACTTTACCGAGTTGTTACAAGATCGTGGGTTTGAAATTGGGAAAATCAACCCCACTCTTTTTACTAATAAGGTCAAAGGGGAGTTGTTTGTGTGCCAACTATATGTTGATGATATTATCTTTGGTTCTCCTAACAAAGCTTTCAATGAGGAATTTGCCGCTCTCATGACCTCAAAGTTCAAGATGTCCATGATGGGAGAGTTAAAGTTCTTTCTCGGGTTCGAAGTCAAGCAACGAAGAGAAGGAACTTTCATCAACCAAGCCAGATACACTCAAGACATGCTCAAGAGATTCAAGCTAAGTGATGTCAAGCCGGCTTCCACTCCAATGCCCGTCAAATTCCAACTTGACATAGATCCCAATGGTAAAGTGGTGGATCAAAAGGTATATCGCTCCATGATTGGCTCCTTGCTTTACCTTTGTGCATCTAGACCGGATATCATGTTGAGTGTGGGAATTTGTGCACGGTTTCAAGCCGCACCTAAGGAAAGCCACTTTGTGGCGGTCAAGCGAATCTTTCGATATTTGGCTCATACCCCAAACTTTGGCTTATGGTACCCAAGAGGAGAAAACTTCAACCTTGTAGGCTATTCAGACTCGATTGGGTGGGAGACAAAGTGGATAGGAAGTCAACTTCCGGAGAGTGCCAATTCCTTGGTTGCTCTTTGGTGAGTTGGTCTTCTAAGAAGCAAAGTTGTGTGTCTCTCTCGTCCACCGAAGCGGACTATGTGGCCACTGGTAGTTGTTGTGCACAACTTCTATGGATGAGGCAAACTTTAAAGGATTACGGTGTCATTTGTGACAAAGTGCCTCTTTGGTGTGACAATGAAAGTGCCATCAAGATTTCTCTCAACCCGGTGCAACACTTCAAGATGAAGCATATTGAGATTCGGAATCACTTCATCCGGGATCATATTAGGTGAGGGGAGATCGAGCTCAACTATGTCAACACTCATGATAACCTTGTAGATATCTTCACGAAGCCTTTGGATGAAGCAAGATTTCACGAGTTAAGGCATGAGCTAAATATCATTGATTCGAGCAATGTGTCTTGAACCCTTGCACACCCCACCATACTCAACTTGATATCTTGTTTAGGTGTAGGCATGGACATAGGGGGAGTGTTGTTCTCTCAATGAACTCTCCTTCCCCCATTATGCATAAATTGATCAACTCTTTCACATTAGCCATTTTTATGGCACTTGTGCTTCAAAGACGAGTTTTGGTCATGGACCCAAGGATAATTCTTCGCGGTGCCATACCAATTAACTCAAACATAGGTGGCTCCAGCCACCGCCCTCTCTATGGAGAGGTTGTGTCTCGTGTTTGGTCCTTGTTGTCTTTTGCCTTTCTTTCTTCAAGCCGAGCTTGTGTTTGAGTTGCCTCGTGTGTTAGTTCTTTGGTGTGTCCATTCGCTTGAAGGTTGCATTGCAAAGGCCGTTTTTCTCTCTTGTTTGCGAAACTTGCATTTTCTTGAGTCTACGGTACTACCGTGGCTTGCCACGGTACTACTGCAGGAGCTGTGCACGGTACTACCGCAACCAGCACGACAGTAATTTTTTACTGCCGCTGGAGGAGCAGTACTACCGCCCTGGATGCGGTACTTCCGCCCGGGCGGTACTACCGTGATGGCCCGCGGTACTACCACGCCATCGCGGGTGGGTGGGGGTCAAGAGCGGGCAGGGGGAGTTCTAATTCCCCATACCCATTCAACTCCTTTTCCCCACGCCGTCTCTCTCTCTCTCTCTCTCTCTCCTGCCCAAGAACGGCGCCGAAGACCTCACCGGATCTTCGTCTCCGGCCGCTCTCAACTCCCCCATACCCATTCAACTCCTTTTCCCCGCGTCCTCTCTCTCCTGCCCAAGAACGACACCGGAGGACCTCACCGGATCTTCGTCTCCGGCCGCTCTCCTCGCATTCCGACCAGTGGGATCGTTCCCCACCTCGCCCTCTTGCCATGGAACAAGGTTTATCCCCAAATCCCTCTCTCTTGGCCTCGTTGTTTTGTCTCTAGGTTTTTGGGGATATGCATATTGTTCTTGAGATTTTAGGCCAAATCTTTGCAAGAGTAGGATGTAGGAGAGTAGTAGTGTAGTAGAGATGCTATTTGGTACGTTGCCACACGGAATTTTTGATCAACCGTAGTACCGCTCCGCTGTTGCGGTTGTGCCCAGATCTGATTCATCTCGGATCTGACCTCGAGCGGTACTACCGCACCTTGCTACCTCTTGAGCACTGCGTTGGTTTTCCCTTGAAGAGGAAAGGGTGATGCAGCAAAGTAGCATAAGTATTTCCCTCAGTTTTTTAGAACCAAGGTGTCAATCCAGTAGGAGACTACACGCAAGTCACCTCGTACCTACACAAACAAATAAGAACCTTGCAACCAACGCGATAAAGGGGTTTTCAATCCCTTCACGGCCACTTGCAAAAGTGAGATCTGATAGAGATAATAAGATAAACATTTTTGGTATTTTTATGATATAGATTGAAAGTAAAGATTGCAAAGTAAAATAGATTGGAAACTTATATGATGGAAGATAGACCCGGGGGCCATAAGTTTCACTAGTGGCTTCTCTCAGGATAGCATAAGCATTACGGTGGGTGAACAAATTACTGTCGAGCAATTGATAGAAAAGTGCATAATTATGAGAATATCTAGGCATGATCATGTATATAGGCATCACGTCGCGACAAGTAGACCAAACGATTCTCGCATCTACTACTACTACTCCACACATCGACCGCTATCCAGCATGCATCTAGAGTATTAAGTTCATAACAACAGAGTAACGCATTAGGCAAGATGATATGATGTAGAGGGATAAACTCAAGCAATATGATATAAACCCCATCTTTTTATCCTCGATGGCAACAATACAATACATGCCTTGCTGCCCTAAAATCCTTTGGGAAAGGACACCGCAAGATTGAACACAAAGCTAAGCACTTCTCCCATTGCAAGAAAGATCAATCTAGTAGGCCAAACCAAACTGATAATTTGAAGAGACTTGCAAAGATAACAAATCATACATACAATAATTCAGAGGAGATTCAAATATTGTTCATAGACAATCTTGATCATAAACCCACAATTCATCGAATCTCGACAAACACACCGCAAAAAGAATTACATCGAATAGATCTCCAAGAAGATCGAGGAGAACTTTGTATTGTGATCCAAATAGAGAGAAGAAGCCATCTAGCTAATAACTATGTACCCGAAGGTCTGTGGTAAACTACTCACACATCATCGGAGAGGCTATGGTGTTGATGTAGAAGCCCTCCATGACCGATTCCCCCTCTGGTGGAGCATCGAAAAAGGTCCCAAGATGGGATGTCACGGGTACAGAAGGTTGCGGTGGTGGAAATAGGGTTTCGTGGTGCTCCTGGATGTTTTTGGGGTATATGGGTATATATAGGAGGAAGAAGTAGGTCAGTGGAGCTGTGAGGGGCCCACGAGGGTGGGGGCGCACCCAGGGCCGGGGTAGGCACGCCTCCCTGCCTTGTGGCCTCCTCGCTTCTTTCTTGGCGTCCACTCCAAGTCCCCTGGATCACGTTTGTTCCAAAAATAACTCTCCCAAAGGTTTCATTCCGTTTGGATTCCGTTTGATATTCCTTTTCTGCGAAACACTGAAATAGGCAAAAAAACAGCAATTTGCACTCGGCCTTTGGTTAGTAGGCTAGTCCCAAAAATAATATAAAAGTGTATAACAAAGCCCATTAAACATCCAAAATAGATAATATAATAGCATGGAACAATAAAAATTATAGATACATTGGAGACATATCAAGCATCCCCAAGCTTAATTCCTGCTCATCCTCGAGTAGGTAAATGATGAAAACAGAATTTTTGATGTGGAATGCTACCTAGCATAATTTTCTAAGTAATTATCTTTATTGTGGCATGAATGTTCAGATCCGAGAGATTCAAGATAAAAGTTTAATATTGACATAAAAGTAATAATACTTCAAGCATACTAAGTAAGCAATTATGTCTTCACAAAATAACATGGCCAAAGAAAGTTCATCCCTACAAAATCATATAGTTTGATCATGCTCCATTTTCATCACACAAGAATGCTCTCATCTTGCACAACCCCGATGACAAGCCAAGCAATTGTTTCATACTTTAGTAATCTCAAACTTTATTCAACTTTCACGCCATACATGAGCGTGAGCCATGGATATAGTACTATGGGTGGAATAGAGTATGATGATGGGGGTTATGTGGAGAAGACAAAAAAGGAGAAAGTCTAACATTGACGTAGCTAATCAACGGGCTAGGGATATGCCCATCAATTGATGTCAATGCAAGGAGTAGGGATTGGCTTGCAACGGATGCACTAGAGCTATAAATGTATGAAAGCTCAACAAAAGAAACTAAGTGGGTGTGCATCCAACTTGCTTGCTCACGAAGACCTAGGGCATTCGAGGAAGCCCATTGTTGGAATATACAAGCCAAGTTCTATAATGAAAAATTCCCACTAGTATATGAAAGTGATAAAACAAGAGACTCTCTATCATAAAGATCGTGGTGCTACTTTGAAGCACAAGTGTGGAAAAAAGGATAGTAGCATTGTCCCTTTTTATTTCTTTTCTTTTTTTGGGCCTTTCTTTTTTTATTTGGCCTTTTTTTGGGGGCCTTTCTTTTTTTTGGCCTTTCTCTCTTTTTTTTTATTTGGGACAATGCCCTATTAATGATGATCATCACAATTCTATTTATTTACAACTCAATGATTACAACTCGATACTAGAACAAAATATGACTCTATATGAATGCCTGTGACGGTGTACCGGGATGGGCAATGAATCAAGAGTGACATGTATGAAAAATTATGCATGGTGGCTTTGCCACAAATACGATGTCAACTTCCTGATCATGCAAGGCAATATGACAATGATGAAGCGTGCCATAATAAATGAAACGGTGGAAAGTTGCATGGCAATATATCTCGGAATGGCTATGGAAATGCCATAATAGGTAGGTATGGTGGCTGTTTTGAGGAAGATATAAGGAGGTTTATGTGTGATAGAGCGTATCATATCACGGGGTTTGGATGCACCGGCGAAGTTTGCACCAACTCTCAAGGTGAGAAAGGGCAATGCATGGTACCGAAGAGGCTAGCAATGATGGAAAGGTGAGATTGCGTATAATCCATGGACTCAACATTAGTCATAAAGAACTCACATACTTATTGCAAAAATCTACAAGTCACCAAATACCAAGCATTACGTGCATGCTCCTAGGGGGATAGATTGGTAGGAAAAGACCATCGCTCGTCCCCGACCGCCACTCATAAGGATGACAATCAAAGAACACCTCATGTTTCAAACTTGTTACACAATGGTTACCATACGTGCATGCTACGGGACTTGCAAACTTCAACACAAGTATTTCTCAAATTCACAACTACTCAACTAGCACGACTCTAATATTACCATCTTCATATCTCAAAACAATAATCAAGTATCAAACTTCTCATAGTATTCAATGCACTTTATATGATAGTTTTTATTATACCCATCTTGGATGTTCATCATATTAGGACTAATTTTATAGCCAAAGCAAACTACCATGCTGTTCTAAAAGGCTCTCAAAATAATATAAGTGAAGCATGAGAGATCAATAATTTATATAAAATAAACCACCACCGTGCTCTAAAAAGATATAAGTGAAGCACTAGAGCAAAATTATCTAGCTCAAAAGATATAACTGAAGCACATAGAGTATTCTAATAAATTCTGATTCATGTGTGTCTCTCCCAAAAGGTGTGTACAGCAAGGATGATTGTGGCAAACTAAAAAGCAAAGACTCAAATCATACAAGACGCTCCAAGCGAAACACATATCATGTGGTGAATAAAAATATAGCCTCAAGTAAAGTTACCGATGGGCGAAGATTTAAAGAGGGATGCCTTCAGGGCATCCCCAAGCTTAGGCTTTTGGTTGTCCTTGAATTTTACCTTGGGGTGCCTTGGGCATCCCCAAGCTTAGGCTCTTGCCACTCCTTATTCAATAATCCATCAAATCATTACCCAAAACTTGAAAACTTCACAACACAAAACTCAACAGAAAATCTCATGAGCTCCGTTAGTATAAGAAAACAAATCACCACCATAAGGTACTGTAATGAACTCATTCTTTATTTATATTGGTGTTAAACCTACTATATTCCAACTTCTCTATGGTTTATACCCTCCAATACTAGCCATCAGAATCTGTCAAAAACAGAATAATCTGTAGCAATCAGATTTGTTCGAATACTTCTGGAACTTCAAAAATCCTGAAAAACTAGGACAACCTGGACAATTTGTATATTGATCTACTGCAAAACGAATTGGTATTTTATCACGTACTGGTGAATTTTAACAATTATTTTTGTGAGCGCAAAGTTTCTGTCTTTTTCAGCAAGATCAAACAACTATCACCCAAGAAGATCCTATTGGTTCTACTTGGCACAAACACTAATTCAAACATGAAAACACATCTAAACAGAGGCTAGATGAATTATTTATTACTAAACAGAACCAAAAAGCAAGAAAGAAAAATAAAATTGGGTTGCCTCCCAACAAGCGCTATCGTTTAACACCCCTAGCTAGGCATAAAGGCAAGAATAGATCTAGGTATTGCCATAATAATGGTAAGGCAAATCGTGAAAACTCATCTCATATTCCCCACGTTCAGCAGCAAGTTTTCTTTGTGGCTAGCAAAAGTAATCAAAAGGGCTAAATTTAATGGGACAAAAGTACCCAAGATCAAGCTCGGGAGGTATGGGTTCCTCCTTTGGTCCCTTATATTGCACAACCAATTCATCATTATAAGCATTCTTTTGGAAAAAAGTCATGAGCCTTTGTTCAAGAGAAAAACCTAACCCATTGTTCTGAATAGCAAAATCATCATTGAGTTCAGAAATTCTATCAACTAGAACATCGGTAGGAACCTTCTTTCTAAGGTTTTCATTGTAAGCAACATGATCTAGAGATCGTAAACACATTAAGTCCTCTTGATTAAAAAGGATAGCTTCTATGGGAGGACGACCAATGTCTACCCTATAATGTGCAAAAATCTCATTGGCCTCTTTCATTATAAATGTGAACTCATTTGCCAAAAAGATAGTAGCTGCTCGCTTACCAGAAGAATGCTCGATATTGGAAAACTCTAGAAAAATCCTTTGTATGCAAGGATGCATATGAATAAATTGTCTTTCAAGTTCAACTACGAGCAAAGATATAACATCTGCAAGACTACTACTTCTATGAAGAATAGACCCACCCATTGTGGGCAGGGTACCGACACAAGTAAAGAAATCTTGAATAACTCCTTTTCCAATAATATTACCACTACCAATCCGAAACTTTTTAGTTTGTAAAATAGTGGGATCTTCATGAGGATCATCAAAAGCATCAAAGTTTTCCATATTATTATCCTTATCAACGATAACCTCCCCAGTTTCAGACATGATGACATCAAATCGCACAAAGACCGAGCACACAAAAGGTAAGCAAAAAGTGATGAATAGAAAAGTGGGTGAATAAAACAGCAAGGGTAAAGTGGGGGAGAGGAAAACGAGAGGAAAATGGCAAATAATGTAATGCGAGGGATAAGAGTCGTGATAGGTACTTGGTATGTCTTGACTTGGCGTAGATCTCCCCGGCAATGGTGCCAGAAATCCTTCTTGCTACCTCTTGAGCACTGCTTTGGTTTTCCCTTGAAGAGGAAAGGGTGATGCAGCAATGTAGCGTAAGTATTTCCCTCAGTTTTTGAGAACCAAGGTATCAATCTAGTAGGAGACTATACGCAAGTGGCCTCGTACCTACACAAACAAATAAGAACCTTGCAACCAACGCGATAAAGGGGTTGTCAATCCCTTCACGGCCACTTGCAAAAGTGGGATATGATAGAGATAATAAGATAGATATTTTTGGTATTTTTATGATACATATTGAAAGTAAAGATTGCAAAGTAAAATAGATTGGAAACATATATGATGGAAGATAGACCCGGTGGGCATAGGTTTCACTAGTGGCTTCTCTCAAGATAGCATAAGCATTACGGTGGGTGAACAAATTACTGTCGAGCAATTGATAGAAAAGTGCATAATTATGAGAATATCTAGGCATGATCATGTATATAGGCATCACGTCCGCGACAAGTAGACCGAAACGATTCTGCATCTACTACTACTACTCCACACATCGACCGCTATCCAGCATGCATCTAGAGTATTAAGTTCATAACAACAGAGTAACGCATTAGGCAAGATGATATGATGTAGAGGGATAAACTCAAGCAATATGATATAAACCCCATCTTTTTATCCTCAATGGCAACAATACAATACGTGCCTTGCTGCCCCTGCTGTCACTAGGAAAGGACATTGCAAGATCGAACCCAAAGCTAAGCACTTATCCCATTGCAAGAAAGATCAATCTAGTAGGCCAAACCAAACTGATAATTCGAAGAGACTTGCAAAGATAACAAATCATACATAAAAGAATTCAGAGGAGATTCAAATATTGTTCATAGATAATCTTGATCATAAACCCACAATTCATCGGATCTCGACAAACACACCGTAAAAAGAAGTACATAGAATAGATCTCCAAGAAGATCGAGGAGAACTTTGTATTGAGATCCAAAGAGAGAGAAGAAGCCATCTAGCTAATAACTATGGACCCGAAGGTTTGTGGTAAACTACTCACACATCATCGAAGAGGCTATGGTGTTGATGTAGAAGCCCTTTGTGATCGATTCCCCCTCTGGCGGAGTGCCGCAAAAGGCCCCAAGATGGGATCTCACGGGTACAGAAGGTTGCGGCGGTGGAAATAGGGTTTCGTGGTGCTCCTGGATGTTTTTGGGGTATATGGGTATATATAGGAGGAAGAAGTAGGTTGGTCGAGCTACGAGGGGCCCACGAGGGTGGGGGCGCGCCTCCCTGCCTCGTGGCCTCCTCACTTCTTTCTTGACATCCACTCCAAGTCCCGTGGGTCACGTTTGTTCCAAAAATAACTCTCCCGAAGGTTTCATTCCGTTTGGATTCCGTTTGATATTCCTTTTCTGCGAAACACTGAAATAGGCAGAAAAAACAGCAATTTGCACTAGGCCTTTGGTTAGTAGGTTAGTCCCAAAAATAATATAAAATTGTATAATAAATCCCATTAAACATCCAAAATAGATAATATAATAGCATGGAACAATCAAAAAATTATAGATACGTTGGAGACGTATCACACCTCCCGTACGGTACTACCGCTCTGGTAGCTTTCGCCTCATACAGTACTACCACTCCTCAGGAGTGCTACTACCGCGCGAGGCGCGGAAGTAAAATTTTACTTTTGCTCAGGCGCGGTACTACCGTGCCATCCCGGTGCGGTACTACTGCGGCTAGAGCAGTAGTAAAATTTTAGTTCCGCACAATGGTGCATTACTACCCTTGACGTCGAACCTTCCCTATGGCAACTACCCAATGTTATTTCTACTTGTTTCATTTGTTTTTGTTGTTGTCTTTGCATTGATCCTTCTCGCTTCTCTTGCGTGTTCTTGTGTTGTGTGTCATAGGTGGTGGCTCCGGTTCCAATGTCCGTCGTTCGAATCCCAGCTGTGACACAAGCTCGAAGCGCGTGTGTCGTGGTTTTGTCACGGCAGATGTCCTCATGAAAGGACTTAGTCGTGGAGCCATCGCTACGGGTTAACTTGAAGGGGTTAAAGCGGACGCAAAGACACAAGAGTTATACTAGTTCGGCCCCTTCGATGAAGGTAAAAGCCTACGTCTAGTTTGTGATGGGATTGATGTGGTCTCGATGACTAGGGAGCAAATAAGCTTCGCCTAGGCCTCGAGTTGTTGTTGTCTGTCCTTGAACCGCCCCGGGTCGTCCCCTTATATACACGGGTGACGCCCGTAGGTTTAGAGAGTCCCAATCTCCGGTTCATATTCGTATCCGGGTTGGTCTCTCTCTATTCCTAACTTACAATACAAGTTTACATACCAGGCAGGTTTACGGCTACAGGTTCTAAACCGACTACAGTCCTTGGGCCCTTTATGCCCCTTGGGCTTTTACACCGTCGAACTACTGATGAAGTTAACCCGACCCAGATAGGCCGGTTTACGCCCAGTAGTAACATCCCCAACATTAGGCCCCAGATTGATTTGAACAGGTTCATGTCAATCCTTGATAAAAACCTTCATCTTCAATACCTTCTTGAAATCGTTGAACCGCCATGATGTCACCTTTTCTGGTTGCTTTAAACCGGCATGACGTCCCCATAAAGATAGCATTCACGATATCTTCTTTGTTTAATAGATCCGCAATAATCGAGGCGACAGCTCCGCTTCCTAGGTTTATGGTTCCTTGATTCCCGCGCCTGACACAGGTATCTTGCCTTATAAATAGGACCGAAGGGTCATTCCTTTTCTCCCCTCCGTCCCCTTTCTCTTCGTCTTCCTCGCGTCGCTAGCCTCGGAGCTCCGCCGCCGCCGTCGACCTCTGCACCGTCTTGGGCTGCTGCATCAACCTGAACGCACCAGAGAAACGCAGACTCTTCCGCATCTCCTCAACTCAGGTAGGTCCTCAGTTCCCCTCGACCTAGATCCGTTCTAGGGTTTCTTGCTCTTGCCGTGCTCCATGAACTGTTCATGCTCATACCAGACTCCTGGATGGATCTATGACACCTTGCTCTGATTAGCGGTAGCCTTTAGCATCCGCCTGTAGTCTCGTGCTCACGTCCATAGATCTCGCACATCATCTCTGCTCATTGCATCAATCTTTGCTCTGCTGTATTCCTTTTGGATATTTTTCTTCTTTTCTGATCCGGCTTCAGATCCTTCGTTGTAGAGAAATCTTGCGAAACCTGTTTCTGCACACTTAGCCGTTTGCAACCTCAATTGTTTTCAATATTTAGACCTTAGACCAGGCGGTTTAACTTAACATAGAAAAAATTAGATAAACCGGTATACACCATTAGTCCCTTTGTTGAACCGCCAGAATTCCTTAACCAGATACTGTAGCTTCATAGAACTCCAGTTTAGACGTATTTGTCTCCGATTTAGCATTGTACACCGTTCTCTCTTTGTCCCAACACATTTCTTGAACCGGATTTATATATTTTTGTAGATGGCCAAACAAGTATATGAGTGCAACTGGGCTCCTTCCGTGTCACCAAACTCAATTAAACAATCTGGTCTGTTGGCGCTTTAGCCAAGAAAATAGTATCCATTGGAGGGTTCCTGGCAAAGAATGTCCACCCACACCTCAAGAAGGAGAGGTTGTAGTTTTCACAGATCACCTAGCCCGGGGTTTCAATCCGCCCGGTTCAAAATTTTATCGAGATGTGCTAGCCAATTTTCAACTCCGTCCACAAGATCTGAGCCCCAATTTCATTACCAATATCTGTCACTTCCAAGTGCTCTGTGAGGCATACTTTCAAGAAGAACCTACAGTTGAACTGTTTAGAGACTGCTTCCATCTAAACCGCCGCACAGAATTCACTGACGGGCCCAACACAGAATTGGGTGGTGTGGCGATTCAAAAAAGAAAGGAGGTCACTTATCCTCATGTCAAACTGCACAGCCACCCCAAGGAATGGAATCAAACATTGTTTTATTGCAGAAACACTTCACCGCCAACGAGAATCCTTGCCCGGTTTTCGTCCGAGCGACTCAAGCAACACACATCCCTTTCCGCAAAGATTAACTGCCCGGTGAGAGAAGTAAATATGCTCCTCAACTCTCCAAGCTCGAGCCTTCATGGCTAATGGTTTAACCGAATTGATCTCATGGCATTGTTGGATATCATGGAGCATACTGCCCCTCCCGGCGCTCCGGTTTAATGTGCGAGTATTTGGTAGTGTCGACGACCCCTCCAACATATTAATATCCAGCTTACCGATGATGAGGTCACCGAGGCGGTGAAGAAGATGTTGAACGAACCGAAAACCTCTCGTGTCCGGACCGGTCTGCTCCCTTCATGCTACCAACAAACCGCCATCCGTAAGACTTGACTATTTTTACTAAATATATTACTGCCATCTTGGTACCACTTTTAACATCAACTGCTGCTTAATCAGGGTGATGATCCATTTCGAGCAAGAAAGCGTCCACAAGAGAAACCAGAGAAGCGGACAAACCGAAAACCAATCCGCAAAAGACCCAAAGCTGTCAAGAAGACTGCTCATAAGAGGAAAACCATCGCATCTTCTCGATCCGGTGTGGATGCTGATGTGGGTAATCCGGACCTTGAGGTAGAACTTGATTAAGCTTGGCTTACTTTTCACACGCCTAATTAATGATGATATTTGTCGATGATGTTGAAACCAGTAATCTTGATGTTGTAGAGGTAACTATTCTCTCCTCTGACTCAAATCCTTTGCCTTCACTAAAAATCCGTCGGGCAAACCGGAAAATTAAATTTTCTCATCCCCTTGCTTACTTGGATCCCAAATTTCTTATGAAGACTCAACAACATGAAGCTTGCCGCACAACTCGGCACAGCGGCCAGGTAGTTACCTCCACCGGTTTACCGAACAGTCCGGTTCGGAAACGTCATTCAGAGGTCTCTAATTTGCTTGTCGGTGCTTATCCTAAAGCAGGCTGGTTTCATCAACCCCTTAATCCGTCTGATTCCGATTATCAGGTCACTTCCCACTCCTCATCTGGCGAGTCATCAGCCACTCAGCTGCCACCGCTAAAAACGGTGCTTGGGTAAGTTATACCTTTCATATTGTTTCTACTGCATCATTGTGTAGTATATGCCGATTTAATCTGTTGTTGTTGTGCCTTTTGAGGGCCAAGCCTAGGCCGAGCAAAAGGCTCAAATGCGATAAAGCGGCCGACGAAGAGACGCCTCAATCAGCGGCGCCCCAAATCTTGAAGCGGCCATCTATGAAGACACGCCCAATGATCCGCCACAACAAGATGACGATTTTGTTGCTGAAGAAAGGCCTGTTGACACCGCCCTTCCTGCTGACCAGCCCAGAAGCCCGACCCGGATTGAAAAATCCACCAGTCCAATCCGGCCTGCTGACAAACCGACTGCCCCTGGTCAAACCGGTGATACCAAGGACGATGACGTCGTGATTACTGGCTTTGGCCACAGCGAACCGGGTAATCCAGTCGCTTTATCCAAACATTCTGCCAAAGAAGAGTTTGCCACTATGAGCAAGGGCAAGTGGGATGTTGATCTGGCAACTTATGCCGCTCTGAACCCCCAAGACCTTCATTCTGGCTACTTGAACCGGCTGTATACCAGCCGTGACTATGAAGTTGGCCTGGTGAAGATGATGAAAGAGAAATTCGAGGTAACCTCCATGTTCTTTTTGTTGTGGAACGTAGTAATTTCAAAAAAATTTCCTACGATCACGCAAGACCATGGTGATGGCATAGCAACGAGAGGGGAGAGTGTCCGCCCACGTACACTCGTGAGACCGAAAGCGAAGCGTTATAACAACGCTGTTGATGTAGTCGACGTCTCCACGATCCGACCGATCCAAGCACCGAACGTCACGGCACCTCCGAGTTACGCACACGTTCAGCTCGATGGCGATCCCGGACCGATCCAGCAAAGTGTCGGGATGAGTTCCACAAGACGACGGCGTGGTAGACGATGTTGATGCTCCACCGACGCAGGGCTTCGCCTAAGCTCCGCGACGATATGACTTCTCCGCGCAGGCTTCTCCTAAGCTCATGACGATATGACGAAGTGGAATATGGTGGAAGGGGCACCGCACACGGCTAAGGCAAGATCCGTAGATCAACTTGTGTGTATTGGGGTGCCCCTGCCCCTATATAAAGGAGACAAGGGGAGGTGGCGGCCCTAGAGGAGGCGCGACAAGGAGGAGTCCTACTCCCACCGAGTAGGACTCCCCCTCTCCTAGTTGGAGTAGGATTGGGAGGGAAAGGGGAAGGCGCGCCCCTCTCCTTGTCCTATTCGGACTGGAAGGGGAGGGGGGCGCAGCCCACCTGGCTGGCCCTTCTCCTTCTCCTCAAGGCCCATGAAGGCCCATATACCCCCGGGGTTCCGTAACCCCGGTGTTCCAGAATATCCTGTTTTCACTGAACCATTCAAGTCCAAACATAGGCTTCCAATATATCAATCTTTATGTCTCGACCATTTCGAGACTCCTCGTCATGTCCGTGATCACATCCGGACTCGAACAACCTTCGTGCATCAATACTTATAAACTCATTATGAGCTCGCATCGAAGCGTTAAGCGTGCGGACCCTACGGGTTCGAGAACTATGTAGACATGACCTAGAACCATTCTCGGTCAATAACCAATAGCGGAACCTGGATGCCCATATTGGTTCCTACATATTCTACGAAGATCTTTATCGGTCAAACCGCATAACGACATCGTTGTTCCTTTGTCATCGGTATGTTACTTACCCGAGATTCGATCGTCGGTATCCAATACCTAGTTCAATCTCGTTACGTAAGTCTCTTTACTCGTTCCGTAATACATCATCTCACAACCAACTCATTAGTTGTAATGCTTGCAAGGCTTAAGTGATGTGCATTACCGAGAAGGCACGAGATACCTCTCCGACAATCGGAGTGACAAAACCTAATCTTGAAATCGCCAACCCAACAAGTACCTTTGGAGACACCTGTAGTACTCCTTTATAATCACCCGATTCGTTGTGACGTTTGGTAGTACCAAAGTGTTCCTCCGTAAACGGAGTTGCATAATCTCATAGTTATAGGAACATGTATGGGTCATGAAGAAAGCATTAACATACTAAGCGATCAACTGTTAAGCTAACGGAATGGGTCATGTCAATCAGATCATTCAACTAATGATGTGACCTTGTTAATCAAATAACAACTCCTTGTTCATGGTTGGGAAACATAACCATCTTTGATTAACAAGCTAGTCAAGTAGAGGCATACTAGTGACATACTGTTTGTCTATATATTCACACATGTATTATGTTTCCGGTTAATACAATTCTAGCATGAATAATAAACATTTATCATGATATAAGGAAATAAATAATAACTTTTATTATTGCCTCTAGGGCATATTTCCTTGATCTCCCACTTGCACTAGAGTCAATAATCTAGATTACAAAGTAATGATCCTAACACCCATGGAGTCTTGGTGCTGATCATGTTTTGCTCGTGGAAGAGGCTTAGTCAACGGGTCTCGCAACATTCAGATCCGTATGTATTTTGCAAATCTCTATGTCTCCCACTTGGACTTGGTCCCGAATGGAATTGAAGCGTCTCTTGATGTGCTTGGTCCTCTTGTGAAACCTGGATTCCTTTGCCAAGGCAATTGCACCGATATTGTCACAGAAGATCTTCATCGGTCCCGATGCACTAGGTATGACACCTAGATCGGAAATGAACTCTTTCATCCAGACTCCTTCATTCGCTGCTTCAAGCAGCTATGTACTCCGCTTCACATGTAGATCCCGCCACGACGCTTTGTTTAGAACTGCACCAACCGACAGCTCCACCGTTTAATAAAAACACGATCCGGTTTGCGATTTAGAATCGTCCGGATCGGTGTCAAAGCTTACATCGATGTAACCATTTACGACTAGCTCTTTGTCACCTCCATATATGAGAAACATATCCTTAGTCCTTTTCGGTATTTGGGATGTTCTTGACGCTGTCGATGATCCACTCTGGATTACTTTGGTACCTTCCTGCCAAGCTTATAGCTAAGCATACGTCGGTCTGGTACACAGCATTGCATACATGATAGAGCCTATGGCTGAAGCATAGGAACATCTTTCATTTTCTCTCTATCTTCTGCTGTGGTCGGGCATTGAGTCGACTCAATCTTACACCTTGTAATACAGGTAAAAACCTTTCTTTGCTCGATCCATTTTGAACTTCTTCAAAACTTTATCAAGGTATGTGCTTTGTGAAAGTCCAATTAAGCGTCTTGATCTATCTCTATAGATCTTGATGCCCAATATGTAAGCAGCTTCACCGAGGTCTTTCATTGAAAAACTTTTATTCAAGTATCCTTTTATGCTATCCAGAAATTCTATATCATTTCCAATCAATAATATGTCGTCCACATATAATATTAGAAATGCTCTGAGCTCCCACTCACTTTCTTGTAAATACTGAGCTTCTCCAAAAGTGCATACAAACCCATATGCTTTGATCACACTATCAAAGCGTTTATTCCAACTCCGAGAGGCTTGCACTGCACCATAAATTGATCGTTGGAGCTTGCACACTTTGTTAGCACCCTTTGGATCGACAAAACCTTCTGGTTGCATCATATACAACTCTTCTTCTAGAAATCCATTCAAGAATGCGGTTTTACATCCATTTGCCAAATTTCATAATCATAAAATGCGGCAATTGCTAACATGATTCGGACAGACTTAAGCATCGCCACGGGTGAGAAAGTCTCATCGTAGTCAACCCCTTGAACTTGTCGAAAACCTTTTGCAACAAGTCGAGCTTTGTAGACGATTACATTACCATCGGCGTCAGTCTTCTTCTTAAAGATCCATTTATTTTCAATGGCTTGCCGATCATCGGGCAAGTCAACCAAAGTCCATACTTTGTTCTCATACATGGATCCCATCTCAGATTTCATGGCTTCCAGCCATTTTATGGAATCTGGGCTCACCATCGCTTCTTCATAGTTCGTAGGTTCGCCATGGTCAAGTAACATGACTTCCGAATAGGATTACCGTACCACTCTGGTGCGTATTTTACTCTGGTTGACCTCGAGGTTGATAGTAACTTGATCTCGAAACTACATGATCATCATCATTAGTTTCTTCACTAATTGGTGTAGTTGTCACGGGAACCATTTCTTGTGATGAACTACTTTCCAATAAGGGAGCAGATCTGATTATCTCATCAAGTTCTACTTTCCTCCCACTCACTTCTTTCGAGAGAAACTCCTTCTCTAGAAAGGACCCAATTTAGCAACGAAAATCTTGCCTTCAGATCTGTGATAGAAGGTGTACCCAACAGTCTCCTTTGGGTATCCTATGAAGACATATTTTTCCGATTTGGGTTCGAGCTTATCGGTTGAAGTTTCTTTACATAAGCATCGCAGCCCCAAACTTTAAGAAACGACAACTTTGGTTTCTTGCCAAACCACAGTTCATAAGGCGTCGTCTCAGCGGATTTTGACGGTGTCCTATTCAACGTGAATGCGGCCGTCTCTAAAGCATAACCCCAAAGCGATAGCGGTAAATCGAAATAGACATCATAGATCGCACCATATCTAGTAAAGCACGATTCGACGTTCGGACACACCATTTCTCCGTGGTGTTCGGGTGGCGTGAGTTCTTAAACTATTCCACATTGTTTCAAATGTAAACCAAACTCGTAACTCAAATATTCTCCTCCACGATCAGATCGCAGAAACTTTATTTTCTTGTTACGATGATTTTCCACTTCACTCTGAAATTCTTTGAACTTTTCAAATGTTTCAGATTTGTGTTTCATTAAGTAGATATACCCATATCTGCTCAAGTCATCTGTGAAGGTGAGAAAATAACGATATCCGCCGCGTGCCTCAACATTCATTGGACCACAAACATCAGTATGTATGATTTCCAACAAATCAGTTGCACGCTCCATAGTTCCGGAGAACGGCGTTTTTGTCATCTTGCCCATGAGGCACGGTTCGCAAGTACCAAGTGATTCATAATCAAGTGATTCCAGAAGCCCATCAGTATGGAGTTTCTTCATGCGTTTTACACCGATATGACCTAAGCGGCAAGTGCCACAAATAAGTTGCACTATCATTATCAACTCTGCATCTTTTGGCTTCAATATTATGAATATGTGTATCACTACTGTCGAGATTCAACAAGAATAGACCATTCTTCAAGGGTGCATGACCATAAAAGATATTATTCATATAAATAGAACAACCATTATTCTCTGATTTAAATGAATAACCGTCTCGCAATAAACAAGATCCAGATATAATGTTCATGCTCAACGCGGCACCAAATAACAATTATTTAGGTCTAAAACTAATCCGAAGGTAGATGTAGAGGTAGCGTGCCGATCTGCGATCACATCGACTTTGGAACCATTTCCAACGCGCATCGTCACCTCGTCCTTAGCCAATCTTCGCAATCCGTAGTTCTGTTTGAGTTGCAAATATTAGCAAGAACCAGTATCAAATACCAGTACTCTGCGAGTATTAGTAAGGTACACATCAATAACATGTATATCATATATACCTTTGTTCACCTTGCCATCCTTTTATCCGCCAAATACTTGGGGCAGTTCCGCTTCGATGTCGATCCGCTTGCAGTAAAAACACTCACTTTCGGGCTTAGGTCCAGACTTGGGTTTCTTCTCTTGATCAGCAACTTTCTTGCTGTTCTTTTGAAGTTACCCTTCTTCTTCCCTTTGCCCTTTTCTTGAAACTAGTGGTCTTGCTGACCATCAACACTTGATGCTCTTTCTTGATTTCTACTTCCATGCTTTTAGCATCGCGAAGAGCTCGAGAATTGTCTTAGTCATCCCTTGCATATTATAGTTCATCACGAAGCTCTTGTAGCTTGGTGGCGATGATTGGAGAATTCATCAATGACACTATCATCCGGAAGATTAACTCCCAGCTGAATTAAGTGATTGTTATACCCGGACATTTTGAGTATGTGCTCACCTTGTGAACTATTCTCCTCCATCTTGCAGCTATAGAACTTATTGGAGACTTCATATCTCTCAATCCGGGCATTTGCTTGAAATATTAACTTCAACTCTGGAACATCTCATATGCTCCATGACGTTCAAAAGCGTCGTTGAAGACCCGGTTCTAAGCCGTAAAGCATGGCACACTGAACTATTGAGTAGTCATCAGCTTTGCTTTGCCGAGCGTTCACAACTTCGGCTCGGCATCTGCAGCAGCACTGTCACCCAGCGGTGCTTCGGGGCGTAATTTTTACGTGCAGCAATGAGGATAATCCTCAAATTACGGACCCAGTCCGTGTAATTGCTACCATCATCTTTCAACTTTGCTTTCTCAAGGAACGCATTAAAATTCAACGGAACAACAGCACGAGCCATCTATCTACATCAAACATAGACAAGCAAAATACTATCGGTACTAAGTTCATGATAAATTTAAGTTTGATTAATCATATTAAAACCTCCCACTTAGACAGACATCTCTCTAGTCATCTAAGTGATCACGTGATCCAAATCAACTAAACCATGTCCGATCATCACGTGAGATGGAGTAGTTTCAATGGTGAACATCACTATGTTGATCATATCTACTATATGATTCACGCTCGACCTTTCGGTCTCGTGTTCGAGGCCATATCTGTTATATGCTAGGCTCGTCAAGTTTAACCTGAGTATTCGCGTGTGCAACTGTTTTGCACCGTTGTATTTGAGCGTAGAGCCTATCACACCCGATCATCACGTGGTGTCTCAAAGACGAAGAACTTTCGCATAGCGGTGCATACTCGGGAGAACACTTCTTGATAATTTTTGTGAGAGATCATCTTATAATGCTACCGTCAATCAAAGCAAGATAAGATGCATAAAGGATAAACATCACATGCAATCAATATAAGTGATATGATATGGTCATCATCATCTTGTGCTTGTGATCTCCATCGCCAAGCACCGTCATGATCACCATCGTCACCGGTAGCGACACCTTGATCTCCATCGTAGCATCGTTGTCGTCTCGCCAACTATTGCTTCTCGACTATCGCTACTCCTTAGTGATAAAGTAAAGCAATTACATGGCGTTGCATTTCATACAATAAGCGACAACCATATGGCTCCTGCCGATTGCCGATAACTTCGGTTACAAAACATGATCATCTCATACAATAAAATATAGCATCACGTCTTGACCATATCACATCACAACATGCCTGCAAGAACAAGTTAGGCGTCCTCTACTTTGTTGTTGCAAGTTTTACGTGGCTGCTACGGGCTGAGCAAGAACCGTTCTTACTACGCATCAAAACCACAGCGATACTTCGTCAAATAGACTCCGTTTAACCTTCTCAAGGACCGGGCGAGCCACACTCGATTCAACTAAAGTGAGAGAGCAGACACCCGCCGGTCACCTTTAAGCAACGAGTGCTCGGGCGGTGAAACCAGTCTCGCGTAAGCGTCTGGCGTAATGTCGGTCCGGGCGCTTCATCTCACAATACCGCTGAACCAAAGTATGACATGCTGGTAGGCAGTATGACTTGTATCGTCCACAACTCACTTGTGTTCTACTCGTGCACATGACATCAACGCATAAAACCAGGCTCGGATGCCTTTGTTGTGGAGCGTAGTAATTTCAAAAAATTTCCTACGATCACGCAAGACCATGGTGATGGCATAGCAACGAGGGGAGAGTGTCCGCCCACGTACCCTCGTGAGACCGAAAGCGAAGCGTTATAACAACGCTGTTGATGTAGTCGTGCGTCTCCACGATCCGACCGATCCAAGCACCGAGCGACGGCACCTCCGAGTTACGCACCGTTCAGCTCGATGGCGATCCCGGACTCCGATCCAGCAAAGTGTCGGGATGAGTTCCATCAACCACGACGGCGTGGTGGCGATGTTGATGCTCCACCGACGCAGGGCTTCGCCTAAGCTCATGACGATATGACTTCTCCGCGCGCAGGCTTCTCCTAAGCTCATGACGATATGACGAAGTGGAATATGGTGGAAGGGGCACCGCACAGCTAAGGCAAGATCCGTAGATCAACTTGTGTGTATTGGGGTGCCCCCCCTCATATATAAAGGAGACAAGGGGAGGTGGCGGCCCTAGAGGAGGCGCACAAGGAGGAGTCCTACTCCCAGGGAGTAGGACTCCCCTCTCCTAGTTGGAGTAGGATTGGGGAGGGGAAAGGGGAAGGCGCGCCCCTCTCCTTGTCCTATTCGGACTGGAAGGGGAGGGGGCGCAGCCCACCCGGCTGGCCCTTCTCCTTCTCCCTCAAGGCCCATGAAGGCCCATATACCCCGGGGTTCAGTAACCCCGGTGTTCGATAACATCCTGTTTTCACTCGGAACCATTCCAAGTCAAACATAGGCTTCCAATATATCAATCTTTATGTCTCGACCATTTGAGACTCCTCGTCATGTCCGTGATCACATCCGGGACTCGAACAACCTTGGTGCATCAATACTTATAAACTCATTATGAGCTGTCATCGAAGCGTTAAGCGTGCGGACCCTACGGGTTCGAGAACTATGTAGACATGACCTAGAACCATTCTCGGTCAATAACCAATAGCGGAACCTGGATGCCCATATTGGTTCCTACATATTCTACGAAGATCTTTATCGGTCAAACCGCATAACGACATCGTTGTTCCCTTTGTCATCGGTATGTTACTTACCCGAGATTCGATCGTCGGTATCCAATACCTAGTTCAATCTCGTTATCGTAAGTCTCTTTACTCGTTCCGTAATACATCATCTCACAACCAACTCATTAGTTGTAATGCTTGCAAGGCTTAAGTGATGTGCATTACCGAGAAGGCTGGAGATACCTCTCCGACAATCGGAGTGACAAAACCTAATCTCAAATCGCCAACCCAACAAGTACCTTTGGAGACACCTGTAGTACTCCTTTATAATCACCCGATTCGTTGTGACTTTTGGTAGTACCCAAAGTGTTCCTCCGTAAACGGAGTTGCATAATCTCATAGTTATAGGAACATGTATGGGTCATGAAGAAAGCATTAACATACTAAACGATCAACTGTTAAGCTAACGGAATGGGTCATGTCAATCAGATCATTCAACTAATGATGTGACCTTGTTAATCAAATAACAACTCCTTGTTCATGGTTGGGAAACATAACCATCTTTGATTAACAAGCTAGTCAAGTAGAGGCATACTAGTGACATACTGTTTGTCTATATATTCACACATGTATTATGTTTCCGGTTAATACAATTCTAGCATGAATAATAAACATTTATCATGATATAAGGAAATAAATAATAACTTTTATTATTGCCTCTAGGGCATATTTCCTTCACTTTTCTCGCCTGAATATTTCAATTTTTGTTAACTCTCCTAGCCCCCAAGGGCCGGTTCAACTTAGCATAGTTAAACCGGGACTTAGTATAAACTCAATGCTTCAGAATCCACTGATGTAGCCCCCAAGGGCCGGTTCAACTTAGCATAGTTAAACCGGGACTGTAATTCATATCGCCACCTCAGAACATGTTCGAGCAAATAGCCATTAGCCCCCAAGTGCCAAGTTGAATACCTGTATTGAGCTTGGGACTTTGTGATTTTATTGATAGACAAAGATCAAATATGCATTAGCCCCCAAGTGCCATGTGTATGACTGGTTATGCATTTGGGACTTGCAATGAAGATATTAACATGCTCCCTTTTGTTGCGAATGAGATACACCAACAAGCCTCCCAAATCAATGATCTTCAAGAAAATCTGAAGTCTCAACAAGCGAAACCTCCAAGGCCAAGGATGAGTGAAGACCGCCTTGACTACCATGGAGCAACTCAAGGAGTGGTTCAAGTGCGAGCGGGCGGCTGGGATCTTGAAAAGGCCGCTTTAACCAAAAGGTTGAAAATTTGAAGCTGCCCTTAAACCGGTGGTAGATGAGTGACCAGCGTGAAGCGGCAAGTGCATTCCATGACCTGCTGCCATCTTGATAAGTTTCCTTTGGCTTCTATGGTAATCTTGACCTTCTTATGATAAGTCCGGTTTGTGATTTCTCTTGCAATGCTGTAGGCACACGCATTGGCCACTTGGGGTCAGATGTTCGGAAGAAATTGAAGGCTGCCTATACCTTAATAGAGCAGCTGTACACTGGAGCGCAGCGGATCATCTCCACTGCATCACATAACAATCCAACACCTTCCTTAATTCAAGATACTCTTAGGAGGTTGTCCATGCTCCCCGCCCGGATTGAAGAGCTGAAGAAATCTGCTGCTCGAACCAGCGCCATCAACGCCTTAATCCGGGCCAAAGCATGGGTGCGATTCGATCCCATTGAAGCAGCTCGGGGCTATCGATCGAAGGAAGATGGCTCGAGTTCAACAAAGATGACTTGAGAGCGATAAACCGGCAAGGCGCCTCGGCTTGCCAATTAGTGAAGAGGCAAACTTGTCGCATTATCAAGCTCAAGATGACGATCAGAACAAGCGAGTAGATGCACCTATTCCTGAAGCAGAGAACCTGATCCCTCCGATCCGTAAGCATACTTATGCTCCTGATATTGACCCAACTTCCTTGATCCATGAGGAGGCTGTCTTTCAAGCTTTAATGGGAATCATTGGACCCTTGTTGACTTCCGGCAGCTGGGTAGAGATGAAGAAGCTGAAGCGGCGCAGGACGACCCACAACCATCAGACCGGGGCGGCGAGCAAGCATGAACTGGGAGCCGGTTTGAAGAGCTGCTTCATTACATTCTGCCAAGAAACAATGATCTTATTTGGGCATCATGTTGCCTTGTAATAGGATAGCCAACACTCTTGCTTTGAATATGCCTTCGTGCATAGGTGCTGATACTCTTGTTTGAATGATCGAAATTTTCAATCTTATATTGCCTGCAGCCTACAAAATCTTAAACCGCCACGGCGGTTTGTGCCGCAAGCCGGTCTTGTGACGTTCATATAAATATGAAATGAAATCTTAAGTTACATAATCAAATTTTATGATACAAAATACCTGCCATCGCTGGGCATAAAGTTGGCTTAGCCAATCTTGAAGCGGAGGTTGTATAAACCCTTACCGTCAAAGGAGAGAACAGCTCCTGTTATTTATAATGCCGGTTTGCCACGTAAACCGTGCCGGGCCATGATAAGCCCCCTGTTACTCCATAATAGGATGTTAACAGAAAAAACATCAAACTGGTGAAATTATCTCCGGATTAAAAAATTGACCGAATTCCGTCAACTGACAGTTTTGAAACCGGTTTAAAAATGTTGTCGGTTTAAGAAATGCAACAAAAATCAAATAATAGTTATGAAAAAACATGGAAGCAAAGGCAATGATAAACCATTTGCAAAAAATAAGGCTTTACTGAGCCGATCAGATGGTGTTACCATGGTCGGACTCGACCAAGCTCCCTATAAGGTGTAGCCATGGTTCAAGTCAGCCAGGTCCCCAACTGAAACCGTGGCATTATGCCGATCAAGTGGCGTGGCAATGGTTCGGGTTCGACCAAGCCCCCAAGTGACTCTATGGCCTTAGGCCGATCAAAAAGCGTGACTGGTTCAGACTTGACCATGTCCCCAAGTGATCTGGTGGCTTTCGCCTACCAAAAGGTGTTGCATTGGTTCGGGCACGACCAAGCCCCCAAGTGATATCATAAAGCTTTTTAGAAAGCAAACTCAGGGGGTAAACCGGAGGCCGCTTTAAGACAGAACAACTCCATGTAACCACACATGATGTAACAGAACAGATATCCCGCTTTAGCCGAGGCTCCGGTTTATTACTTTATTCGTAATATATACATTGTCATAATATGTACATAAGTAGACCCGATGGCTCAGGTATAATAAGGCCGAAGATGAGCTATATTCCACGGCCTGTAGGTCTCCTCCTCTGACGTGCGTGAGTCTTTATGCTCTCGAATATCGATCAGATAGTATGACCCGTTGTGCAGATTCTTGCTAACCATGAAAGGTCCCTCCCAAGGTGGGGATAGCTTGTGCATATCAGTCTGGTCTTGGATGAGCCGAAGCACCAAATCTCCTTCTTGAAAAGTTACGGTTCGACCGGCGACTATGGTAACGACGAAGATCCTGTTGGTAAATCGCCGAGCGGGCAGCTGCTATGTCACGCTCTTCATCCAACCGATCCAAAGCGTCCTGCCGTGCCGTCTCGTTGTCCGCTTCAACATAAGCTGCCACACGAGGTGAGTCATGACGGATGTCACAGGGGAGAACCGCCTCCACTCCATAAACCATAAAGAACGGCATATATCCCGTGGATCTGTTAGGCGTAGTGTTGATACTCCATAACACAGACGGTAGCTCCTCTACCCAACAACCCGGTGTCCTCTGCAAAGGGACCATAAGCCGGGGCTTGATGCCTCTCAAGATCTCTTGATTAGCCGTTTCCGCTTGACCATTGGACTGTGGGTGGCTATCAAGAAAGCGTCAAGCGGATGTGCTCACGTTTGCAGAACTCTTTCATGGCACCTTTGGACAAATTGGTACCATTATCGTGATGATTGTGTGGAAAGCCAAACCGAAAATCACCTTTTGATGAACTGAACCGCCGTAGCTGCGTCACACTTGCTAACAGGTTACGCCTCCACCCACTTTGTAAATTTGTCAACCGCCACCAGGAGGTGGGTCTTTTGTCCTTGTACCTTTTAAAAGGTCCAACCATATCCAGCCCCCAAGTCGCAAACGGCCAAGCAATTGGAATCATCCTCAATTCTTGGGCCGGTACATGAGCACGTCTGGAAAACTTTTGGCAACCATCACATCGTCTGACCAGATCTTCCGCATCAGCATGGTCAGTCAACCAATAGAAACCGTGGCGGAACGCTTTAGCCACCAAGGATTTTGAACCGGCGTGGTGACCACAATCTCCTTCGTGGATCTCACACAATATTTCACAGCCTTCCTCAGGGGACACACAGCGTTGAAACGCCCCTGACACACTGCAATGATGCAATTCGCCATTAACAATGGTCATAGACTTAGATCGCGAACTATCTGCCGGGCCAGCGTCTCATCTTACGTAACTTCGCCTCGGTTCATGTACGCCCGGATAAGGAAGCGTCAATCCGGAGTGGCGTGCGAGCTGCCACCAATTGAGCCTCCGGATCAGGAATAGCCAAATCCGCTTCACCAGGGAGCTTGACTGACGGGTTGTGCAGCACATCCAGAAAAACATTGGGCGGGACCGGTTTGCGTTGAGAGCCCAACCAGCTTAAAGCGTCCGCCGCTTCATTCTTCCGACGGTCCACGTGGTCCACCTGATAGCCCTTGAAATGACCTGCGACAATATCCACCTCACGACGATATGCAGCCATGAGTGGGTCCTTTGAATCCCAAGTGCCAGACACCTGTTGAGCCACTAGGTCCGAGTCACCGAAGCACTTAACCCGGCTTAAATTCATCTCCTTAGCCATCCGAAGACCATGGAGCAAGGCTTCATACTCAGCTGCATTGTTAGTACAAGGGAACATTAAGCGGAGAACATAACAAAACTTGTCACCTCGTGGGGAAGTTAATACGACTCCAGCCCCCGAGCCCTCCAACTGCATGGATCCGTCAAAATGGATTGTCCAATATGTATGATCTGGCTTTTCTTCAGGCGCTTGCAACTCCGTCCAATCATTAATGAAATCCACAAGTGCTTGAGACTTCACCGCCGTCCGAGGCACGTACTTGAACCGTGCGGCCCAAGCTCTATAGCCCACTTGGCAATCCGCCGATCGCTTCCGGTTCGTATGATATCACCTAAGGGAGCATAATCGACAACCGTGATGGGGTGCCCTTGAAAATTGCTTCACTTCGGCTTTCCATAAAAACTCCATACACCAGCTTCTGCCAATGCGGATATCTTTGCTTAGATTCAATAAGCACCTCGCTGATATAATAAACCGGACGTTGAACCGGATGCTCCTTCCCTGCCTCCTTCCGCTCCACCACAATGGCCACGCTGACCGCCCTGGCGTTAGCAGCAACATATAGCAGAAGTGGCTCCTTGTCGATGGGAACGGCGAGCACAGGCGGGTTGGCCAATTGCCGATTTAAGTCCTCCAACGCTTCATCGGCGGCTGGACTCCAGACAAACTGATCTGTCTTCTTCAGCATCTGGTACAAAGGGATGGCCTTCTCTCCGAGGCGGCTGATAAACCGGCTCAGCGCGGCAATCCGGCCTGCCAAACGCTGGACATCGTTAATACACTTCGGTTTAGCCAGGGATGTGATAGTCGTAATCTTCTCCGGATTAGCTTCAATTCCCCTGTTGGACACGAGAAAACCCAATAACTTGCCTGCCGGAACACCAAAGACACATTTGGCCGGGTTGAGCATCATCTTGTAAACCCGCAGGTTGTCAAAGGTTTCCTTCAAATCGTCAATCAGTGTTTCCTTCTCCCTTGACTTGACCACAATATCATCCACATAGGCGTGCACATTACGGCCGATCTGTTTATGCGAGCAATTACGTACACAGCGTTGATAAGTTGCTTAGGCGCTCTTGAGCCCAAAAGGCATAGACACATAGCGAAGGCTCCAAAGGGAGTGATAGACGCCGTCTTCTCCTGGTCCTTAACGCCATCTTGATCGATGATACCCAGAGTACGCATCCAAAAGCTCAACGCTCACAACCCGCATGGCATCAATAATCTGGTCAATGCGGGAGGGCAAAGGATCTCTTTGGACAAGCCTTGTTAAGATCTGTGTAATCCACACACATCGCCAAGTGCCGTTTTCTTAAGAACCAGCACCGGATTAGCAAGCCACTTTGGATGGAAAACTTCGACGATAAAGCCAGCTGCTAAGAGCCTAGCCACCTCCTCTCCAATGGCCTTACGCCTTTCCTCGTTAAACCAGCGGAGAAACTGCTTCACCGGTTTGTACTTGGGATCAACATTAAGAGTGTGCTCAGCGAGTTCCTCGGTACACCCGGCATGTCGGAAGGCTTCCATGCAAAATGTCGATTCTCACGGATGAACTCGATGAGCGCGCTTTCCAATTTCGGATCAAGTTGGCAGCGATCATTGAATCTGCTTGGACGAATCGCCAGCACGAAGTCAACAAGCTTAGTCTCATTGCCGATTTGAATTTCAGGGCGGATCATGCTCTGAGTTGGCTTCTTCAATGGAGTCATGTCCGCCGGATCAACATTGTCCTTATAATACTTCAGCTCCTCGGTGGCACAAACCGACTCTGCGTAAGCCGCATCACCTTCCTCACATTCCAAAGCGATCTTGCGGCTTCCATGAACCGTTATTGTCCCTTGTGACCCGCATCTTGAGCTGCAAATAGATATAACAAGGCCGTGCCATGAACTTGGCATAAGCCGCCGCCCAAACAGCGTGATATGGACTTTGGATTTTCACCACTTCAAGCGTCAATGTTTCCGATCCGAGTCATATTCATCTCCAAAGGCCACTTCGAGCTATTTTACCAACCGGATATGCTTGACTTGCGGGCACCACACCATGGAACACTTTGTATTGGACGGTTTGAGATGTTTATCTGTTAACCCCATACGACGGAAGGTCTCATAGTACAGGATGTTAATGCTGCTCCCTCCGTCCATGAGCACCTTGGTGAACTTATAACCTCCCACGAGGTGCCACCACCGTGGCTAGCTGACCCAAATTGTCAACCTGGGAGGATGATCCTCTCTACTCCATACAATGGGCTGTTACGACCAGTAGCAGTAATGAGGCACGGCGGTTCAACAAAGATTGTTGCCCGCTCGAGCTTCGGTCCCGCTTGTCTAAGCTGGTGGTGAAGACATGGTACTGCCCACTATTCAACTGCTTGGGGTTGCTCGATAACCCGATCGTTGTCTGCTGCTGGTTGTAACCACCTTGGTTATTCGATTGTTACGATTGTTATGTCCGCCGGATTACCATTAAATCCTGAACCAGAATTTCCTCCACCGTAACCCGGCCCGGATCCTGAACCGCCGCCAGAACCTTGATCATACCGGAAAGCATTAGAACTCTTGAACTCCTGCATAATATAGCAATCCTTCCAGAGGTGGTTTGCTGGCGTCTCCTTCGTCCCATGCTTCGGACAGGGTTGATTCAACAGATAGTTCAAGCGGTCCGGATTGGGATTAGGCGCTCCACTTCGATTTGGCTGTTTACCCTTGCGCTGCTGGCCCTTGTCCTGCGCGTTGGTGTTGGCTACGAAGTCCATGTTGCCGTTCGCTTTACGCTTGCCCCCACCATTACCTGCCGAGTGATGTTGCTGGCCCTTGGAGTTGCTATTCTTCCTTCCCTTCCCTGTCTCGTCATCATCAGACTCGGGGTCCTTGGTACTATCAGAATCAACATACTTCACTAAAGCGCCCATGAGAGTGCCCATGTCATTACAAAACCGCTTCATGCGCCCCAACTTCAACTTTAAAGGCTTAAACCGGCAGTTGCCCTCTAGGGTTAAGATCGCAGAGTCAGCGTTGATCCGGTCTGACGAGTGCAAAATTTCCGAAACGCGGCGTACCCTATTGGTTGTTGGCTCCCCTTCACCCTGGACACAAGCCGCCAAGTCCACCACGGACATGGGCTGCTTACAAGTATCTTTGAAATTCTGGATAAACCGGGTTCGCAGCTGGGCCCATGAACTGATAGAATTGGGTGGCAAGCTCTTCAACCAAGTACGGGCCGTGCCTTCGAGCATCATGGTGAAGTACTTTGCACACGCGGCCTCATCCACATCCAGCATCTCCATGGCCATGTCATAACTTTCTATCCATGCTTCTGGAGCCAAATCGGCGGTGTAGTTTGGCACCTTGCGCGGACCCTTGAAATCCTTGGGTAAGCGCACATTGCGTAAAGCGGGGACGAGGCAAGGAACCCCCAAAGAGCTAGAGGTAACCCCTGGCTCGACCGAGATGGTCGGGCGAACCGCGAAGCTGATAATCGATCTTTGTGCTTGCTAACTCGGCCTCCCTGCGTGCTCGGGCCGGTCCACCACCTCTGGCGTTATCGACGCCACCTGCCGGGTTGTTGCCACGGGCGCACCACGCCGTGCATTACTTGATATGGCGGTTCATCCACGCGCTGCTATAGCTCCGGCTTGGCGGGGATAGAGTGGATCCGTCGCGGCTGCATTTAATACGCTTCTGTTGGACCAAAGCTGTCCTAAGGAGCTCCTTGACCGGCGCGTCTCTACCGCCTGTGGTGAATCACCTTCAATTGAATAGCCTCCAGCTGCGCAAGAGCTGCAACAAGGTTATCCATCGGATTGGAGTAGTGACCGGAGGTGTCTCAGATAGCCTCGAGGCGCACCGGCGTTATGACGAGGTAGATCTATTAAGCGGGCTGAACGGCGCGCCCGCCCCAGTGCTTCGCCGGTTTACCACCGCGGATTACTGGTTCCCGCCCGGGGTGTTGAAGAGGTCTCTTCCTCAAGATCAAGGCAAACGGGATCTGTATTTCCTCTTCATGACTTCATGCGACGCGCTCGATCCAAAGATGAGCCTATAAGTCTGCAGATCTAAAGCGCCCGCTCTGCCGTCATCTGGCGTCGGCATTTGCTAGATCCGCTTTAGCCTGAGTGATCTGTTCCTTCACCTTCGCAACCTCCGCGTTATGAGCGTCCTGATCCGCCGGGTTAACTCTGCCATGAGCACAGCCAACGCATCGAATAGGTCTGATAAAACTTGAGCTGGTGGGCGCACAGGGCCTCCTGCCCCGGCAGCCGTCGCTGCTGTTGAACCGGCAACCATTGCTGCAGCGGTCGAAGAGTGAAGCATTGCTAGTGTACCGGCCATGAATATTCCAACCCGGTTGGGCAGATCGAGGGTCCGAATCATCGCACCATCGGAACAGCCCCAATCCGCCATCTTGTAACCGTATGAGATTCAGTTTCTCCGGTCGACGACTCGTCGTCGGAGTAGACGACGGTCTCGCCACTGGACTCTGATCCGTCCTCATAACTTCCTCCGTGGATGACTCCCACAAAGGCACGCTTCACGGCCGGTTTAACCTGGGCAGGTCTCGTACGCTGAGCTGTCTCGACGAGGTCGGTGCAGATGTCCGGCTCAGGCCCTAGCTCACCGATCTTGCCAATGAAAACGTGTATGCCACCAAAGGGACCCGGTACCAGACTCAATCGAGCCGGCCTCGGGCCCCAGCCTGCATCGTCGATGTAGAGCTTGCCGCGACGACTCTTGGTCATCCGACACACAGATAGCCTTCGAGTCCTTGAACTTGCCTCCAAGATCATCAAATCATCGTGCGATAGCCCCACGGTGGGCGCCAAGCGTCGTGGTTTTGTCACGGAAGATGTCCTCATGAAAGGACTTAGTCGTGGAGCCATCGCTCACGGGTTAACTTGAAGGGGTTAAAGCGGACGCAAAGACACAAGAGTTATACTAGTTCGCCCCTTCGATGAAGGTAAAAGCCTACGCCTAGTTTGTGATGGGATTGATGTGGTCTTGATGACTAGGGAGCAAATAAGCTTCGCCTAGGCCTCGAGTTGTTGTTGTCTGTCCTTGAACCGCCCCGGGTCGTCCCCTTATATACACGGGTGACGCCCGTAGGTTTAGAGAGTCCCAATCTCCGGTTCATATTCGTATCCGGGTTGGTCTCTCTCTATTCCTAACTTACAATACAAGTTTACATACCAGGCCGGTTTACGGCTACAGGTTCTAAACCGACTACAGGCCTTGGGCCCTTTATGCCCCTTGGGCTTTTACACCGTTGAACTACTGATGAAGTTAACCCGGCCCAGATAGGCCGGTTTACGCCCAGTAGTAACATCCCCAACAGCGTGCGCAACCAAGAGGAGGCTCCAAAGGGCTCCAATGCTCCCCAACGCAGAACCAAGACCACCGCCACCAAGACCAGGGAGCCATCAATGGGCATGGATGAGATACCACTGGCTGAGTTCATCACTCGAAGGAAGATCAACCCCTATGTGAATCCCCATGCAAAATTCAGAGGGAATGAGTTGTTCTGGACCAAGCAACATAATCTTATCTATCTGGATGTGATCAAGGCCAAGCAAAACATCTACATGGATGCACTAGATTGACATGAATCATATGGGGCAGGATAAACACCGGGACTATTTTGGTGAGGCTCTGGACCTGGTGGAGCAGTTTGGCATTGATCACTTGATTACTTTCCACCTGGACTTTGACCCTGAGATTGTGGCTCAGTTCTTTGCTTTGGTCCACTTCCATACTAATGAGGCACGGACCATGACATGGATGACCAATGGACAACAGATGACCGCTAAGTGGAAGGAGTTCATGGATCTGCTTCAGGTTCGTGATGAGGGACTCAACAAGACCGTTGGTGTTCACCCTCATGCCAACCCCGAGACAGCCAGCAAGAACAAGCTTCAGCCCTACTATGTTGAGAAGAAGCTTCCCAGTGGCAAGAAGGCGTGGGTGCTGAACTCATTCCTTGACATCATGCGTCGGATCTTCCGCAACTCCCTCTCTCCGCGCATTGGTGACAAGGATAAGGTACATGCCTATCTCATGGATATGATGCTCATCTGTGAGGAGGCGCGTCGTGCTCAGACGCAACCACTTGATGTCTCACATATCATGTGGTGTGAGCTACAGTTTGCGGTGTTTAACCGTAAGGTTCCCATCTATGGACCTTACTTGTTTCACTTGATCTCGAAGGCTTGGGAGAAGCTCTATCCTTCTGATGAGTTTGTTGCCCCTGACTGGATTCGTCACAAGCCCATCAAGCTCCGCATTAAGAGTCAGTGGGCTAACACCACTACCCGTGTTGAGGTAGAGGCTGCTCACATGGACGTAGATGAGGATGAGATTGAGGACGAGGAAGCGGATGAGGACAACTCTGCTGGGTATGCTCCTCCCTATACTGAGCCCTCATGGGCTAATAAGCTGAAGGCCAAGATGAAGACCTTGTTCCGTATGCAAGCCAAGGGGCAATACAGGACCCATGTTGCTTCCAAGGAGATTCGCCGCCGCGACAAGAGGATCTTGAGGACGTTTGGCGAGGAGATATCCAGCGGGTCCGAGAAGCACATCACCCCGAAGGCAGAATGGATGGTGAAGCAGGGCTACTAGTGGACTGAATTTGAGGAGGAGCCCATCCCCGCTACCGAGTCCGACAAGGAGCGTGACGAGTGATCACTTCAGCTTGGGCTACCACCTGTGTCATAGGTGTCCTCTCTGCCTTTTTGGTGTCTCGATGCCAAAGGGGGAGAAAGTGGAGGATTTGCGAGTCGTGTGTCGTGTTGTTTCGTTTGTCGCTTTGTTTTTGTTCTGTTGGACCTCGTTTGCTTTGGTTTGGTTTGGCTTGTCCTCGTGAGTTGTTTGTTCCTATCATATGGTGTAAGACATATGCACTCTAGCGTATCTTATTGTGTTTCTTGCTTAAGTAGCCCGTGAGCTTATGCTATCTTGTGCCAGTTACTCTATGCTCATGTCTATTGTCTTGTGTCCTTGCTTAGTATTAGTTATTTTATTGCAAGATATGCCTGTCTATAAAATATAGGGGGAGTGTTGATCCTAGTATGTGTGCCGTGCAGTCCAAAGCATTTCTCGAGAGTGCACACATCTAGGGGGAGCTCACCTATATTTTATAAATGTTGGGTTTGCCTATGCTTCATTTTATATCTCTATGTGCAAATCCCGTATTGTCATCAATCCACCAAAAAGGGGGAGATTATAAGGGCATATTTATCCCTTAGTAGTTTTGGTGATTGATGACAATGCTTTTGCGGACTAATCATGTGCATTAAGCATTTTAGACATATCATGCCTAAGCACAAGACGATTTGGTGCCCCTCGAAGCTCATTGAATAAGGTGTTTCTCTATGTTTCTTTTCGGTGGATTTGAGTCGTAGGAAAGCCGTACTATTAAGAGGGAGTCCGCATTGGAAAGGTTTGGGTGGAATCATCACGTACACGTCTGTTCCTTTCTGCACCACCTTTCCTTTGGCTCTTTGGAGCATCCTCCGTTTCTCCGTGTCTCTGCAAAATGAAGGACTCCTAGTGTTGCTGAACTGGGGCATGCGGCAGTACTGCTCTTCGGAGCGGTAGTACCGCAGGCCCTTGTGGTAGTACCGGCCTCGGGCGCTGTAGTACCGCAGGTGCTCACGGTAGTACCGCCCCTTGGGCGTGGTAGTACCGTGGCCTTAGGCCAGGCACAACTGCTCGAGCGGAAGTAGGGACGGATGTAATTTTTTACATCCGCGCCATACGCGCTAGTACCGGTCCAACCTTGCGGTCGTACCGTGGCCTCGGGCCAGGCTCAGTAGCACGAGTGGAAGTAGGGGCGGATGTAATTTTTTACATCTGCGCCATGCGCGGTAGTACCGTGTCGGATTTTTGCATAGATCGAAACTCAGCAGAAGTAGCGACGGATGTATTTTATATGCCCGTGCCTTCCCAGCCTAGACTAACCCTGCCTTGCGGTAGTACCGCAAGGGGAGCGGTAGTACCGCGCCAACGGTTCTACCACTCTCTGCTTCAACGCAACATGGCTGATCTAGCTCCTGCCACGCCAGCTGTAGTACCGCAGAGCCACGCGGTAGTACCGCGGGCCTTCGCGGTAGTACCGCTTGTCTGGGGCGGTAGTACCGCTTGTCGCATGCTGAGTTAGTGGATAACGGTTGGATTTGTTCTTTCACTATAAAAGGGGAGTCTTCTTCTCTGAGTTGACTACCTCTTCCTCCCCCAAGCTCCATTGTTGCTCTAAGCTCCATTTTCGCCCGATCTCTCTCCCTAGCCAATCAAACTTGTTGATTTTCTAGGGATTGGTTGAGGAGGCCCCGATCTACACTTCCACCAAGAGAAATTTAATTCCCCCCACTAATCCCTTGCGGATCTTGTTACTCTTGGGTGTTTGAGCACCCTAGACGGTTGAGGTCACCGCGGATCCATATTCCATTGTGGTGAAGGTTCGTGGTGTTGTTGGGAGCCTCCAATTAAGTTGTGGAGATTGCCCCAACCTTGTTTGTAAAGGTTTGGTCGCCGCCTCCAAGGGCACCAATAGTGGAATCACGACATCTCGCATTGTGTGAGGGCGTGAGGAGAATACGGTGGCCCTAGTGGCTTCTTGGGGAGCATTGTGCCTCCACACCGCTCCAACGGAGACGTACTTCCCCTCAAAAGGAAGGAACTTCGATAACACATCCTCATATTCACCGGCTCCGCTCTTGGTTATCTCGTACCTCTACTTGTGCAAGCTTACATTGTGTTGCATCTCTTGCTTGCTTGTGTACTTGTTGTTGTTGCATCATATAGGTTGTTCACCTAGTTGCATTTCTAGACAACCTACTTTTATGCAAAGTTTAAATTGGTAAAGAAAAGCTAAAAATTGTTAGTTGCCTATTCACCCCCCCTCTAGTCAACTATATTGATCCTTTCAGACGTTTTCTGTGACTTTGGGAAATGGGCTAAGGTGTAACGTATATCTGTTTATTTCTCAGTCATTAAGATGCCCCTCAAAAAATATTATCAGTCGTTAAGAAAAAGAGACGTAACTGCACAGGTTCCGATCGCTGCCTCAGTTGATGCGGTCCCTGGGGAGGTTAGGTTGTGGGTGATGCATGTAGATGACGAATAATGTTCCTTGAAATTGAAGATTGATTGTGGGTGATGCAGGTAGAGTGAAACTGATCTGCAAGGATTAAAGGAGGAAGGAGGCAATCAATCTACAGTTTCAGGATCATTCATCACGATTGATGTGCGCCACTCATCGGCTTTGAGTAAATGGACGTGTGTGTTTCTTTTTTCTTTGAACCTTTTCCTACATCTTCGTCCCCATGATTTCTTCATGTTCCCTTCATGTCGAACTCGCTGGACATATGCTACTTGTCGCCAAATACTAGGGCCGAGGGGGCAACTGTTGTCCCTAGGCGCGCTGCCATCAAGACGGCTGCTGCGCTACTCCATCGATCTGAGAGGGATATGGGGGCGGATCAAGAGGGATTTTCTACCTGGAGCACCTCGTCCTCGTGTTACTATATCGTCACCTCTCATCAAACATCAACGACTGGTTGTTGGTGAGCTCTGATACACTTCTCTAATTCACAGATTCTTCAATCCGCATATGGTTTGATCTGAAACATCTGCTATACTTGCTTGCTTCGTGTCTTTTCTTTTTGGTTCTGTATTGCTGCAATAGCTTATGAACCGCATCCATGTAAAATTAAATAATTTTTTCTTTTCTGATAATAACAGTTTATTTGCTTGAAAAGAGGTTGCTTCTGTGCTCACACGACATCACGTGAGACGACAAAAATCTCAAATGAAGATAAGAATTCAGAAAGGCATGGGAGTCTATTTCTCTATTATTACTCTGTGCAGTGTTTAGTTGCCATGTAGTTTATATGTACTGAAGGAGTGAAGGTGTCACCAAAGAAAGGGTGACTAGACTTTCATCATGTTGTTGTCAGATGGTTTTTCCAGACCAGTTCAACGATGTGAGTTTCAGATAATGTGATTGTTCTGTAGAGGTGAAAACAACTAATTTTGATTTTAGTTTCTTGATTTTGATTGGTAATTTGAATCTCTGTGGTTCCATCAGTAAAATTGGTGTGGAATCCCTTCTTAAAAAGAGTATTAGAACTTATGTGGGTGACGACAAAATATTTATCTGAATGATACCGATTAGCATGGAATATGTACATGTTATGTTAGTGGTGCTTGAATTCCCAACGTATTAGACTTTTTATAGGGGAATTGGGCTTCCAACTTGAAGATATCAGTAAACAAAAAGGGGAACAATTAGAGAGTGCAAGGATTTGGACCAATACCTGTTAATCGATGGAAAAATGTTGATCATACTGTAATGGTTTTCCTGGTTGTGCTCTGCAATTTATTTCTTGTGTTTTTGTTGTATTAGGCATTGCTACCAACCTTCTACAACCTGGTCGCGCATAGATTTGTTCATGTTAGTTTCCAGCCGAGGTGAGTTTTTGCAAGTTTATTTTGTTATTACTACATGAGGATATGAAGTAGAGTTTCAAAAGGAAACTCTAGATACAATTGCTCATTTGTATGAATGTCTCTCTTACATTTTATCCCTCGTTATTCTGTATTGGCATCTTTGTTTATTGTTTGTTAGTGTTTAACTCCAACTATCTCAACATTCCTGGTATGTTCCCAATTGGTTCTTGCTACTCTGGATAGTGATGTCTTCGGATCCACCTTTTCCACTTCCTTCTATCAAGTAAACTTGAATACTTCGTATAGATAATGTACCCAACTTGACCATTTCACAGCATGCAAGAACACAGAAATTTACATGTATGCTGCCAGGCATTTCCGATTCTTTTAATGGTTCTTCCCCTCTTTGCAGGAAACACTTGATTAGGTTGCCAAGATCACATGCAACATAGTTGTTGTTCAAGCTTTGCCGTTTACTGTATGAAGTGTCTATCTTATGACATTTGGGTTGCTCTATTCTGGCCCAGTCATGTTGCTACTCTGTATTACTACTTTGTACTACACCCATTTTACTGGTTATTTTGGTTCTCTGCATTGTGTACTTGAGGACGACAAGATTAGTTAACCGAAGATAGATCTAAATTTAGCTGGTTCCAAGTTTTTCTCTCAACTATTCATACTGCCTAAGTTTCGACAAAATGTTACAACCATCTTTCGAGCAGTTTTCTATGTAAACTATTACCATTTCAATGCAAAAATAGACGGGCGCAGCAATGCGTGTCGATCATGATCTAGTGTGTTGGTACAACACACCATCCACAACTAGGATGAGACTAAATTATTCACACTCCCCTTTCCATGAAAGAATAGGCCATGTGGTCCTCTAGAATTTATTTGGGAATTATTACTGGAATTTATTTCAAAAAAACTACTAGAATAGGCCATGATGTGCATGTTGTAGGGCGTGAAGTTCTTTCACACATGAAACAAAGCATGCACGTGCTACCAAAAGATCGAGCCCCGTGAGTTCTTGCCTACAAAGTCCACAGCTAGGGCCAATCATGCAGTGCACATCAACTCATCTTCAGTCACTGAGTACCCTGCCATTTACTCTAGAAAACAACGAGAAGTTTAAAAAATATCTTAATGGCATTTGACCGAACACCTGTCGGGCATGGTGTCCGGTATGGACGTTGTCGACAGGAGGGCAGAATGTGCCTAGCTGTAGAGGGGATCCTGGGTGGATGACGTCGTAGTCCAAGGAGTGCATGCACATTGGTAGGGGTTGTGGCCTGTGGACGTCCTACGATGCTGGGGCGGCAACCGAAGAGATACAACGACAATGGCGGACAAGGAGGGTGCACATGGAATGCAAGGGGGAGCAGGGCGGAGTGGAGAAAAGTGGACCGGTTTGGGGGGTGGGCCTGGGGTGTCAGAGTCCTCCCTGGCGGCAGTCCATACTCCTACAAAGCATCTAGTTTGCCTTGTTCACGGGAAAAAGGATGTTCAGACCGCTCCACGGACCAATGAGGTACCGCGTTGGATGATAAAACATATTCGGATAGCTTGGTCTGGACGGACGTAGGCGGTTTGAGAGTTAGTGTTGGGATGCCCTTAGAGCAACTCTAGGTGATGCGCTATATTCTTGTCCCACAAAATCATTATACGTGCCGTCCGCAAAAATATTTGCAGTACCGCGAGGGCTCCGATGCATAATAGATCCTGCAAACTCGCAACGTAAAAAATATTACGTTACAAGTTTACAGGATCTGTTCCGCGCCATAGCCCTTGCGGTACCGCAAATATTTTTATGGGCAAATATTGGCATGAATTAAAGTTCACATAAGTGCACTAAATTCATATAAAATAGCCATGCCGCTATAGTTCACATCCAAAATCATGTGCAACATATGAGATAGCAAGTTTCACCATACTAATGCGCATTGAAACAAAAAGCATGATCAAACCACCACTGGCCATAAACAAATCAAGCAACATCATTGTTGCCAAGATTGTCGCCACCACCACCACCGACCATAGTACCTCGATCACCATCTTTCATCCATATTGACCGAAGAATGAGCATCAACATCAGCTCGATTGGCCGAAGCACCACCACCTCCATTGACGAAAGCTTCATCATCACCACCTCCATTAACAAAACCTTTGTTGGGAAACATTGCATGGAAAACAAAAAAATCTATGCACACGCAATGATCTATCCATGGAGATGCATCACAATGAGGGGGAGAGTGTGTCTACATACCCTCGTAGAACGTAAGTGGAAGTGTTTATTAATGTGGTTGATGTAGTCGAACTTCTTCCCGCTTCAATCGATCAAGTACCGAACACACATTACCACCGTGTTCTGCACATGTTCAGCTCGGTGACGTCCCTCACCTTCTTGATCCAGCAAGAAGTCGAGGAAGTAGATGAGTTCCGTCAGCACGACGGCATGGTGAAGGTGATGGTGAAGTGATCCTCGCAGGGCTTCTCCTAAGCACTACGAAACTATGACCGTGGGAGTAAACGGTGGAGGGGGCGCTGATACGTCTCCAACGTATCTATAATTTTTGATTGTTCCATGCTATTACATTATCCATCTAGGATGTTTTATATGCATTTATATGCTATTTTATATGATTTTTGGGACTAACCTATTAACCCAGAGCCCAGTGCCAGCTTCTGTTTTTTCCTTGTTTTTGAGTTTTATAGAAAAGGAATACCAAATAGAGTCCAATTGACGTGCCAATTTTTGATGATTTTTTATGGACCAAAAGAAGCCCCTGGAGTAAAGGAGTTGGGCCAGAAGAGTCCCGGGCTGTCCACGAGGGTGGGGGGCATGACCTACCCCTTTGTGTGTGGGCCCCTATCTCATGGACGACTCGGAGACCCCCCTGACGTGAGACCGACGCCAAAAATTCCTATGAATACAGAAACCTCCAGAACATAACCTAGATCGGCAGTTCCGCCGCCGCAAGCCTCTGTAGCCACCAAAAACCAATCGGGACCCTGTTCCGGCACCCTGCCGGAGGGGGGATCCCTCACCAGTGGCCATCTTCATCATCCCGGCGCTCTCCATGACGCGGAGGGAGTATTTCACCCTCGGGGTTGAGGGTATGTACCAGTAGCTATGTGTTTGATCTCTCTCTCTCTCATGTTCCTAATTTGCCACGATCTTGATGTATCGCGAGCTTTGCTATTATACTTGGATCTTATGATGTTTCTCCCCCTCTACTCTCTTGTAATGGATTGAGTTTTCCCTTGGAAGTTATCTTATCGGACTGAGTCTTTAAGGATTTGAGAACACTTGATGTATGTATTGTGTGGGATGCCCGTGGTGACAATGGGGTATTCTATTGATTCACTAGATGTATGTTTTGGTGATCAACTTGCGGGTTCCGTGACCTTGGGAATCTATGCATAGGGGTTGGCACACGTTTTCGTCTTGGCTCTCCGGTAGAAACTTTGGGGCACTCTCTGAAGTTCTTTGTGTTGGTTGAATAGATGAATATGTGATTGTGTGATGCATATCGTGTAATCATACCGACGGATACTTGAGGTGACATTGGAGTATCTAGGTGACACTAGGTTTTTGGTTGATTTGTGTCTTAAGGTGTTATTCTAGTACGAACTCTATGATAGATTGAACGGAAAGAATAGCTTCGTGTTATTTTACTATGGACTCTTGAATAGATCGGTCAGGAAGGATAACTTTGAGGTGGTTTCGTACCCAATAATAATCTCTTCGTTTGTTCTCCGCTATTAGTGACTTTGGAGTGACTCTTTGTTGCATGTTGAGGGATAGTTATATGATCCAATTATGTTATTGTTGTTGAGGGAACTTGCACTAGTGAAAGTATGAACCTTAGGCCTTGTTTCATAGCATTGCAATACCGTTTGTGCTCACTTTTATCATTAGTTACTTTGCTGTTTTTATATTTTTAGATTACAAAAACCTATATCTACCATCCATATTGCACTTGTATCACCATCTCTTCGCCGAACTAGTGCACCTATACAATTTACCATTGTATTGGGTGTGTTGGGGACACAAGAGACTCTTTGTTATTTGGTTACAAGGTTGCTTGAGAGAGACCATCTTCATCCTACGCCTCCCACGGATTGATAAACCTTAGGTCATCCACTTGAGGGAAATTTGCTACTGTCCTACAAACCTCTGCACTTGGAGGCCCAACAACGTCTACAAGAAGAAGATTGTGTAGTAGACATCAAGCAGTTTCTGGCGGCGTTGCCGGGGAGATGAGTGCTTCAAGGTATATCTTTAGATCTTGCAATCGGATCTTTTAGTTTCTTGTTTTATCTAGTTTAGTTTATAAAAGAAAATTACAAAAAAATTGAATTGAGGGTGCCTCATATACTTCATCTTTTTAATATCTTTCATGAAAATAAGGATTCCTATAATTGTGACAAAATGTTAGAAGAAGAATGCATTAAAATGTTTGGCACTATATCTTTGAATGATGAGCATGATTGCAATGTTGTTAGTACGAACTCTTTGAATATCCATAGTACTAATGATGATTGCACTAGTCATGATGAAAATGTCTCTTATAAGCATGTCAATTTTTGTGGAGTGCATAGAGTTTGCAAGTACACACCAAATAAGGAAGATAGATTTTGCAAGAGGCATAAGTATTTAGAAACCAAATGGTTGCAAGAAAGGCTAGATGTTTGTGCTGAAAATTTAAATTTTCTTAATCATCCTTGTGAACTTTGCAATGAACGTGGTCATTTAAATATCCAATGCAAATTGTTTCATGATCGTATCATGTCCAAAAATTGTGATGACTTAATTTCCCTTGCACATCATAATGAACTTAGTTTGCTTTTGGGTTATGAAGAAATGAAACGTATAACCAAGGATATGCTAGAATTTGTCCTTGATAAAGTTCTTGATTTTGATCTAGAAGAAATCTTTATGTATTTTGTGGTGAATTGCATTGAAAATCCTTATATTGCCAATTACATGAAGAAAATAAAACAAATAGAAGATGAAGATAATACTAATGAAAGGGAATAGATTTCCCAATATCCTCCTATTATTTCTTATGATGAATCAGGTAACGAGGAGGAGCTTTCTATTCAAGCAATCTCATTAATAAGGAGCTCAAAAAAGAGGGTTAAACCCACACATGATGTGAAGAAGAAAAATAAAAGACGGAGAAGCAAAGGTATAAAGGTATCCCTCCCAAATGATGTTGCTCCTATTACTCATTGTGATGATGATAATTGCTATACTATTGGTGCTATCCATACTATTAATGATGAGAGTGATTATGCTTATGATATGAAAAGGCCCAAGCTTGGGGATGCTATGTTTGATGAGAATGACATGTTTGAGAATATATTTGCTGCAATTAGTGTTTGTCCCAAGCTTGCGGATGCTATGTTTAATGAAGATGCTATTTTTAGCCTCCCAAGTTTTGATGAGCAAATTTATTATGATGATAGCATGCCTCCTATTTATGATAATTATTGTGATGACACTTATGCTATAAAAAGTAGTGATGATTATATTTATAAAACTTGTCATGATTATGGTTACCCTTTTTCTGAACATTACTCTTTTAATGTGGAAACAATTTATAGTATTCGAGTTTCTTATGATACTCCCACTATTCCGAATGAGAAGAATTTTGCTTATGTGGAGAGTAATAAAATTTCTATGCTTGTAGATCATGAAAAGAATGCTTTACGTGATAATTATATTGTTGAATTCATTCATGATGCTACTGAAAATTATTATGAGGGAGGAACATATGCCTGTAGGAATTGCAATAATATCAAGTTTCCTCTATATGTGCTTAAAATCTTGAAGTTATGCTTGTTTTGCCTTCCTATGCTAGTAGTTTCATGTTCCCATAAATTGTTTGCTCACAAAATACCTATGCATAGGAAGTGGGTTAGAATTAAATGTGCCAGTCATATTCTTCATGATGCTCTCTTTATGTTTGAATTTTTATCTTTTATGTGAGCATCATTGAAATCATTATGCCTAGCTAGGGGCGTTAAACGTTAGCGCTTGTTGGGAGGCAACCCAATTTTATTTTTGTTCTTTGCATTTTGCTCCCGTTTAGTAATAAACAATTCATCTAGCCTCTGTTTACATGTGGTTTTATGGCTTAATTAGTGTTTGTGCCAAGTAGAACCTTTGGTAAGACTTGGGTGAAGTCTATGTGATCTTGCTGTAAACAAAACAGAAACTTTAGTGCTCACGAGATTAGCTGCCATTTTTTTTACTTGAGAGTGATTTTAGGTTGATTCTTTCTGCAGAAGATTAATAGACAAATTCCTCGCATCTACCTATTTATTTCAGAATTTTTGGAGTGACAGAAGTATTCGAATGATACAGATTACTACAAAATGTTCTGTTTTTTGACAGATTCTGTTTTCTATGTGTTGTTTGCTTATTTTGATGAATCTATGTGTAGTATCGGAGGGTATGAACCATTGATAAGTTGGAATACAGTAGATCTTATACCAATATGAATTTAGAATGAGTTCATAACAGTACCAAAAGTGGTGATTTATTTTCTTATACTAACGGAGCTTACGAGTTTTCTGTTAAGTTTTGTGTTGTGAAGTTTTCAAGTTTTGGGTAAAGATTCGATGGACTATGGAATAAGGAGTGGCAAGAGCCTAAGATTGGGGATTACCAAGGCACCCCAAGGTAATATTCAAGGACAACCAAGAGCCTAAGCTTGGGGATGCCCCGGAAGGCATCCCCTCTTTCTTCTTCGTTCATCGGTAACTTTACTTGGAGCTATGTTTTTATTCACCACATGATATGTGTTTTGCTTGGAGCGTCATTTTATTTTCTTTTGTTTTGCTTGCTGTTTGAATAAAATACCAAGATCTGAAATTCTTAAATATTAGACAGTCTTCACATAGTTACATAATTATTTGACTACTCATTAATCTTCACTTATATCTTTCGGAGTAGTCTGTCATTTGCACTAGTGCTTCACTTATATCCTTTTAGAGCACGGCAGTGGTTTTATTTTGAAGAAATAGATGAACTCTCATGCTTCACTTATGTTATTTTGAGAGTCCTAAACAGCATGGTTATTTGCTTTGGTTATGAATTTAGTCCTAATATGATAGGCATTCAAGATGGATACAATAAAAACTTTCATATAAAGTGCATTGAATACTATGAGAAGTTTGATTCTTTATGAGTGTTTTGAGATATGAAGATGGTGATATTAGAGTCATGTTAGTTGAGTATTTGTGAATTTGAGAAATACTCGTGTTGAAGTTTGCAAGTCCCGTAGCATGCACGTATGGTAACCGTTGTGTAAAAAATTTGAAGCATGAGGTGTTTCTTTGATTGTCCTCCTTATGAGTGGCGGTCGGGGACGAGCGATGGTCTTTTTCTACCAATCTATCCCCCTAGGAGCATATGGGGGGCGCACCAGCCCCAGGTGACTGGTGTGTTTCCCCTCTTGGCCCATTAGGCCCATATCTTTTGTCGGGGGTGCTCGGAACCCCTTCCGGAGACCCGTTATGTACCCGGTACCCTCCGGAACACTTCCGGTGTCCAAATACTATCGTCCTATATGTCAATATTTACCTCTCGACCATTTCGAGACTCCTCTTCGTGTCCGTGATCTCATCCGGGACTCCGAACAACATTCAGTCACCAAATCACATAACTCATATAATACAATATCATCATCGAACGTTAAGCATGTGGACCCTACAGGTTTGAGAACTATGTAGACACGACCGAGACACCTCTCCGGTCAATAACCAATAGCGGAACCTGGATGCCCATATTGGCTCCTACATATTGTACGAAGATTTTTATCCGTCGAACCATTATGACAACATACATTATTCCCTTTGTCTATCGGTATGTTACTTGCCCGAGATTCAATAGTCGGTATCTTCATACCTAGTCCAATTTCGATACCGGCAAGTCTCTTTACTCGTTCCGTAATACATCACCTCGTGACTAACTCCTTAGTCGTATGCTTGCAATCTTATGATGTGTATTACCGAGAGGGCCCAGAGATACCTCTCCGATACTCAGAGTGACAAATCCTAATCTTGATCTATGCCAACTCAACAAACACCTTCGGAGATACCTGTAGAGCATCTTTATAATCGCCCAGTTACGTTGTGACATTTGATGTGCCTTGAACTACGTCGGTATTTCCCCAAAGAGGAAGGGATGATGCAGCAGCTACGGTATGTATTTCCCTCAGTGATGAGACCAAGATTATTGAACCAGTAGGAGAACCACACAACACTACATGAATGGCACCTGCACACAAATACAAATACTCGCACCTTGACGTATTAAAGGGGTTGTCAATCCCTTTCGGGTAACGGCGCCAGAAATTGGCAAGTAGACGGGATAACAATTGTGAAAGATTGATAAATGAAAATAAAAGCAATATAAAATTCAGTGAGGTATTTTTGGGTTTTTGGATTAATAGATCTGAAAATTAAAGCAAATAAAAATAGATCGTGAAGGCAAATATAAAAAAAAGAGACCCGGGGGCGGTAGATTTCACTAGTGGCTTCTCTCGAGAAAATAGCAACGGTGGGTAAACAAATTACTGTTGGCAAATTGATAGAACATCAAGTAATCATGACGATATCCAGGCAAAGATCATTATATAGGAATCACATCCAAGATTAGTAGACCAACTCCTGCCTGCACCTACTACTATTACTCCACACATCGACCGCTATCCAGCATGCATCTAGTGTATTAAGTTCATGGAGAAACGGAGTAATGTAATAAGGACGATGACATGATGTAGACAAGATCTATTTATGTAGAAATAGACCCCATCTTGTTATCCTTAATAGCAACGATACATACGTGTCGTTTCCCCTTCTGTCACTATGATCAAGCACCGTAAGATCGAACCCATCACAAAGCACCTCTTCCCATGGCAGGAAAAATCGATCTAGTTGGCCTAACTAAACCAAAGATTCGAAGAAGAAATATGAGGCTATAAGTAATCATGCATATAAGAGATCAAACAACTCAAATAACTTTCATGGATAAAAACATAGATCTGATCATAAACTCAAAGTTCATCGGATCCCAACAAACACACCGCAAAAAGAGTTACATCAAACAGATCACCAAGAGACCATTGTATTGAGAATCAAAAGAGAGAGAGGAAGCCATCTAGCTACTAAATACAGACCCGTAGGTCTACGATGAACTACTCACGCATCATCGGAGAGGCACCAATGAGGATGATGAACCCCTCCGTGATGGTGTCTAGATTGGATCTGTGGTTTCTGGAACTTGCGGCGGCTAGAATTTATTTTCGTCGACTCCCCTAGGGTTTCGGGAATATTTGGGCATTTATAAAGCAAAGAGGCGGTGCAGGAGGTGATACGTCTCCAACGTATCTATAATTTTTTATTGCTCCATGCTATTATATTATCTGTTTTGGATGTTTTATATGCATTAATATGCTATTTTATATGATTTTCGGGACTAACCTATTAACCTAGAGCCCAGTGCCAGTTCCTGTTTTTTTTCTTGTTTTAGAGTTTCGCAGAAAAGGAATACCAAACGGAGTCCAAACGGCATGAAACTTTCGCGATGATTTTTCTTGGACTAGAAGACATCTAGAGGGCTTGGTGTGCACGTCAGGAAAGCCACGAGGCGGCCACAAGGTCACGAGGCGCGCCCAGGGGGGTGATGTCTACTACACAACCTTCTTCTTGTAGACGTTGTTGGGCCTCCAAGTGCAGAGGTTTGTAGGACAGTAGCAAATTTCCCTCAAGTGGATGACCTAAGGTTTATCAATCCGTGGGAGGCGTAGGATGAAGATGGTCTCTCCCAAACAACCCTGCAACCAAATGGCAAAGAGTCTCTTGTGTCCCCAACACACCCAATACAATGGTAAATTGTATATGTGCACTAGTTCGGCGAAGAGATGGTGATACAAGTGCAATATGGATGGTCGATATAGGTTTTTGTAATCTGAAAATATAAAAACAGCAAGGTAACTAATGATAAAAGTGAGCATAAACGGTATTGCAATGCGTTGAAACAAGGCCTAGGGTTCATACTTTCACTAGTGCAAGTTCTCTCAACAATAGTAACATAATTGGATCATATAACTATCCCTCAACATGCAACAAAGAGTCACTCCAAAGTTACTAGTAGCGGAGAACAAACGAAGAGATTATGGTAGGGTACGAAACCACCTCAAAGTTATCCTTTCTGATCGATCTATTCAAGAGTCCGTAGTAAAATAACATGAAGCTATTCTTTCTGTTCGATCTATCCTAGAGTTCGTACTAGAGTAACAACTTAAGGCACAAATCAACCAAAACCCTAATGTCACCTAGATACTCCAATGTCACCTCAAGTATCCGTGGGTATGATTATACGATATGCATCACACAATCTCAGATTCATCTATTCAAACCAACACAAAGTACTTCAAAGACCGCCCCAAAGTTTCTACTGGAGAGTCAAGACGAAAACATGTGCCAACCCCTATGCATAAGTTCACGAGGTCACGGAACCCGCAAGTTGATCACCAAAACATACATCAAGTAGATCACGTGAATATCCCATTGTGACCACAGATAAGCACATGCAAGACATACATCAAGTGTTCTCAGATCCTTAAGACTCAATCCGATAAGATAACTTCAAAGGGAAAACTCAATCCATTACAAGAGAGTAGAGGGGGAGAAACTTCATAAGATCCAACTATAATAGCAAAGCTCGCGATACATCAAGGTCATGCCAAATCAAGAACACGAGAGAGAGAGAGAGAGAGAGAGAGAGAGAGAGAGAGAGAGAGAGAGAGAGAGAGAGAGAGAGAGAGAGAGAGAGAGATCAAACACATAGCTACTTGTACATACCCTCAGCCCCGAGGGTGAACTACTCCCTCCTCGTCATGGAGAGCGCCGGGATGATGAAGATGGCCACCGGTGAGGGTTCCTGAGGGAGTCCTGGATTAGGGGGTGTCCGGATAGCTGGACTATAACCTTTGGCCAGACTCCTGGACTATGAAGATACAAGATTGAAGACTTCGTCCCATGTCCGGATGGGACTTTTCTTGGCGTGGAAGGCAAGCTTGGCGATACGGATATGTAGATCTCCTCCCATTGGTAACCGACTCTGTGTAACCCTAGCCCTCTCCGGTGTCTATATAAACCAGAGGGTTTTAGTCCGCAGGAAAAACAACAATCATACCATAGGCTAGCTTCTAGGGTTTAGCCTCTCTGATCTCGTGGTAGATCTACTCTTGTACTACCCATATAATCAATATTAATCGAGCAGGAGTAGGGTTTTACCTCCATCGAGAGGGCCCGAACCTGGGTAAAAACATCGTGTCCCTTGTCTCCTATTACCATCCGCCTAGACGCACAGTTCGGGACCCCCTACCCGAGATCCGTCGGGTTTGACACCGACATTGGTGCATTCATTGAGAGTTCCTCTGTGTCGTCATCTTTAGGCCCGATGGCTCCTCCGATCATCAACAATGATGCGGTCCAGGGTGAGACTTTTCTCCCCGGACAGATCTTCGTATTCGGCGGCTTTGCACTGCGGGCCAATTCACTTGGCCATCTGGAGCAGATCGAAAGCTACGCCCCTGGCCATCAGGTCAGATTTGGAAGTTTGAACTACACGGCTGACGTCCGCGGAGACTTGATCTTCGACGGTTTTGAGCCACAGCCGAGCGCGCCGCACTGTTACGATGGGCATGATCTAGCTCTGCCGCCGAACAGTGCCCTGGAGGCCACACCCGTGTCCGCTCCGACCCTTAGCTCGGAGCCGGCTGCGCCAATCGAGGACGGGTGGCTGGACACCGCCTCGGGGGCTGCAATCTCTACGGTGATCAAGCCGAACACCAGCCTTGTCCTCTGTGAAGCTCGTGACTCCAAGGTGCCGGACTCCTCTCCGGACTCCGAACCTTCCGCGCCCCTGCCGATCGAATCCGATTGGGCGCCGATCATGGAGTTCGCCGATGCGGACATCTTTCAGCACTCGCCCTTCGGCGACATTCTGAATTCACTAAAGTCTCTCTCTTTGTCGAGAGCCTGGCGGACTATGGTCAGCAAGGTTGGGATGTGGACGACGAAGAAATTCAAAGCCCACCCACCACCCACTTCAGAGCCACCGCCGATGATTTAACCGACATGCTCGACTTCGACTCCGAAGACATCGACGGTATGGACGCCGATGCAGGAGACGACCAAGAACCAGCGCCTATAGGGCACTGGAAGGCCACCTCGTCATATGACATATACATGGTGGACACCCCAAAAGAAGGGAATGGCGATGGAACAACGGAGGATGACCCCTCCAAGAAGCAACCTAAGCGCCAACGTCAGCAGCACCGCTCTAAATCCTGCCAAAACAAAAACGCAGATTCCGGCACGGGAGATAATAACACCCCGGACAGTGCCGAAGACAACCCCCTCCAGCAGAATTCAGCACAGGAGGATGGAGAAGCCAGCCCTCATGAGAGAGCGGCAGACACAGAGGTAGAGGACGATAATTACATGCCTCCCTCCAAAGACGAGGCAAGCCTCGACGACGACGAATTTGTCGTGCCTGAGGATCCCGTCGAACAAGAGCGTTTCAAATGCAGGCTTATGGCCACGGCGAGCAGCCTCAAGAAAAAACAGCAACAGCTTAGAGCTGACCAAGACTTGCTAGCCGACAGATGGACTGAAGTCCTTGCGGCCGAAGAGTATGAACTCGAACGCCCCTCCAAGAGCTACCCAAAGCGCAGGCTGCTACCCCGACTAGAGGAGGAAGCACCTAAACCTACACCACCAGCGCACGATGCGGCCGACCGGCCACCTCGCGGCCGCGACAGAGAGGCCTCTCGGCCCTCCACTCAAGCCGCACCCCGGCGTCGCTCAAAAAATACCAAGGCACGGGGAAATGCGCCAGACCTGCGAGATATATTGGAGGACAAGGCAAGGCAAACAAGATCGATCTACGGATCGCGTGGGCGCCCCACGACACGTGACGATAACCATCATGTCGGATATAGCAAATCCGGCAGGGCCAAACGCAGCAGACAAAGCTCATTTGAACTACGTCGTGATATAGCCCAGTACAGAGGCGCCGCACACCCACTATGCTTCACAGATGAAGTAATGGATCATGAAATCCCCGAGGGTTTCAAACCTATAAACATCGAATTATATGATGGCACAACAGATCCTGCGGTATGGATCGAGGATTATCTCCTTCATATCCACATGGCCCGCGGTGATGATCTACACGCCATCAAATACCTCCCACTCAAGCTTAAAGGATCAGCTCGGCATTGGCTTAACAGCTTGCCGCAGAGAGTCAATTGGTTGTTGGGAGGACACGGAAGCCGCATTCCTCGACAATTTTGTGGCACCTATAATGCGACCACCGACGCCGATGACCTAAGCCACATAATTCAGCAGCCAGAGGAATCGGCAAGACAATTCTGGACACGGTTCCTAACCAAGAAAAATCAAATAGTCGACTGTCCGGATGCAGAGGCCCTCGCAGCCTTCAAACATAACATCCGTGATGAGTGGCTTGCCCGGCACCTAGGACAGGAAAAGCCGAAATCCATGGCAGCCCTCACAACACTCATGACTCGCTTTTGCGCGGGAGAAGACAGCTGGCTAACTCGTAGTAATAACATGACCAAGAGCCTTGGTAATTCGGATACCAAGGACAGCAATGGCAGGTCGCGTCGCAACAAGCACAAGCGCCTCATTAACGGTGACAATGCTGAGGATACGGCAGTTAATGCCAGATTCAGAGGCTCTAAACACGGTCAGCGGAAAAAGCCATTTAAAAGAAATACTCCGGGCCCGTCCAGTTTGGACTGAATACTCGATTGCTCGTGCCAGATACACGGCACCCCCGAAAAACCAGCCAATCACACCAACATGGATTGTTGGGTGTTCAAGCAGGCAGGCAAGATAAGAGCCGACAACAGAGACAAGGGGCTGCATAGCGATGATGAGGAGGAGCCCCGGCTGCCGAACAATAGGGGACAGAAGGGCTTCCCCCCACAAGTGCGGATGGTGAACATGATATACACAACCCACATCCCCAAAAGGGAGCGGAAGCGTGCACTCAGGGACGTATATGCGTTGGAGCCAGTCGCCCCAAAGTTCAACCCATGGTCCTCCTGCCCGATCACTTTTGATCGAAGGGACCACCCCACTAGCATCCGCCACGGCGGATTCGCCGCATTGGTTCTAGACCCAATCATTGACGGATTTCACCTCACTAGAGTCCTTATGGACGGCGGCAGCAGCCTGAACCTGCTTTATCATGATACAGTGCGAAAAATGGGCATAGATCCCTCAAGGATTAAACCCACAAAGACGACCTTTAAAGGCGTCATACCAGGTGTAGAGGCCAACTGTACAGGCTCAATTACACTTGAGGTGGTCTTCGGATCCCCGGATAATTTTCGAAGCGAGGAGTTAATCTTCGACATAGTCCCATTCAGTAGTGGCTATCACACAGTGCTCGGACGAACCGCATTTGCAAAGTTCAATGCGGTGTCGCACTATGCATACCTCAAGCTCAAGATGCCAGTACCTCGAGGAGTCATTACGGTCAATGGAAACACTGAACGCTCTCTCCGAACTGAGGAGCATACGGGGGCCCTTGCGGCGGTAGTACAAAGTAGCCTCTCAAGGCAATTCTCCAGTCCGACTTTTAAACGTCTGGACACCGTCAAGCGCGCCCGGAGTAACCTACAACAAGACCGCCTGGCATGTTCCGATCAAGCGTAGCAATGCGGCCCCAACCCCTATCCTCGCAAAATTGCGAAACCAGTACTACGCGTACATAACCACGCTATGGAAATACCATGGGCATAGGGGGAGGGGCACAACCATTGCATGCCCAAAATGCGGCTCAACCGCACTAGGGGCTCCCGATTTTGTCGTTCCTTTTTTCTTACTTTCAGGACTCCGCTCTCCGGAAGGCCCGTCCGGCAGTAGAATCGCCGAACACACGATGCAACAGCCAGGGAAGCAGATAGCTATGTCGAGTGTCCAGGTGGTCTCTATAACGAGCAGTATACTTGTTTCACATATCATCCCACAGCTCGCCCCTGGAGGAGGACATGTTAAATAGTCCCACCTCTTGCTTATCGCACTATTTGTATCATTCTGCTTTTATCGCAGCCTTTTCGAATAAACAATACATAGCTTTTGTCTATTATTGCATTACTTTTTTATGTAAATATGTTCAATTATGACATTATGCAACCGTACACTTTGGTACGACCAATACACCAGGGGCTTAAGTATCCCAGAATATGGTGTGAGAAGTCTGAACACTCTCACGAGTGCGGCACCCCGAACTTATAGCATTATATGCATCGGATCTGAATCATGTCTTGGGTCAATAGTTGGGTTTGCCTGGCTCCTATGTTTTGGTACCTTACGTTCCGTTATATTGGCTAAGGTAGCGCTAGGAGAACTACTGCGATTGTGCCCCGATTGAGCTGGGTTAAGCACCCCAGTAGAGAAAGCTAAAACTGACTGTCATGATAGGGCGAGAGCTGGTCGCTGTTCGAGAGGTTTTGAGTCCCTAAAGACTTATGCCGCTTAGAGCGAGGAGCCAACTTTGTCCGGCCTAGGCGTGGATAGCGCCCCGAACTCGGTCTTCCGAATACTAGGGGCTTCGCTGAAATTTAAAATTATAGAATTCTATGGCTAAGTGAGAGTGATAAAGCATTATAGTCCGATTGCCTTGTTCGTCGTGCTGAGCGCCTCCCTCGAAGGACCCAAGAATGGGAAAAGGAGCGCTCAGGTTTATCCCGAACACCCCAGCACTCGTGGCATGGGGGCAGAAGCCGACGACTCGCCATCTCTCAGATTTAATAAACGGCTGCATAGAAGGTAATATTTTAAATTCAAAAAGCGTTGCTTAGCGCATATGAACAAGTTTTCAGCACACAGGATAACACGAGCGAGTTTACTCAAAAATTACATCCTTGGAACATTCATCCGCCACAAGGTGGGCACCCTTCAGGATGCCCTCATAATACATCTCGGGCTTGCGATGCTCCTTGCCCTGCGGTGGCCCATCTGTCACCAGCTTCTCAGCATCCACCTTGCCCCAGTGCACTTTAACACGAGCAAGGGCCCTACGGGCGCCTTCGATGCATACGGAGCGCTTGATGACTTCAAGCCGTGGACAGGCATCCGCCAGCCGCCTCACCAGCCCAAAGTAGCTCCTGTGCTCCCTGTGCCATAGCGGACTATAAGGCCCTTCATGGCCTCTTCGCCACCTTATGGACCTCGACCGGTTGCTTCACTGGTCGCTCAAAGGGCACTGGTGTCCGCCTCAAGATATCTTGAGACCGAACACCTTTTCCTTCGAGCTCCCCTCCTCGGCTCGGTAGAATGCGGCAGCGTCGGACACACTGCGGGGAAGATCTGCGAATGCTCCTGGAGAGATCTGGACTCGGGTAAGTAACAAGTAATTCACTTTCACATGCTTGCCTTGCATAACGAATGCCTTACCCGCCGCTATCTTCTTCATCGCCTCAATTTCCTGGAGGGCTTTTGGCTTCGGCCTTGGCAGATTTGGCGCTCTCAAGGGCCGAGGCGAGCTCGGACTCTCGAGTCTTTGAGTCAAGCTCCAAACTCTCGTGTTTTTTCACGAGAGCCTGGAGCTCTTGCTGCACCTCCGCCACCCGCGCCTCCTGCTTCTCTCGCTCGGTGCGCTCCACGGCCGCATTGTCTTCGGCCTTGGACAGCGATTCCTTCAGGGTTGCCACCTTGGTTGTGGCCCCTGTAATACTCACGTTGGTCCTGTCATTTTTTGCAACCACATCTTTTTATATACTTACATAAGGTATTACTTACCTTCCTTGTCCTCGAGCTGCTTCTTGGCAAGGCCGAGCTCGTTCTCGGACCGCCGAGGCTCGCTTCAATGCATCGACCTCCGCAGATCGGTCGGCAGAGGTCGGCAGCGCAGCCTGCGTTCCCATATTGACATACTTATGTTAGACTCCTGCGGATATCTTTAGATCCTCGGCCCGCTTTTCTTTCCAACACCAAACTAAGCATCAGGGGCTACTGTCTATGCGGTAATATTTTTACATATCTTAAATACATACCTCAAAGCCTGTTAGAAGGCTGGCACAGGCTTCAGTCAGCCCGCTCTTGGCGGACTGAACCCTCTGGATCACCGCACTCATAATAGTGCGGTGCTCCTCATCGATGGAGGCGCCGTTAAGAACCTCCAACAAATAATCCGGTGCCTCCGGTTGGACCGAGGTCACCGGCGTCGTAGGCTTGCCCTTCTTACTTGGGGGCCGCCTACCGGACTCCGGAACCACTGAAGGTTCTGGTGCGGAGTCCGGCCCGGGGCCGGACTTAGAGCCCTTTGGGGTTTTATCCCCTTTGCACCTGGAGTCCGGGAGGTCGCCTTGCGGCGCCTCCAGGACCACCTCCTCCTAGCTTGGACCCTTTTGGGACTCCACCTCGGCATCATCCGCAGGGCGAGGGGAGGAGGCAGCCGGAAGTGAAGTGCTATTCACATCCGATGAGCTTAAGGAACCGCTCGACGACACGCCGACCTGGGCTCGGGGCGGACTGCATGATTATATTCGGCGTCAGAAGATATTGTGCAATAAAGGAACACCATGAGTTATTCTGGTATCCGGATACTTACGATTTTGCCAGGGGCTTGGCCCTAGATGGCCACTCCTCTTCACCGTCGTCGGCGTTGGTGGAGTAGTCCGGAGGAAGGGTCCTTCCCTTCTTGGACCCTCCGGCCCCCCCAGTTGGGGCGACCTTCCTTTTCTTTCCTCCCCCCGCTGGAGGGGAAGAGGCCTCTTCTTCCTCCTCCTCATCTTCGTGGGAGGAGTGCGCCTCGGAGTCATCGGACGATGAATCCGACGCCATCGGGCGCCGGGAACTCTTTCGAGTTCCCGTGGACTTCTTCTTGGCCTTCTTCTCCGGCACCACGTAAGGTGCCGGATCCAGCAGCCCCGTCAAGCGGGCGTCCGCTGGGTCTTCGGGCAAGGGAGCCGGACAGTTGATCTGCCCGGATGTCTTCTGCCAATCTTGTCAAAGGCAAGGGAGTTTAGATCCCGCATAGGGTCAAACTATGAAAAACAAGTATCCCGTAAAGGGTAAAACAGCTTACCGCGTTGGCTTGATGCTGCACGCTGAATCCGCGATCCTCGGTAGCGGATGCGGGAGCCTCAGTGCCCTTGAACAGCACCTTCCAGACATTTTCGTACGTAGTGTCGAAGAGCCTGCTCAGGGTTCGATGATGTGCCGGATTAAACTCCCACAAGCTGAAAACCCGTTGTTGGCACGGGAGGATCCGGCGGATGAGCATGACCTGGACTACGTTGACGAGTTTGAGCTTCTTGCTCACCAGGTCTTGGACACAGGTTTGGAGTCCGGTCAGCTCTTCCGAATTACCCCACGACAGGCCCTTCTCTTTCCAGGAGGTGAGCAGCGTGGGGATGCCATATTGGAATTCGGGGGCCGCTGCCCATTCAGGGTCACGCGGCTCGGTGATGTAGAACCACCCCGATAGACACCCCTTTATGGTCTCTACGAAGGAGCCCTCGAGCCATAGGACATTGGGCATCTTGCCCACCATAGCACCTCTGCACTCCGCTTGGCGACCGCCCACTACCTTCGGCTTGACATTGAAGGTCTTCAGCCATAAGCCGAAGTGGGGCTGGATGCAGAGGAAGGCCTCACACACGACGATGAACGCCGAGATGTTGAGGATGAATTTCGAGGCCAGATCGTGGAAATCCAGGCCATAGTAGAACATGAGCCCCCGGACAAATGGGTGAAGTGGGAAACCTAGTCCGCGGAGGAAATGGGTGAGGAACACCACCCTCTCATGGGGCCTGGGGGTGGTGATGAGCTGCCCCTTGTCGGGGAGCCGGTGCGCGATGTCAATGGACAAATATCCGGCTTTCCTCAGCTTCTTGATGTGTCCCTCCGTGACGAAGGAGACCATCCACTTGCCTCCCGCTCCGGATATGGCTAGAGAAGGTTGAGGTGGATGTGCGGACTTGGGCGCTGGAGCTCAAGTGCGCGAAAATGGATAAGCAAAGGAGGAAGAAGGCGTGGATGAAAAAGGTGGATCCTTATCCCTTATATGGGCGGACGAAACTATGTGCCCCACCAGCCTGGTAAAACTCGCTTATCTCCCAAGCGCCAGAATTAATGGCACGGTTGGGTTACCCACGCCCGTATTGATGAGAATCCGGAATAAGGGGACACGATCTCTGCTCGACAAGACGTGTTAAGGAAACCGCCTCGCTAAGTGCGCTGAGGTGGGACAAGAAAACGATTCAATAAAGGCTTGGCCATGGTGTGATGTCACGCATGAATACGTCGGCAGATTGGATTTGTGTAAATATTATTCTCTCTACGGTGGTATGTGGAACTTATTTTGCGAGCGGACACTATCCTTGTGTTCAAAATATTCTATGAAGTATTCGGAGGAGGAACCCCTTGCAATGCGAAGACAATCATGCGCGCCAGACTAAATCGTCATTGAAGCCTGGTTTGAGGGCTACCGAGGAGTCCTGGATTAGGGGTGTCCGGATAGCCGGACTATAACCTTTGGTCGGACTCCTGGACTATGAAGATACAAGATTGAAGACTTCGTCCCGTGTCCGGATGGGACTTTCCTTGGCGTGGAAGGCAAGCTTGGCGATACGGATATGTAGATCTCCTCCCATTTGTAACCGACTCTATGTAACCCTAGCCCTCTCCGTGTCTATATAAACCGGAGGGTTTTAGTCCGTAGGAAAAACAACAATCATACCATAGGCTAGCTTCTAGGGTTTAGCCTCACTGATCTCGTGGTAGATCTACTCTTGTACTACCCATATCATCAATATTAATCGAGCAGGAGTAGGGTTTTACCTCCATCGAGAGGGCCCGAACCTGGGTAAAAACATCGTGTCCCTTGTCTCCTGTTACCATCCGCCTAGACGCACAGTTCGGGACCCCCTACCCGAGATCCGCCAGTTTTGACACCGACAGTTCCCCCCTCCGGCAGGGTGCCGGAACAGGGTCCTGATAGGTTATTGGTGTCTACAGAGGCTTGCGGCGGCGGTACTCCTGATCTAGGTTATGTTCTGGAAGTTTGGGTATATATAAGAGGTTTTGGCGTTGGGAACAGGTCAGGGGGGTCTCCGAGGCGGCCACGAGGTAGGGGGCGCGCCCAGGGGGGTAGGCGTGCCCACACCCTCGTGGGTGCCTCGGGACTCTTCTGGCCTATCTCCGATGCTCCGTGGGCTTCTTCTGGTCCAAAAATAATCTTTGTGTAATTTCTGGTCAATTGGACTCCGTTTGGTTTTCCTTTTCTGCGATACTCAAAAACAAGGAAAAACAGAAACTGGCACTAGGCTCTAGGTTAATAGGTTAGTCCCAAAAATCATCCTAGATGTATAATATAATAGCATGGAACAATCACAAATTATAGATACGATGGAGATGTATCAGCATCCCCAAGCTCAATTCTCGCTCGTCCTCGAGTAGGTAAATGATAAAAACAGAATTTTTGATGTGGAATGCTACCTAACATAATTTTCAATGTAATCTTCTTTATTGTGGCAAGAATATTCAGATCCATAAGATTCAAGACAAAATTTTAATATTGACATAAATATAATAATACTTCCAGCATACTAACCAAGCAATTATGTATTCTCAAAATAACATATACAAAGAAAGCTCATCCCAACAAAATCATATAGTTTGGCCATGCTTCATTTTCGTCACACAAAATGCTCACATCATGCACAACCCCGATGACAAGCCAAGCAATTGTTTCATACTTTAGTATTCTCAAACTTTTTCAACTTTCACGCAATATGTGAGCATGAGCCATGGACATAGCACTACGGGTGGAACAGAATATGATGATGGGGGTTGTGTGGAGAAGACAAAAAAGGAGAAAGTCTCACATTGACACGACTAATCAACGGGATATGGAGATGCCCATCAATTGATGTAAATGCAAGGAGTAGGGGTTGCCATGCAACAGATGCACTAGAGCTATAAATGTATGAAAGCTCAACAAAAGAAACTAAGTGGGTGTGCATCCAACTTGGTTGCTCACGAAGACCTAGGGCATTTGAGGAAGCCCACTGTTGGAATATGCAAGCCAAGTTCTATAATGAAAAATTCCCACTAGTATATGAAAGTGACAAAATAAGAGACTCTCTATCATGAAGATCATGGTGCTACTTTGAAGCACAAGTGTGGAAAAAGGATAGTAGCATTGTCCCTTCTTTTCTTTTCCTTTTTTTGGGCCTTCCCTTTTTTATTTGGCCTTTCTTTTTTTTTTGGCCTTTCCTTTTTTTAATTTGGCCTTTTGTTTTGGGACAATGCTATATTATTGATGATCATCACACTTCTATTTATTTACAACTGAATGATTACAACTCGATACTAGAACAAAATATGACTCTATATGAGTGCCTCCGGCGGTGTACCGGGATGGGCAATGAATAGTCACATGTATGATAAATTATGCATGGTGGCTTTGCCACAAATACGATGTCAACTACATGATCATGCAAGGCAATATGACAATGATGAAGCATGTCATAATAAATGAAACGGTGGAAAGTTGCATGGCAATATATCTCGGAATGGCTATGGAAATTCCATAATAGGTAGGTATGGTGGTTGTTTTGAGGAAGATATAAGGAGGTTTATGTGTGATAGAGCGTATCGTATCACGGGGTTTGGATGCACCGGTGAAGTTTTCACCAACTCTCGAGGTGAGAAAGGGCAATGCACGGTACCGAAGAGGCTAGCAATGATGGAAGGGTGAGAGTGCGTATAATCCATGGACTCAACATTAGTCATAAAGAACTCACATACTTATTGCAAAAATCTACAAGTCATCAAAACCAAGCACTACGCGCATGCTCCTAGGGGGGTAGATTTGTAGGAAAAGACCATCGCTCGTCCCCGACCGCCACTCATAAGGAAGGCAATCAAAGAACACCTCATGCTTCAAATTTGTCACACAACGGTTACCATACGTGCATGCTACGAGACTTGCAAACCTAAACACAAGTATTTCTAAAATTCACAATTACTCAACTAGCACGACTCTAATATCACCATCTTCATATCTTAAAACAATCATCAAGTATCAAACTTCTCATAGTATTCAATGCACTTTATATGAAAGTTTTTATTATATCCATCTTGGATGCCTATCATATTAGGACTAGTTTCATAACCAAAGAAATTACCATGTTGTTTAGGACTCTCAAAATAATATAAGTGAAGCATGATATTTCATCTATTTCTTCAAAATAAAACCACCGCCGTGCTCTAAAAGGATATAAGTGAAGCACTAGAGCAAATGACAAACTACTCCGAAAGATATAAGTGAAGGTCAATGAGTAGCTGAATAATTATGTAACTATGTGAAGACTCTCTAACATTTAAGAATTTCAGATCTTGGTATTTTACTCAAACAGCAAGCAAAACAAAAGAAAAATAAAATGACACTCCAAGCAAACCACATATCGTGTGGTGAATAAGAAGATAGCTCCAAGTAAAGTTACCGATGAGCAAAGACGAAAGAGGGGATGCCATACGGGGCATCCCAAATCTTAGGCTCTTGGTTATTCTTGAATATTACCCTGGGGTGCCTTGGGAATCCCCAATATTAGGCTCTTTCCACTGCTTATTCCATAGTCCATCGAATCTTTACCGAAAACTTGAAAAGTTCACAACACAAAACTTAACAGAAAACTCGTAAGCTCCGTTAGTATAAGAAAATAAATCACCACTTAGGTACTGTTGTGAACTCATTCTAAATTCATATTGTTGTAATATCTACTGTATTAAAACTTCTCTATGGTTCATACTCTCCGATACTACTCATAAATTCATCAAAATAAGCAAACAACACATAGAAAATAGAATCTGTCAAAAATAGAACAATCTGTAGCAATCTGATTTCTACGAATACTTATGGAACTCCAAAAATTCTTAAAAACTAGGAAAACCTGGATAAGTTGTATATTGATCTTTTGCAAAAATAATTAGCATTTTATCACGTTTGGAGAATTTTAACAATTATTTTCGTGAGCACAAAGTTTTTGTCTTGTTCAGCAAGATCAAACAACTATCATCCAAGAAGATCCTATTGGTTCTACTTGGAACAAACACTAATTAAAACATAAAACCACATCTAACCATAGGCTATATAGATTACTTGTTACTAAATAGGAGCAAAAATCAAAGAACAAAAATAAAATTGGGTTGCCTCCCAACAAGCGCTAACGTTTAACGCCCCTAGCTAGGCATGGTAATTTCAATGATGCTCACATAAAAGATAAGAACTGAAACATAAAGAGAGCATCATGAAGAATATGACTAGAAAATTTAAGTCTAACCCACTTCCTATGCATAGGGATTTTGTGAGCAAACAATTTATGGGAACAATAATCAACTAGCATAGGAAGGAAAAACAAGCATAACTTCAAGATTCTAAGCACATAAAGAGGAAACTTGATATTATTGCAATATGTAGAAGCATATGATCCTCTCTCATACTAATTTTCAGTAGCATCATGAATGAATTCAACCATATAACCAGCACATAAAGCATTCTTTTCATGATATACTTGCATAGAAATTTTACTACTCTCCACATAAGCAAATTTATTCTCATTAACAGTAGTGGGAGCAAACTCAACAAAATAACTATCATGTGAGGCATAATCCAATGGAAAACTAAAATCATGATGACAAGTTTCATGGTTATAATTATTCTTTATAGCATACATGTCATCACAATAATCATCATAGATAGCAACTTTATTCTCATAATCAATTGGAACCTCTTCCGAAATAGTGGATTCATCACTAAATAAAGTCATGACCTCTCCAAATCCACTTTCATAATTATCACAATAAGATTCAACACCCTCCAAAATAGTGGGATCATTACTTCCTAAAGTTGACACTCTTCCAAACCCACTTTCATCAATATAATCATCATAAATAGGAGGCATGCTATCATCATAATAAATTTGCTCATCAAAACTTGGGGAACAAAACATATCATCTTCATCAAACCTAGCATCCCCAAGCTTGTGGCTTTGCATATCATTAGCATCATGGGTATTCAAATAATTCATACTAACAACATTGCAATCATGCTCATCATTCACATATTTTATGCCAAGCATTCTATGTAATTCTTCTTCTAGTACTTCAGCACAATTGTCCTTTCCATCATTTTCACGAAAGACATTAAAAAGATGAAGCATATGAGGCACCCTTAATTCCATTTCTTTTGTTGTTTTCTTTTATAAACTAAACTAGCGATAAAACAAGAAACTAAAAGATTCGATTGCCAGATCTAAAGATATACCTTCAAGCACTCACCTCCCCGGCAACGGCGCCAGAAAAGAGCTTGATGTCTACTACACAACCTTCTTCTTGTAGATGTTGTAGGGCCTCCAAGTGCAGAGGTTTGTAGGACAGTAGCAAATTTCCCTCAAGTGGATGACCTAAGGTTTATCAATCCGTGGGAGGCGCAGGATGAAGATGTCTCTCTCAAACAACCCTGCAACCAAATAGCAAAGAGTCTCTTGTGTCCCCAACACACCCAATACAACGGTAAATTGTATATGTGCACTAGTTCGGCGAAGAGATGGTGATACAAGTGCAATATGGATGGTAGATATAGGTTTTTGTAATCTGAAAATATAAAAACAGCAAGGTAACTAATGATAAAAGTGAGCGTAAACGGTATTGCAATGCTAGGAAACAAGGCCTAGGGTTCATACTTTCACTAGTGCAAGTTCTCTCAACAATAATAACATAATTGGATCATATAACTATCCCTCAACATGCAACAAAGAGTCACTCCAAAGTTACTAATAGCGGAGAACAAACGAAGAGATTATGGTAGGGTATGAAACCACCTCATAGTTATCCTTTCTGATTGATCTATTCAAGAGTCCGTAGTAAAATAACATGAAGCTGTTCTTTCCGTTCGATCTATCCTAGAGTTCGTACTAGAATAACACCTTAAGACACAAATCAACCAAAACCCTAATGTCACCTAGATACTCCAATGTCACCTCAAGTATCCGTGGGTATGATTATACGATATGCATCACATAATCTCAGATGCATCTATTCAAACCAACACAAAGTACTTGAAAGAGTGCCCCAAAGTTTCTACCGGAGAGTCAAGATGAAAATGTGTGCCAACCCCTATGCATAAGTTCACGAGGTCACGGAACCCGCAAGTAGATCACCAAAACATACATCAAGTAGATCACGTGAATATCCCATTGTCACCACAGATAAGCACATGCAAGACATACATCAAGTGTTCTCAAATCCTTAAGACTCAATCCGATAAGATAACTTCAAAGGGAAAACTCAATCCATTACAAGAGAGTAGACAGGGAGAAACTTCATAAGATCCAACTATAATAGCAAAGCTCACGATACATCAAGATCGTGCCAAATCAAGAACACGTGAGAGAGAGATTAAACACATAGCTACTGGTACATACCCTCAGCCCTGAGGGTGAACTACTCCTCGTCATGGAGAGCGCCGAGATGATGAAGACGACCACCGATGAGGGTTCCCCCCTCCGGCAGGGTGCCATTACAGGGTCCTGATTGGTTTTTGGTGGCTACAGAGGCTTGCGGCGGCGAAACTCCCGATCTAGGTTATGTTCTGGAAGTTTGGGTATATATAAGAGGTTTTGGCGTCGGGAACAAGTCAGGGGGGTCTCTGAGGCGGCCACGAGGTAGGGGGGCGTGCCCTGGGGGGTAGGGCACGCCCCCACCCTCGTGGGTGCCTCGGGACTCTTCTGGCCTATCTCCGATGCTCCATGGGCTTCTTCTGGTCCAAAAATAATCTCCGTGAAATTTCAGGTCAATTGGACTCCATTTGGTTTTCCTTTTCTGCGATACTCAAAAACAAGGAAAAAAAAGAAACTGGCACTGGGCTCTAGGTTAATAGGTTAGTCCCAAAAATCATATAAAATAGCATATAAAACATCCTAGATGGATAATATAATAGCATGGAACAATAAAAAATTATAGATACGTTGGAGACGTGTCAGGGGGTAGGGCGCGCCCCCCACCCTTGTGGGCCCCTCATGACTCCATCGACCTATTTCTTCCGCCTATATATTCTCAAATACCCCAAAACTTTCCAGGGAAGCCAGGAAACCACTTTTCCACTGCCGCAACCTTCTATACCCGTGAGATCCCATCTAGTTGCCTTTTCCGGCGTCCTGCCGGAGGGGGGTTCGATCACGGAGGGCTTCTACATCAACACCATTGCCTCTCTGATGAAGTGTGAGTAGTTTACCACAGACCTACGGGTCTATAGCTAGTAGCTAGATGGCTTCTTCTCTCTCTTAGATTCTCAATACCATGTTCTCCTCGATGTTCTTGCAGATCTATTCGATGTAATACTTTTTTGCGGTGTGTTTGCCGAGATCCGATGAATTGTGGATTTATGATCAGCTTATCTATGAAAATTATTTGAATCTCCTATGAATTCTTATATGCATGATTTGATATCTTTGCAAGTCTCTTCGAACTATCAGTTTGGTTTGGCCAACTAGATTGGTTTTTCTTGCAATGGGAGAAGTACTTAGCTTTGGGTTCAATCTTGCGGTGCTCGATCCTAGTGGCAGAAGGCTAACCGACACATATTGTATTGTTGCCATCGAGGCTAACAAGATGGGGTTTTCATCATATTGCTTGAGTTTATCCCGCTGCATCATGTCATCTTACTTAATGCATTACTCTGTTCTTCATGAACTTAGTACTCTAGATGCAGGCAGGAGTCGGTCATTGTGTGGAGTAATAGTAGTAGATGCAGAATCGTTTCGGTCTACTTGATACGGGTGTGATGCCTATATTCATGATCATTGCCTTAGATATCTTCATAACTTTGCGCTTTTCTATCAATTGCTCGGCAGTAGTTTCTTCCACCACCGTAATATTTTCTATCTTGAGAGTAGCCTCAAGTGAAACCTATGGCTCCTGGGTCTATTTTCCATCATATAAGTTTCCGATCTACAATTTTAGTTTCCTATTTACTTTCTTTGCAACCTTTTACTTTATTATCTATAAACCAAAAATATTACTTTACCGTTTATCCATCTATATCAGATCTCACTTTGCAAATAACTGTGAAGGGATTGACAATACCTTTGTCGCGTTGGGTGCAAGTTGGTGTTTGTTTGTGCAGGTATTCGATGGCTTATGTGTTGTCGCCTACTGGATTGATACCTTGGTTCTCAAAAGTTAATCGAAATACTTACTCTTCTTTGTTGCATCACCCTTTCCTCTTCTAGGGAAAAACCAACGCAAGCTCAAGAGGTAGCAGGAGGCCACCGAGGTGGGCACAACCTACCTGGGCGCGCTTGGGGCCCAGACGCACCCTGGTGGGTTGTGCGCCCCTTGGGGGAACCCCAGGTGCTTCTCTAGCCCATTGGGTGTCTTCTAGTCCATGAAAATCCACAAAAAGTTTCGCTGCATTTGGACTCCGTTTGATATTGATTTTCTGCGATGTAAAAAACAAGCAAAAAACAGCAACTGGCACTTGGTACTATGTCAATAGGTTAGTCCCAAAAAATGATATGAAATGATTTTAGAACATCCAAGAATGATAATATAACAACATGGAACATTAAAAAATTATAGATACGTTGGAGACGTATCCGCATCCCCAAGCTTAATTCCTGCTCGTCCTTGAGTAGGTAAATGATGAAAACAGAATTATTGATGTGGAATGCTTCCTAACATGTTCATCACATATTGTTTCTTTTATAGCATGGACAATTGGACTTTTATATGGTTCAAAGCAATAGTCTAGTTTTGACATGAGGACTTTAATACTCAAGCATATCAACAAGCAACCATGTCTTTCAAAATATCAACGCTAAAGCAAGTTATCCCTAGCCCATTATGCTCAGTCATTGATCCATTCATGAAACACACTCGCATATTAGCTACACCCAATGCTCAAGGACGATCATAGTTCCCCTTAGTTGGCACTTTATAAGACAAGATGGAGACTCAAGTAAAAATAAAAATTGCATAAAGTAAATAGAAAGGCCCTTCGCGGAGGGAAGTAGGGATTTGTAGAGGTGCCAGAGCTCAAAGCGGAAAAGATAGAGATAAAACATTTTGGGTGGCATGATTTTCCTGTGAACGAAAACAATCGAGTAGTTCCTAATACTTTCCATGCAAGATATATCATGGGCGGTCCCCAAACAGAAAATAAAGTTTATTCCTTTTTCCACCATACTTTCACTTTCCATGGCTAACCATATCCACAGGGTGCCTTCCATACCAACACTTTCCAAGGAATTTATTATTTGACAACATAAAGTAAATTCATTTTTCATTCCGGGACTGGGCATCCCTAATACTTTGTTGTACTCTCGTGCAATGACAAGTGAATAAACACTCATCTTGAGAATAACACATCTAGCATGGAAATGTATCAGCCACCCCCTACCGTTTCATGAGCGGTACGAGCACACGAAAGAGAAGTTCATTTTGAAAATTAGAGATGGCACATACAAATTTGCTTCGGACGGCAAAAGAATACCACATATAGGTAGGTATAGTGGACTCATGCGGCAAAAACTGGTTTAAAGGATTTTGGATGCACAAGTAGTGATCATACTTAGAGCAAAATGAAGGCTAGCAAAATGAAGGCTAGTAAAAGATTCAGTAGCAACTTGATCTGAAGTTTCAAGATCATCATCATTAGCTTCCTCTCTAGTTCGTGTAGGCATCACGGGAACGGATTTCTCTAATGTGCTACTTTCCAAATTGAGAGAAGGTATAATTACCTCATCAAGTTCTACTTTCCTCCCACTCACTTCTTTCGAGAGAAACTCCTTCTCTAGAAAGGATCCATTTTTGGCAACAAAGATCTTGCCTTTTGGATCTGTGGTAGAAGGTGTACCCATTTGTTTCCTTAGGGTATCCTATGAATACACACTTCTCCGATTTGGGTTCGAGCTTATCATGTTGAAGCCTTTTGACATAAGTATCGCAACCCCAAATTTTAAGAAATCACAGCTTAGGTTTCTTGCCAAACCATAGTTCATACGGTGTCATCTCAACAGATTTAAACGGTGCCCTATTTAATGTGAACGCGACTGTCTCTAATGCATAACCTCAAAACGATTGTGGCAAATCGGTAAGAGACATCATAGAATGTTCCATATCTAATAAAGTGCGTTTACGACGTTCGGACACACCATTACGTTGTGGTGTTCCAAGTGGCGTGAGTTGTGAAACTATTCCACATTGTTTTAAATGAAGGCCAAACTCGTAACTCAAATATTTGCCTCCACGATCAGATCGTAGAAACTTTATTTTCTTGTTACGATGATTCTTCACTTTTTACTCTGAAATTCGTTGAACTTTTCAAATGTTTCAGACTTAAGTTTCATTACGTAGATATACCCATATCTGATCAAGTTATCTATGAAGGTTAGAAAATAACGATACTCGCCGCGTGCCTCAACACTCATTGGACCTCATATATCGGTATGTATTATTTCCAATAAGTCATTAGCTCTCCCCATTGTTCCAGAGAACGGAGTTCTAGTCATCTTGCCCATGAGGCATGGTTCGCAAGTATCAAATGATCCATAATCAAGTGATTCCAAAACCCCATTTGCATGGAGTTTCTTCATGCGCTTTACACCAATATGACCTAAACGGCAGTGCCACAAGTATGTTACACTATCAATATTAACTTTTCATCTTTTGGCATCAATATTATGAATATGTGTGTCACTACGATCGAGATTCAATAAACCATTCACATTGGGTGTATGACCATAGAAGATTTTATTCATATAAACAGAACAACAATTATTCTCTAACTTAAATGAATAAACATGTTACAATAAACATGATCTAATCATATTCATGCTCAACGCAAACACCAAATAACATTTATTTAGGTCCGACACTAATCCCGAAGGTAGAGGGAGTGTTCGATGATGATCTTATCAACCTTGGAATCACTTCCAACACACATCGTCACCTCGCCCTTAACTAGTCTCTGTTCATTTTGCAACTCCTGTTTCGAGTTACTAATCTTAGCAACTGAATTGGTATCAAATACCCAGGGGCTATTATGAATACTAGTAAGGTACACATCAATGATATGTATATCAAATATACCTTTGTTCACTTTGCCATCCTTCTTATACGCCAAGTATTTGCGGTAGCTCCGCTTCTAGTGACCATTTCCTTTGCAGTAGAGGCACTCAGTTTCAGGCTTGGGTCTAGCTTTGGGCTTCTTCACGGGAGCAGCAAATTGCTTGCCATTCTTCTTGAAGTTCCCTCTCTTTCCCTTGCCCTTTTTATTGAAACTAGTGGTCTTGTTAACCATCAACACTTGATGCTCTTTCTTGATTCCTACCATCGCCAATTTCAGCATCACAAAGAGCTCGGGAATCATTTTCATCATCCCTTGCATATTTATAGTTCATCACGAAGTTCTAGTAGCTTGGTGATAGTGACTAGAGAACTTTGTCAATCACTATCTTATCTGGAGATTAACTCCCACTTGATTCAAGCGATTGTAGTACCCAGACATTCTGAGCACATGCTCACTTGTTGAGCTATTCTCCTCCATCTTGTAGGCAAAGTACTTGTCAGAGGTCTCATACCTCCCGACGCGGGCATGAGTTTGAAATACCAATTTCAGCTCTTGGAACATCTCATATGCTCCATGGCGTTCAAAACGTTTTTGAAGTCCCGATTCTAAGACGTAAAGCATGGCGCACTAAACTATTAAGTAGTCATCATATCGAGCTTGCCAAATGTTCATAACGTCTGTATCTACTCCTGCAACAGGTCTGTCACCTAGTGGTGCATCAAGGACATAATTCTTCAGTGCAGCAACGAGGATAATCCTCAGATCACGGACCCAGTCCGCATCATTGCTACTATCATCTTTCAACTTATTTTTTCTCTAGGAACATATCAAAAGTAAGGGAGCGATATCGTGAGCTATTGATCTACAACATAGATTTGCAAACACTATCAGGACTAAGTTCATGATAAATTAAGTTTAGTTAATCAAATTACTAATGAACTCCCGCTTAAATCAACATCCCTCAAGTTGTCTATGTGATACATGATCCACATCAACTAACCCATGTTTGATCATCATGTGAGATGGGGTAGTCATCGATGGTGAACATCTCTATGTTGATCATATCTGCTATATGAGCCATGTTCGACCTTTAGGTCTCCAGTGTAACATGGCCATGTCTGTACATGCTAGGCTCGTCAAGTTTAACCCAAGTATTCCACGTGTGTAAATCTGGCTTACACCCGTTGTATGTGAATGTAGAGTCTATCACACCCGATCATCATGTGGTCTCTTGAAACGACGAACTTCCGCAACAATGCATACTCGGGGAGAACACTTTTACCTTGAAATTTAGTGAAGGGGTCATCTTATAATGCTACCGCCATTCTAAGAAAAATAAGATGCATAATAGATAAACATCACATGCAATCAAATGTGACATAATATGGATCATCATCTTGTGCTTTTGATCTCCATCTCCAAAGCATCGTCATGATCTCCATCATAACTGGCTCGACACATTGATCTCCATCGTAGCATCGTGGTCGTCTCGCCAACTATTGCTTCCACGACTATCCCTAATGCATAGTGATAAAGTAAAGCAATTACATGGCGTTTGCATTTAATACAATAAAGAGACAACCATAAGGCTCATGCCGGTTGTCAGATATCTTACAAAACATGATCATCTCATACAATAACGTTTATCACATCATGTCTTGACCATATCACATCACAACATGCCCTGCAAAAACAAGTTAGACGTCCTCTACTTTGGTGTTGCAAGTTTTACGTGGCAGCTACGGGCTTCTAGCAAGAACCGTTCTTACCTACGCATAAAACCACAATGGTGTTTCATCAAGTTTGCTGTTTTAACCTTCTTCATGGACCGGTCGCAGTCAAATTTGACTCAACTAAAGTAGGAGAAACAGACACCCGCCAGCCACCTTTATGCAAAACTAGTTGCATGTCTGTCGGTGGAACCGGTTTCATGTGCGTGAACATGTAAGGTTGGTCTGGGCCGCTTCATCCCACAATACCGCCAAATCAAAATAAGACGTTGGTGGTAAGCAGTATGACTATCACCGCCCACAACTCTTTGTGTTCTACTCGTGCATATCATCTACGCATAGACCTGGCTCATGATGCCACTATTTGGAAACATTGCATGGAAAACAAAATAATTTCTACGCACACACAATGATCTATCCATGGAGATGCATAGCAACGAGGGGGAGAGTGTATCTACGTACCCTTGTAGACTGTAAGCGGAAGCGTTTCTTCACGTAGTTGATGTAGTCGAACTTCTTCGCGCTTCAACCGATCAAGTATCGAACGCACGACACCTCCGCGTTCTGCACACGTTCAGCTCGATGACATCCCTCGCCTTCTTGATCCAGCAAGATGTCCAGGTAGTAGATGAGTTTCTTCAGCACGATGGCGTGGTGACGGTGATGGTGAAGTGATCCTAGCAGGGCTTCGCCTAAGCACTACGAAACTATGACCGTGGGAGTAAACGGTGGAGGGGGGCGCCGCGCACGGCTAACAATTGTCTAGGGTGTGCTAGGGGTGCCACCCCACATATATATAGGTGGGAGGGATAGGGGAGGCAAGCAAGGAGGCGCCCAAGTAGGCCGAATCCTACTTGGGGTCTCCCCCATGGCTGGCGCCCCCTTTCCCTATCTGCCGAAGGAGGAAGGAAAGAGGAGGGAGGAGGGAAGGAAGGGGGAGGCCGAATCCCTCCCCTCTCCTTCTCCCTTCCCCTCTTTCTTTCTCCTCTGGTTCGGCCCATATGGAGTGCACCAGCCCCTGGTGGCTGGTGTGTTTCCCCTCTTGTCCCATTAGGCCCATATCTTTCGCCAGGGGTGACCGGAACCCCTTCCTGTGACCCGATATGTACCCGGTACCCTCGAGAACACTTCCGGTGTTCGAATACTATCGTCCTATATATCAATCTTTACCTCTCGACTGTTTTGAGACTCCTCATCATGTTCATGATCTCATCCAAGACTCCGAACAACATTAGGTCACCAAATCACATAACTCATATAATACAATATCGTCATTGAACGTTAAGCGTGCGGACCCTACGGGTTCGAGAACTATGTAGACATGACCGAGACACCTCTCCGGTCAATAACCAATAGCGGAACCTGGATTCCCATATTGGCTCCTACATATTCTATGAAGATCTTTATCGGTCGAACCGTTATGACAACATACATTATTCCCTTTGTTTGTCGGTGTGTTACTTGCACGAGATTCGATCGTCGGTATCTTCATACGTAGTTCAATCTCGTTACCGGCAAGTCTCTTTAATTACTTGTTCCGTAATACATCACCTCGTGACTAACTCCTTAGTCGTTTGCTTGCAAGCTTATGATGTGTATTACCGAGAGGGCCCAGAGATACCTCTCTGACACTCGGAGTGACAAATCATTTTCTTGATCTATGCCAACTCAAGAAACACCTTCGGAGATACCTGTATAGCATCTTTATAATCACCCAGTTAAGTTGTGTTATTTGATAGCACACAAGGCATTCCTCCAGTATCCGGGAGTTGCATAATCTCATAGTCGAAGGAATATGTATTTGACATGAAGAAAGCAATAGCAATAAAACTAAACAATCATTATGCTAAGCTAACGGATGGGTCTTATCCATCACATCATTCTCCTAATGATGTGACCCCGTTATCAAATGACAACACATGTCTATGGTTAGAAAACCTTAACCATCTTTGATCAATGAGCTAGTCTTGTAGAGGCTTACTAGGGATATGATATTTGTTTATGTATTCACACATGTATTTAAGTTTCCGATCAATACAATTCTAGCATGAATAATAAACCTTTATCATGAATAAGGAAATATAACACAACAACTTTATTATTGCCTCTAGGGCATATTTCCTTCAACCATCACCACCTCCAAACCCCCACCCACCACCTCCACCTTCAAAACCAGCACCACCACCATTGTCGAAGCCAACACCACCTCCCACCCCCACCACCACCGTGGGCGAAAGCAAAACCACCTCCAAACTCCCACCAACACCACCATTACCGAAACCACCACCACCACCAACATTGCCGAAGCAACCACCACCAGCCATAAGATTTCGAAGCTCCATCCTCCTCCGGCACATGATATCCATTCTTCTCATCTCCCAAAATTCACTTGTCATTGCATCTATGCTGTCCAGATTCATCATCATGAATATGACCTCCTTGTCGGTCTTCTCGGCCCTCTTCTTTTGCTCCTCTAGGTCAACCTAGCACTCCTCGAAGGCACACCTTCTCTCCCACTTTGCCTCTTTGTGTTTTTTCTTCTAGGCCATGATCATCTTGATTTCCAAATGCTTTGCCAGCATAGTTTCTTTGACCTTCACCATGTCACTAATTTGCAACCTCAAATTAGATGCTTGATACATCTCCAACGTATCTATGATTTTTTTATTTCATGATATTATATTATCAACCTTGGATAGTTTATATGCAATATCATTTTGGGGGACTAAATTATTAACTCATTGCCTAGTGAAGTTGCTATTTTCTGCTTGTTTTTTGTTTTTCAGGAAAAATCTGTACCAAATGGAGAGCAAACACTATGATAATTTTTAAAGATTTTTTTGGAAAAAATAGATCCTAGAAGCTTCGGGAGGAGACTGTTGGGAAATGTTGCATGGAAAACACAAAAATCTACGCACACGCAAGATCTATCCATGGAGATGCATAGCTACGAGAGGGGGAGAGCATCTACATACCCTTGCAGATCTCAAAGCGGAAGCGCTTATCAACGCGGTTGATGTAGTGGTACACCTTCACGATCCGTTCCGATCTAGCACCGAACGCACAACACCTCCGCATTCAGCACATGTTCAGCTCAATGACGTCCTTGCCTTCTTGATCCAGCAAGAGGAGCGAAGTAGTAGATGAGTTCCGGCAACACGACGGCGTGGTGATGGTGGTGGTGAAACTATTTCCGCAGGGCTTTGCCAAGCACAACGGACTTAGAGAAGAGGAAGAACTACATGGAGGAGATTAGAACCACACTAGGCTTCTAATTTTGAGGATTAGAGGTAGCTAGGGCTAGCTCTAATTAGTCAACTAGGACCAACTAGAGGAGGATCAAAAAATTATGTTCTAGGGGCTAGCCCTGCTCCTCTATTTATATGTTGAGCCCTGGGGTCATTACTTGGGGAGAGGGCCTCCCCAAAGTCGGTTTGGAACGAAAGGAAGAGTCCTTCTCGGATTCCAGCACCAGACGCCATGGTCCTCGGCGTCTGGCGCAAGGCCAGACGCCAGGGTCCCTGGCGTCTCATCCCCGACCTCCGCAAAACTTCCTTTTGCACCGACCTAAAGCCCCGTGGACCTTACTGTCGGTGTCAAAACTGGAATATCTCGGGTAGGGGGTCCCAACCTGCGTGTCTTAGGATCGATGGTAACATGGACACGGGATTTTACCCAGCTTCGGGCTCTCTCGAAGAGATAATACCCTACATGCTGCTTTTGATTGTATTCGATGTGTATGTTGTGGTCTAAACCCTAGAGGTATGATGAGTAATGTCATGATGCTCTATCGACTAGCCTGGCCTCGGCTTATATAATGTACCATAGGCCTAGGATAACAAGAGTCCTAGTCGAATACGCCGGTGGAGAGGAGTCCTTGTCTTGATCACCAAGTCTTGTGGAATCTTCCTCGTGTATACATCGGCTGTCCGAAATGGCCCATGAGAAAACGTCCATGGGGGTCCTCGGCCCAATCCAACTCATCGGGAGACGATGTGGTGAGTACCCCCTAGTCCAGGACACCGGTCTTCAAGTTGGGTACGCTCCTCGATTCTTCCAAACTGTTCTTCATCTTCGGTCGTCGGTCTTGGAAATAGGTTCAACAAATCATCTCATCTTCGATCTTGAGGATCGCCAAAGTGAATCCGAAGAGTTTACACGTCGGGTATTCGAGGAGCCCCTTTAAGTTCTTGGCATTTATCAATGCCTTGTTATTATTTTTTACGCCACACCTCGGGTTTGAAGTTGTTCCCATGCGGCAGTGTCCTCTTGCATCCGAGCTCCAACATCAAACTGCATTCGAGATATCTTCTGTAGCCGAGCACCAACGCCGGATTATATCCGAGCTGCAACGTCGGACTATATCCGAGGTGTCATAGATCACCTTGGCTTGAAAAGTTTGAAGGAGGTTATCCGAGTTTAACGCTGAAAAGTTCTCTATGGAATGAGCCATTTGAATCTGAGCTTTATGTCGGACCACTTCCGAGCTCCAACGATGGTTAGCGTCCGAGGTGTCGTAAACTACCTCTGTCTTTTAAAAGATTGAACGAATTTAGCCGAGCTTAATGCCAGAAATGCCCTCTATGGGGCCAGCCACTAGCGCCCGAGCTTTATGCCGGACTGCTTCCGAGGTGGTGCACCACCCCGACTGCGGGCAGATTTTTTGTGAATATTTTTTATTGGTGCAATTTATTCTCTGCCGGTCTAAAACCCGAGATGCACCTGAAGGAAAACATAAAACTACCGATCCTAGTAGCCCCTGAGACTCAGGTCGATTTGCAAAACCGTCCTGAGGATCAACTCCTAGCTCGGCGGCACACGTAGGAATAGAAACGCAGTGTAATATATTAGAAATAATGATCGGCGGATAGGCCCCTGAGAGAGGGTTGTGAAAAGTCACCGTGATATATTAGCTTGATGTCGGATAAGTCCCAGATGGTACTTACTATTGTCCGAAGACGCGCTTGCCCATAGTTCGGTCATGTCGAACACTGAGCACTTTGAATTGTCTGCATTGAATAAACAATGCAGTAGCCCCTGAGACATTGGTTGGGTGGCAACACCAGATCAGGGGATTGATGTCCGCCTTTAATACTTATAAATAATGAGTGCGAAGCCCAGTAGCCCCGAGCATTAATGTGGGCACGGGTGGCTGAATTAAGGATCGATATCCGTTTGACAAAAAATTTTGTTGTGTTTAACACAAACTTCTCAGAAAGAGAATAAAGATCTCTTAAAGGGGCTTAGAGCTGGTCGAAATTGAGCTCGCCAAGGTAGGCCCCAAGGGGTTTAAAAGATGGATTGCAGTAAATTGATTTTACTCGCAATTTTTACGTTTAATGATTCTATGTATCCAAGTACTTTACATCATGAATGCTCAGATCCGCATTGTACAACACCTTGTTTACCGACCATCGGCTTCAACCTCCTCGGCAAGTGGCCGGGGAGTGTTTGTCCTACTTTATAAAGCCTTTACAAGGGCAAAGGTTTACGACAAACAAGGTAATCCCGCCATACGGTTTTATAAACAAAGGTATGCGGAGAGAATGTTATATTACTATTTGATGTAAGAAACATCTCCCAAAGAAAATAATCCCGCTATCTGTTCCTTTCTTTGGGTTTTCATGCCGACCATGATCATGAAAACTCAACTCCGATCGATGCAGGAGAAAAATATTGAGGATTTAGTTCGGGGTAAGTTCCCGATCTCTATGGCTTTTAATGGACCAAAATTTTCACTACCGTCGTTGCCGACCAATTATATTCTTTAAGATGGCTAGCTTTCGGCTTATCCCAGTCTGAGGTACTAACACGGATGACCCGAAAATAACAATCACAGAGGTGCTCCCTTTACCTCCTAGCTGAACAATCGGGAACATAGGGGTAATCATAGGAGCCAGGCAACCCAGCTTGGCCGAAATCTTAAGTCAAATTGATGCATATTTACGGCTTTATAATGATGATTACGGAAGGAGGTCCTTGTATATTAACTACAAATGCCGATGATATGTTTATTTTGACTCCGTTGCGACCATTTATCAGTTGAAAGTGGCCCATCGTCGGCTTCCACCCCTTGTAGATGCTACGCTGGGTGTTTCCACAATAACAAACAACCCTTAGCCGACGTCTCTGCGCCCAAAGGCGGTTGTGTTAGCGGAAATGAGACAATCAGATATGCAGGCTTTATAACTTTCACTTAGTCATAGGAGCTTAAAGTTGGGAGGCTAGCTACTAGCCCCTGGTTAGTGTTCGGTGACCGCCGAGGTCAAGTCGTCGGCCAATGTTATGAACGGCCCATCATTTAACACAGTCATCGGATCGCTGACCAGTTTACACTTATTGTGACAGTCAATTTTCGGCTTTCTCCACTGAGATGCTTAACCATGCGAGCTGGAAGCACAATCGTAGTGGTTCTCCCTTTGCACACCTAGCCGAACAAAGCGGAAGGTAGGAGGAAAGCACAGGAGCGGGGCAACCCAACTATTGACCAAAGACACAATTCGAAACCGATGCATATATAGCAATATCCGAGAATGTTTTTGCAGAATCTCTAAAGGTGTCCGGCGTTGCACTACGAGACTTATGCTGGAAACACACCAATAGTTTAAAAGTGCCATAGGCTCGAAAAGCCAAAAACTTATGTAAAACCTTGACGTCCGGACTAAACCGAGATTTTGGTGCCAATCCGGAAATTGGTCTTTTAAAAACAATTGTGCTTCTGTCGTGCTTTAACATGACACATCCGATCTCATGACTTCAAGCGGGTCAGCCTACGGCTTCAAGCTATTTATCCCGAAGGCGGAGTGCTTCTCCGAGGCCAGTTTAGCAAACTAAACTCGAGCGGCTTGAGAGAGAAGCTAGGCTATCCGTCTATTGACCATACACTCGAGTCAAAAAAGGAGCGGTAGAAAAGGACTTTGCAACGACCAAGAAGAAAACACATTATTATAGAACGGCTCGTGTAAATTTTAAGAGCCCCCAGTTAACATGGGTAAGGGGAGTTTCTTCTAACAAACAACATATGTGAACATGGTCGAACCGAACACAAGTTCAAATTTTAAAAATTTGAGCATGAAAGCGACTTAGCTAGTTAACGTGTTCAGCGTTGATAACGCGGTCCGAGCTTATGCGGGACAAGGTTCCATCCCCCAAGCCGGTCCCGAGGTGGCGGAGCGAAGAGCTCGGCACTCCAAAGTGGTGACATAGCACGGCCAATGCAGGCCGACAGAGTGATGTTGAAGTCCCCGGTGTGGGTTAATGAAGTGTTGACGAAGCCCCCCGTCCAGTCGAGGTGACGTGGTATGTCAGTATGCCGAGGTGACAACACTGCCCGACCCGAATCATTTACCTGTGCATAAAAAATAGTGCAAACCGGATATAATAGTAATAATAATAAATTAAAAATTTGTTGCATAATAAATAATTTATGCAAAGTGAGTAATAAAAGAAATATGGTATGTGCGTCGAACAGTCGATGAGGTAGAGCTCTCTCGGCGATGCCAAAGTCCCCGAGGCAACCGAACACGCCGGTATGGCAACACCACCAACAAGGTGATCACGCGAGCCGATTTACGCCGATTGGGACGACGGCGTCGGCTTGCCGAAGAGACCACTTGACGCAGTCGAAGTCCATTACCTGCACATGTAAAATAGTGCATGCCAACAATAATAATATAAATATATAAAAATCCTCGCGTAATTAATTTATGCAAGATAATTTATTTAAAGATATGTGGCCTGGCGCCGAAGTCAATGTCGATGTAGGGCATTGGTGTGATGCGGTAAAGGCGTGGCAAAGCCTGAATTCACAGGTCGATACGAGTTCCGGATGTGGTGTTCCCCGAACTATGTACGGAAACTGACCAAACCACCGCGCGACCGTCGTTAATGCGGCCGCCATTAGATAGACCTGTGTACAAATGATGGAACAAACCAGAGTAATAATTCCTTGGGAAAAATAAACCCAAACAAGCAAAAATTAATAGCACCTGGTTTATTTGTTGTAGCAGTCCGATGAAAAGTGACTCCCAAAATTGGGACTCGATCCGCACACCCATTGCCTGATGGGCGGTGAAGCGACGGCATGGCGATGCTTTTAAAGGTTGGCTCGCCGAGGCAAAGCCCCCGATCCAGCTAACGTGACGAAGCTGGTCGGTTGACGACGCCGAAGTCTCTGGAGTAGCTTGATGAAGGGATGGCGAAGCCCCCGGTCCAGACGAGGTGACGGAGCAGGTCGGTAAGGAGATGTTGCAGCTGCCATGTCAGTAGAGGTGTTGAAGTAGTTCGGCGTGATGGACATCGGCTCAAAGAAGCAATGGTGCGGCCATACCGATGCAGGTCATAACTCGTGACGTGGTCAATTCCGGCTTGATGAAGTGATCGTGCAGCGATGCCGATGTGCCCGCTCCGTGTAATCCGTGGGGCGGCGAGGTTGGTGATGATTTATCCTTTGCGATGCCGAACTCTTGTTCGGCTTGCCGAGATGATGATTCGAAGAAGTTGAGCTCGTCTCAACAAAGCGACGACGTGTCTAGCGCAGGTCGGCAGCCATGGAGCAACATTGTCGGGCTGGTTTGACACCGGCGCGATGGTGAAGATCATATTGGAAAAGACTTTAAAATTAGTGGGATGTGTTTGGAACAAAACACAATACCCCATACAAAACTTCCTTCAAAAAGGATGTCTGAAATCCCGTTCATAAAAAAGATTAACTCGGTTCAGATTCATTCTCACGCAGAAAACAGATCTGAAAAGCGATGCACTAATCGGAAGATTTCCGCAGTTTGGACGGTCGGATCAAGCTGAAATTTTGAGGGGTGGTAGATATAGGAATTCCGCAGTCGATCAACGGTTTGATCTTCCAAAGGACGTCCGAGCTAGGTGCTGGACACCATGCTCCAAACTCATCCAGATTCGAACGGGCTCCGGTATATCAGATACCGGCGGAGATTGCTCCATCGGAACGTGACGAAATTTTACAGTGTTGTTGTAGACTCAATTCCGCACAATTCCACCGAAGGAATTGTCAAAGTGATGCTCGAGGTGGTGGTAGTGGATACAAGTTCGCTGTTCGAAGAAACAACACGATTGCCCGAGGGCAATGTTGACGTTGAGCCCCCGAGCTCCATGGATGATTCCTCCATGATCTTGATAGAGATCGGAGTTGATGTTGATGAAGGCCCTCGTTCGAACATGATGATTGGAGGTAGGGCACAGTCCTTGGTTAAGCCAAGGTGACCAGTCGAGGCGGTGATGAAGACGCCTACATCGAAGTTGATCTGCAGGCGAGCCATTCATCCTTTTGCCGACCACACAGCGGAACTCTCAATGAAAGCACCATTGTTGGTGTCAAAACCGGAAGATCTCGGGTAGGGGGCCCAAGCTGCGTGTCTTAGGATCGATGGTAACATGGACACGGGATTTTACCCAGCTTCGGGCTCTCTCGATGAGATAATACCCTACATGCTTCTTTTGATTGTATTCAATATGTATGATTACAGAGTTGATCTACCTCGAGATCATATGTTGCAGTCTAAACCCTAGAGGTATGATGAGTAATGTCATGATGCTCTATCGACTAGCCTGGCCTCGGTTTATATAATGTACCAGAGGCCTAGGATAAGAGTCCTAGTCGAATACACCGCTGGAGAGGAGTCCTTATCTTGATCACCAAGTCTTGTGGAAGCTTCCTCGTGTATACATAGGTTGTCTGAACTGGCCCATGAGCAAACGGCCATGGGGGTCCTCGGCCCAATCCAACTGATCGGGAGATGATGTGGTGAGTACCCCCTAGTCCAGGACACCGTTGATACGTCTCCAACGTATCTATAATTTTTGATTGCTCCATGCTACTTTATCTACTGTTTTAGGAAATATTGGGCTTTATTATCCACTTTTATATTATTTTTGGGACTAACCTATTAACCGGAGGCCCAACCCAGATTTGCTGCTTTTATGCCTATTTCAAATGTTTCGAGGAAAAGGAATATCAAAGGAGTCAAACGGAACGAAATCAAGCGGAGAAGTTATTTTGGAAGGAAACCCACCGATGGACTTGGACCCCACGTCGAAGATACGGAGGTGCTCACGAGGGGGGGGCGCCCACCCCCATGGCGCGCCCCGCCTCGTGGGGCCCCGTAGCTCCACCGACGCACTCCTTTCACCCATATATACCACGTGCCCTAAAACTTCCGAACAGAAGATAGATCGAGTTCGCGCCACAAGCCTCCGAGCCACGAAAAACCAATCGACCCGTTCGGTACCTCGCGGGGGATCCATCACCGTGGCCATCTTCATCATCCCAGCGCTATCCATGACGAGGAGGGAGTAGTTCACCCTCGGGGCTGAGGGTATTTACAAGAGCTATGTGTTTGATCTCTCTCTCGTGTTCTCTCTCGTGTTCCCTCTATGGCACGATCTTGATGTATCCCGAGCTTTGCTATTGTAGTTGGATCTTATGATGTTTCTCCCCCTCTACTCTCTTGTGATGAATTGAGTTTCCCGTTTGAAATTATCTTATCGGATTGAGTCTTTTATGAGAACACTTGATGTATGTCTTGCCGTGCTTATCTGTGGTGACAATGGGATATCACGTGCCACTTGATGTATGTTTTGGTGACCAACTTGCGGGTTCCGCCAATGAACCTAGGAATAGGGGTTGGCACACGTTCTTGATTCTCCTGTAGAAACTTTGGGGCACTCTTTGAAGTAATTTTATGTTGGTTGGATGAATCTGAGATTGTGTGATGCATATCGTATAATCATGCCCACGGATACTTGAGGTGACAATGGAGTATCTAGGTGACATTAGGGTTTTGGTTGATTTGTGTCTTAAGGTGTTATTCTAGTACGAACTCTTTTATAGATTGATCCGAAAGAATAGCTTTGAGGTGGTTTCGTACCCTACCATAATCTCTACGTTTGTTCTCCGCTATTAGTGGCTTTGGAGTGACTCTTTGTTGCATGTTGAGGGCTTGTTATATGATCTATCTATGTTATTATTGTTAAGAGAACTTGCACTAGTGAAATTATGAACCCTAGGCCTTGTTTCCTATCATTGCAATACCGTTTACGCTCACTTTTACCGCTAGTTACCTTGCTGTTTTTATATTTTCAGATTACAAAAACCTATACCTACCATCCATATTGCACTTGTATCACCATCTCTTCGCCGAACTAGTGCACCTATACAATTTACCATTGTATTGGGTGTGTTGGGGACACAAGAGACTCTTTGTTATTTGGTTGCAGGGTTGCTTGAGAGAGACCATCTTCATCCTACGCCTCCTGCAGATTGATAAACCTTAGGTCATCCACTTGAGGGAAATTTGCTACTGTCCTACAAACCTCTGCACTTGGAGGCCCAACAACGTCTACAAGAAGAAGGTTGTGTAGTAGACATCAACCACCAGTAGCCCCCTGAACCGGTCTTCAAGTTGGGGACGCTCCTCGATTCTTCCGAACTGTTCTTCATCTTCGGTCGTCGGTCTTGGAAACTGGTTCAACAAATCATCTCATCTTCGATCTTGAGGATTGCCAAAGTAACTCCAAAGAGTTTACACGTCGTATCCGAGGAGCCCCTTTAAGTTCTTGGACTTTATCAATGCCTTGTTATTATTTTTTACGCCACACCTGGGGTTTGAAGTTTTTCCCGTGCGGCGGTGTCCTCTTGCATCCGAGCTGCAACGCCGAACTGCACTCGAGATATCTTTTGCAGCCGAGCACCAACGCCAGATTATATCCGAGCTCCAACGCCGGACTGTATCTGAGCTCCAACGCCGGACCATATCCTAGGTGTCATAGATCACCTTGGCTTGAAAAAGTTTGAAGGAGGTTATTCGAGTTTAATGCTGAAAAGTTCTCTATGGAACGAGCCATTCGAATCCGAGCTTTATGTCGGACCACTTCCGAGCTCCAACGATGGTCAGCGTCCAGGTGTCGTAAACAACCTCTGTCTTTTGAAAGATTGAACGAATTAAGCCAAGCTTAATGTCGGAAATGCCCTCTATGGAGCCAGCCACTGGCGCCCGAGCTTTATGCCAGACTGCTTCCTAGGTGGTGCACCACCCCGATCGTGGGCTGATTTTTTTGTGAATATTTTTTATTGGTGAAATTTATTCTCTGCCGAGATATATAGCGAGTATATGTATATCCAATAGCCCTCAAGGTGCGTGCCTGTCTAAAACCCGAGATGCACCTGAAGGAAAACATAAAACTACTGATCCTAGTAGCGCCTGAGACTCAGGTCGATTTGCAAAACCGGTCTGAGGATCAACTCCTAGCTCGGCGGCATCGTAGGAATAGAAACGCAGTGTAATATATTAGAAATAATGATCGGCGGACAGGCCCCTGAGAGAGGGTTGTGAAAAGTCGCCGTGATATATTAGCTTGATGTCGGATAAGTCCCAGATGGTACTTACTATTGTCCGAAGACGCGCTTGCCCATAGTTCGGTCATGCCGAACACTAAGCACTCTGAATTCTCTGCATTGAATAAGCAATGCAGTAGCCCCCGAGACACTGGTCGGGTGGCAACACCAGATCAGGGGATTGATGCAACCCTTGTATATTAAATACACATGCTGATGCTATGTTTATTTTGACTCCGTTGCGACCGTTTATAAGTTGAAAGTGGTCCATCGTTGGCTTCCACCCCCTTGTAGATGCTATACAGGGTGTTTCCGCAATAATAAACAACCCTTACCCGACGTATCGGCGCCCGAAGGAGGTTGTGTTAGCAGAAATGAGGCAATCAAATATGAAGGCTTTATAACTATCACTTAGTCATAGGAGCTTAAAGTTGGGAGGCCAGCTACTAGCCCCTGGTTAGTGTTCGGCGACAGCCGAGGTCAAGCCGTAAACACTTCGGCCAATGTTACGAACAGCCCATCATTTAACACAATCATCGGATCGCTTACCGGTTTACGCTTACTGTGACTGTCAGTTTCCGGCTTTCTCCACTGAGGTGCTTAACCATGCGAGCTGGAAGCACAATTGTAGTGGTTCTCCCTTTGCACACCTAGCCGAACAAAGCGGAACGTAGGAGGCAATCACTAGAGCGGGGCAACCCAACTATTGACAAAAGACACAATTCGAAACTGATGCATATATAGCAATATCCGAGAATGTTTTTGCAGAATCTCTAAAGGTGTCTGGCGTTGCACTACGAGACTTATGCTGGAAACACACCAATAGTTTAAAAGTGCCGTAGGCTCGAAAAGCCAAAAACTTATATAAAAGCTTGACGTCCGGACTAAACCGAGATTTTGGTGCCAATCCGGAAATTGGTCTTTTAAAAAAAAGTGTGCTTCTGTCGTGCTTTAACATGACACATCCGATCTCAAGACTTCAAGCGGTTTAGCCTACGGCTTCAAGCTATTTATCCCGAAGGCGGAGTTCTTCTCTGAGGCCATTTTAGCGAACTAAACTTGAGCGGCTTGAGAGAGAAGCTAGGCTATCCGGCTATTGACCATACACTCGAGTCAAAAAAGGAACGGTAGAAAAAGACTTTGCAACGACCAAGAAGAAAACACATTATTATAGAATGGCTCGTGTAAATTTTAAGAGCCCCTAGTTAACATGGGTAAGGGGAGTTTCTTTTAACGAACAACGTACGTGAGCATGGTCGAACCGAACACAAGTTAAAATTTTAAAACTTTGAGCATGAAAGCGACTTAGCTGGTTAATGTGTTCGGCATTGATGACGCGGTCCGAGCTTGACGCGGGACAAGGTTCCATCCCCCAAGCCGGTCCTGAGGTGGTGGAGCGAAGAGCTCGGCACTCCAAAGTGGTTACATAGCACGGCCAATGCAGGCCGACAAAGTGACGCTGAAGTCCCTGGCGTGGGTTAATGAAGTGTTGACGAAACCCCCGTCCAGCCGAGGTGACGTGGTATGTCAGTACGCCGAGGTGACAACACTGCCCGACCCGAATCATTTACCTGTGCATAAAAAATAGTGCAAATCGGAGATAATGGTAATAATAATAAATTAAAAAATTGTTGCGTAATAAATAATTTATGCAAAGTGAGTAATAAAAGAAATATGGTCTGTGCGCCAAACGCTCGATGAGGTAGAGCTCTCTCGGCGACGCCGAAGTCCCCGAGGCAACCGAACATGCCGGTATGGCAACCCGACCAACAAGGTGATCACACGAGCCGATTTACACCGATTGGGACAACGGCGTCGGCTTGCCGAAGAGACCACGTGACGCAGTCGAAGTCCATTACCTGCACATGTAAAATAGTGCATGCCAACAATAATAATATAAATATATAAAAATCCTCGCGTAATGAATTTACGCAAGATAATTTATTTAAAGATATGTGGCCTGGCGCCAAAGTCAATGTCGATGCAGGGCGTCGGCGAGATGCAGTAAAGGCGTGGCAAAGCCTGAATTCACAGGTCGGTCCGAGTTCCGGATGCGGCGTTCGCCAAACTTTGTACGGAAACTGACCGAACCACCGCGGGACCGTCGTTAATGCGGTCGCCATTTGATAGACCTGTGTACAGATGATGGAACAAACCAGAGTAATAATTCCTTGGGAAAAATAAACCCAAACAAGCAAAAGTTAATAGCACCTGGTTTATTTGTTGTAGCAGTCCGAAGAAAATTGGCTCCCAAAATTTTGACTCGATCCGCACACCCATTGCCTGATGGGCGGTGAAGCGACGGCATGGCGATGCTAGTAAAGGTTGGCTCACCGAGGAAAAGCCCCCGGTCTAGATAATGTGACGAAGCTGGTCAGCTGACGACGCTAAAGTCTTCAGAGTAGGTTGATGAAGGGATGGCGAAGCCCCCTGTAGGTGTACAAAAGTAGGGGCTCTCCTTTTGATCCCTTTACTTGTGCACGGGCATTCAGAGCCGCGCGCCGCGGCCACACTTAGCAGGGCAGAGGAGGGAAGCCGGAGAGAAGCTGAAGCACAAGACAACCAAGGCAACGCCAAGACCAGAAACACGGGAGAGCAAGAGGGTGAGGTGGACTCCCTCGGCAAGACCCTTGCTGAGGCAGTCTCCGCAGCCCCGGCAAGAGCCTTGCCGAGGCAACTTGCCCAATGCCAGCGGAGCAAGCCACCCTTGAGCCCACGGGCTCCAACCCAACCAACTACATTGGAACCAAGGCTCGGGAGGCGCCTCTGTGGTGGCATGCAGATCTTCGTCAAGATCATAAACATATGCGATCTGATGAGGACCAGAAGACGGCGACCCTCGGCGGGATCCTGGCCGAGGAAATCCACAAGACCCCCGGCAAGACCCCTGCCGGGGACGACTGCAACGCCATGGCAAGACCCTTGCCGAGGGCATCATCAGGGCCACTGCCAGGCCCGCGCCTACCAAGACTCCACCGCCGTCCCCAAGCAGCTGCTAGCTCAACCAGCTGGGCAGGCACCTGCGTGGCGACGTGCGGCCTCCACAACCGACTCAGCAAGCACCTGCGTGGTGGCATGCAGGTCTTTGTGAAGGCTCCACCACCGCGCCAGCCCAGCAAGCAGCCAACGTGGCACCGCGATGCCTCATCAACTCGAACGCGTGTCGAGGCCAGGCGAGGCGGCGACAGCTGGGACGTGCTTCCTTGCCGTCCCCGATAAAGCAAGGGGGGCACGTCGGCAGCGCATTAAATGTGTTTGTTCGACAGTCCCAGAGGATAGGCTTATTGACTATAGACCTTTCCACCTCCTGTGTGCCACTGTGGCAACCCCTTTTCCCTATAAAAGGAGGCCCGAGGCGACCAGGGGAGGGATTCGGCTCTTTTGGGCAAGTTGCACCCCATAGCTAGCTCAAGAACACAAGAACACTCAAATACATCCACCAAAGCAGGACTAGGGTATTATGCATCTTCGTGGCCCGAACCTGAGTAAACGATCTGTGTGCTTCCTGTCAGACCCGCTCTTTGCACAACCTCATGCCCGCCAACCGTAGAAGGGATCCCAGTGACCCCATAGGTGTCGTTTCCACCGACATATTTGGCGCGCCAGGTAGGGGGTGCGGTTATGAAAATCTGGTCTGATCGAAGCAGCGGCTTCATTGTGGCCGTTGTTCCAAGGAAGAAGACGACCAAGCATGACGGCGCCGTCTGCGGATTCGGTGGGCGCCCTTACAACGACAGAAAAGCTAAGTCATGTGAAACTTTGGGCAATTTATTTTTACATATATGGTTATTATCCTCGAAGGTCCTGCCCTATGTATGGAAAACCTGCACGCAAAGGGGCCCTTCCACAATTGGCAACACCCTTGTTATGTTTCGAGTCCGCTCAACAGCTCAAGCGACCGCGTCGAGAGTGGTAGGGTAGCCTTCCGCAATTGGCAACACTCTCGATTCTGACTCGAGTCAAGCTCGACAGTTCGAGCGGCCGCATCGAGAGCGGTAAGGTGGTTCGCTCGGCAGCAAGCACACCCAGCGGTCCATTGGGGATCCGTCCCCAAGGTGTCGCCCTGGGTTTACGCACCGGCGAGCCTACCCGGTTAACATAGGGCGGACATACAAGGGAAGATCATACAGGAAAATAACATGCATTGTATCAAAAGTACTGCAGAGTTATATTACATCAGTTGTTGCCGCGGTTCTAACTAAAGACAGAAATTTTCTTGGTCATGAACCTGCAACGGCAATGAGAAACGGGGTGCCTAATCCCGGCGCTAGCCCTCCACCCTCTGGATTCCATTGATGCGGCTGATGATGGGATTGATACGCTCCTTGAGTGCCGTGATGTCCGCATCCTCCGGCAAGCTCTCCAGTGCAGCGTCGAAGTCGAGGTCAGGATTCCAGTGCGCCACCTTGGTGAGGACCTTGGGCATGGCACCCCGGCAAAGCCTCTGGGCCTCATCGGCCAGGGAGGCCACCCGATTGGAGTGGATCTGCTCCAGGGCCCCGAGGACGCCCTCGAAGAAGATGGTCAGCTTGGCGTTGGGGCTCACGTTGCGCTCCGGGGTATACCTCACATTTGGCATCCCCATGGTAGCCATCTGCGTGGTGATCCTGCCGGCAACGCCTTCGAGGACGCCCTCGAAGAAGATGTCATATTGTAAATGCTGCTTCCACGCTCCACTTGAACCTTATTCCAAATGGTTGCTCCACTATACGTATCCGGTTTGCTACTCAGAGTCATTCGGATAGGTGTTAAAGCTTGCATCGACGTAACCCTTTACGCCAAACTCTTTATCACCTCCATAATCAAGAAACATGTCCTTATTTACTCCAAGGACAATTTTGACCGCTGTCCAATGATCCATTCCTGGATCATTCTTGTACCCTTGATGACTCATGGCAAGGCACACTTCGATGCGGTACACAAAGATAGCATACTATAGAGCCTATGTCCGAAGCATAGGGACGACCTTCGTCCTTTCTCTCTTTTCTGCCGTGGTCGAGCTTTTAACTCTTAATTCCATACCTTGCAACTCGGCAAGAACTCCTTCTTTGACTGATCCATCTTGAACACTTTCAAGATTATGTCAAGGTATGTGCTCATTTGAAAGTACCATTAAGCGTTTTTGATCTATCCCTATAGATCTTGATGCTGAATGTTCAAGTAGCTTAATACAGGTTTTCACTTGAAAAACACTTTTAAAATAACCCTATATGCTTTCCAGAAATTCTACATCATTTCTGATCAACAATATGTCAACAACATATACTCATCAAAAATTCTATAGTGCTCCCACTCACTTCTTTGGAAATACAAGTTTCTCATAAACTTTGTATAAACCCAAAATCTTTGATCATCACATCAAAGCGCACATTCCAACTCCGAGATGCTTACTCCAGTCCATAGAAGGATCGCTGGTGCTAGCATACCTTTTAGCATCCTTAGGATCGACAAAACTTTCTGATTGCATCACATACAACCTTTCCTTATGAAAACTGGTAAGGATATTCATTTTGACATCCATCTGCCAGATTTCATAAATGCATCTTGTGCTAACATGATTCCGACGGACTTAAGCATCGCTACGGATGAGAAAATCTCATCGTAGTCAACTCCTTGAACTTGTGAAAAACTCTTCGCCACAAGTCGAGCTTCATAGACGGTGACATTACCGTCCACGTCCGTCTTCTTCTTAAAGATCCATTCATCTCAATGGCTTGCCGATCATCGGCAAGTCCACCAAAGTCCATGCTTTGTTACGATACATGGATCCTATCTCGGATTTCATGGCTTCTAACCATTTGTCGGAATTTGGGCCCACCATTGCTTCTCCATAGCTCGCAGGTTCATTGTTGTCTAGCAACATGACCTTCAAGACAGGATTGCGCACCACTCAAGTAGTACGCATCCTTGTAACCCCACGAGGTACGTCGGTGACTTGATCCAAACTTCATGATCACTATCATAAGCTTCTACTTCAATTGGTGTATGTGCCACGGAATAACTTCCGTGCCCTGCTACACACTAGTTGAAGTGACGGTTCAATAACCTCATCAAGTCTCCACCATCCTCCCACTCAACTTTTCGAGACAAACTTTTCCTCGAGAAAGGACCCGATTCAAGAAACAATCCCAATTGCTTTCGGATCTGAATTAGGAGGTATACCCAACCGTTTTGGGTGTCCTATGAAGATGCATTTTATTCGCTTTGGGTTCGAGCTTATCAACCTGAAACTTTTCATATAAGCGCCATAGCCCCAAACCTTTAAGAAATGACAGTTTAGGTTTCTCTAAACCATAGTTCATACGGTGTCATCTCAACGGAATTACGTGGTGCCCTATTTAAAGTGAATGTGGTTGTCTCTAATGCCTAACCCATGAACGATAGTGGTAATTCGATAAGAGACATCAAGGTACGCACCATATCCAATAGGGTGCAACTATGATATTCGGACACACCATCACACTATGGTGTTCCAAAGGTATTAATTGTGAAACAATTTGCACAATGTCTTAATTGTGTGCCAAAACTCAGAACTCAGATATTCATCTCTATGATCATATCATAGATATTCTATCCTCTTGTCACGAAGATCTTAAACTTCACTCTCATATTACTTGAACCATTCAATAATTCAGACTTGTGTTTCATCAAGTAAATATACTCAATATCTACTCGAATCATCGTGAAGTAAGAACATAACGATATTCATCAGATGCCTCAAAGACTCATTGGACTGCACACATCAAAATGTGTTACTTCCAACAAGTTGCTATCTTGTTCCATCTTCTTTGAAACCGAGGCTTTTAGGTCATCTTGCCCATGTGGTATGATTTGCATGTCTCAAGTGATTCAAAATCAAGTGAGTCCAAACGATCCATCTGCATGGAGTTTCTTCATGCGATACACCAATAGACATGGTTCGCATGTCTCAAACTTTTCAAAACGAGTGAGTCCAAAGATCCATCAACATGGAGCTTCTTCATGCTTTTATGACTTACATGGCAGTGCCACAAGTAAGTGGTACTATCATTACTATCTTATATCTTTTGGCATGAAAATGTGTATCACTACAATCGAGATTCAATAAACCATTCTTTTAGGTGCAAGACCATTGAAGGTATTATTCAAATAAATAGAGTAACCATTATTCTCCTTAAATGAATAACAGACATGATAGACATAATCCAATCATGTCTATGCTCAACGCAAACACCAAATAACAATTATTTAGGTTTAACACCTAATCTCGATGGTAGAGGGAGCGTGCGATGCTTGATCACATCAACCTTGGAAACACTTCCAACATATGTCGTCAGCTCACCTTTAGCTAGTCTCCACTTATTCCGTAGCTTTTATTTCGAGTTACTAACACTTAGCAACCGAACCGATATCTAATACCCTGGTGCTACTTGGAGTACTAGTAAAGTACACATTAACATAATGTATATCCAATATACTTCTATCGACCTTGCCAGCCTTCTCATCTACCAAGTATCTAGGGTAATGCTGCCCCAAATGGCGTCCCCTTATTCCGTAAGCACTTAGTCTCGGGTTTGGGTTCAACCTTGGGTTTCTTCACTAGAGCAGCAACTGTTTTGCCGCTTCATGAAGTATCCCTTGTTGCCCTTGCCCTTCTTGAAACTAGTGGTTTTACCAACCATCAACAATTGATGCTCCTACTTGATTTCTACTTTCGCGGTGTCAAACATCGCTAACACTTCAAGGATCATCATATCTATCCCCGATATGTTATAGTTCATCACGAAGCTCTAGCAGCTTGGTGGCAATGAATTTGGAGAAACATCACTATCTCATCGGAAGATTAACTCCCACTCGATTCAAGTGATCATTGCACTCGGACAATCTGAGCACAAACTCAACGATTGAGCTTTTTCTCTTAGTTTGCAGGCTTAGAAAATCGTCGGAGGTCTTATACCTCTTGACGTGGGCACGAGCTTGAAATCCCAATTTCAGCCCTCAAACATCTCATATGTTCCGCAACATTTCAAAACGCCTTTCGTGCCTCAACTCTAAACCGCTTAACCGAACTATCACGTAGTTATCAAAACGCGTATGTCCGATGTTCGCAACATCCACAAGCGACGCTTGGGGTTCAAAGACACCGAGCGGTGCATTAAGGACATAAGCTTTCATCGTCCGCATAATCGCCATCTGTCAACTTTCAACTATATTTTCTCTAGGAACATATTTAAACAGTGGAACTAAAGCGCGAGCTTCGACATAATTTGCAAAGATCTTTTGACTATGTTCAGGATAATTAAGTTCATCTTATGAACTCCCACTCAGATAGACATCCCTCCGGTCATCTAAGTGATTACATGATCCGAGTCAACTAGGCCGTGGTCCGATCATCACGTGAGACGGACTAGTCATCATCGGTGAACATCTTCATGTTGATCGTATCTACTATACGACTCATGCTCGACCTTTCGGTCTCCGTGTTCGAGGCCATGTCTGCACATGCTAGGCTCGCAAGTTAACCCCAAGTGTTTTTTTGTGTAAATCTGTCTTACACCCGCTGTATGTGAACGTAAGAATCCATCACACCCGATCATCACGTGGTGCTTAGAAGCTTATTTAACTGTAGCAACGGTGCACGTCGGGGAGAACACTTCTTGAAATTTGTAAGGGATCATCTTATTTACTACCGTCGTTTCTAAGTAAACAAGATGCATAAACATAATAAACATCACATGCAATTATATAGTAGTGACATGATATGGCCAATATCATATAGCTCCATTGATCTCCATCTTCGGGCTCCATGATCATCATCGTCACCGCATGACACCATGATCTCCATCATCATGATCTCCATCATCGTGTCTTCATGAAGTTGTCTCGCCAACTATTACTTCTACTACTATGGCTACCGTTAGCAATAAAGTAAAGTAATTACATGGCGTTGTTTAATGACACGCAGGTCATACAATAAATAAAGACAACTCCTATGGCTCCTCGCCGTTGTCATACTCATCGACATGCAAGTCGTGAATCCTATTACAAGAACATGATCAATCTCATACATCACATATCATTCATCACATTCTTCTTGGCCATATCACATCACATAGCATACCCTGCAAAAACAAGTTAGACGCCCTCTAATTGTTGTTTGCATGTTTTACGTGGCTGCTATGGGTTTCTAGCAAGAACGTTTCTTACCTCACGCAAAACCACAACGTGATATGCCAATTGCTATTTACCCTTCATAAGGACCCTTTTCATCGAATCCGCTCCGACTAAAGTGGGAGAGACGGCACCCGCTAGCCACCTTATGCACCAAGTGCATGTCACCGGTGGAACTGTCTCACGAAGAGTACGTAAGGTCGGTCCGGCCGCTTCATCCCACAATACCGTCGAAAAAAGATTGGACTAGTAACGGTAAGCATATTGAACAAAATCAACGCCCACAACTACTTTGTGTTCTACTCTGCAAAGAATCTACGCAATAGACCTAGCTCATGATGCCACTGCTGGGGAACGAGCAGAAATTCAAAATTTTCCCACGTGTCACCAAGATCTATCTATGGAGAAACTAGCAACGAGGGAAGGAGAGTGCATCTACATACCCTTGTAGATCGCTAAGCGGAAGCGCTCAAGGAACGGGGTTGATGGAGTCGCACTCGTCGTGATTCAAATCACCAAGATCCTAGTGCCGAACGGACGACACCTCCGCGCTCAACACACGACAGCCCGGTGACGCCTCCCATGCCTTGATCCAGCAAGGAGAGAGGGAGAGGTTGAGGAAGACTCCATCCAGCAGCAGCACAATGGCGTGGTGGTGGTGGAGGAGCGTGGCATCCCAGCAGGCTTCGCCAAGCACCAAGGGAGAGGAGGAGGAGGAGAGGCAGGCTGCACCAAGAGGAGAAGTTCTCATGTCTGGGCAGCCCAAAACCTCAAGTATATATAGGGGAAAAGGGGCTGCGCCCCTTTAGGGTTTCCCACCCCAAGGGTGCGGCCAGCCCTAGATGGGACTTGGGGCGGCTAAGAGGGGAGGAGTGCCTCCCAAGTCAAGTGGAGGCCCTCCCTTAGGGTTTCCCCCTCCCATGCGCATGGGCCTTGGGGGCTGGTGCCCTGGCCCATTAAGGCTAGGGCGCCCCCCACAGCCCATGCTACTGTATTGGACGTGGTGGAATAATTTCCGACCTCCGACCCTCCGAATCCTCCGAACTTTTGGAAGCTTCCAGACAATACCGAAAAACCCGAACTTTTTCCTAACCCAACAACAACTTTCCATATATAAATCTTTACCTCCGACCATTCCGAACTCCTCGTGACGTCCGGGATCTCATCCGGACTCAACAACATTCGTAACCACATACAAACTTCCTTTATAACCCTAGCGCCATCGAACCTTATGTGTAGACCCTACGGGTTCGGGAACCATGCGACATGACCGAGACGTTCTCCGATCAATAACCAACAGCGGATCTGGATACCCATGTTGGCTCCTACATGTTCCACGATGATCTCATCGGATGAACCACGATGTCAAGGACTCAATCGATCCGTGATACAATTCCCTTTGTCTAGCGGTATTGTACTTGCCCGAGATTCGATCGTCGGTATCCCGATACCTTGTTCAATCTCGCTTCCGCAAGTCTCTTTACTCGCTCAGTAACACATCATCCCGTGATCAACCCCTTGGTCACATTGTGCACATTATGATGATGTCCTACCGAGAGGGCCCAGAGATACCTCTCCGCTTACACGGAGCGACAAATCCCAGCCTTGATTCATGCCAACCCAATGACACTTTCGGAGATACCGTAGTGCACCTTTATAGCCGCCAGATTACGTTGTGACGTTTGGTACACCCAAAGCATTCCTACGGTATCCGGAGTTGCACAATCTCATGGTCTAAGGAAATGATACTTGACATTAGAAAAGCTTTAGCATACTAACTACGATCTTTGTGCTAGGCTTAGATTGTCTTGTCCATCACATCATTCTCCTAATGATGTGATCCCGTTATCAACGACATCCAATGTCCATGGTCGTGAAACCGTAACCATCTATTGATCAACGAGCTAGTCAACTAGAGGCTTACTAGGGACATGGTGTTGTTTATGTATCCACACATGTATCTGAGTTTCCTATCAATACAATTATAGCATGGATAATAAACGATTATCATGAACAAGGAAATATAATAATAACTAATTTATTATTGCCTCTAGGGCATATTTCCAACACTGACCTCGTAGGTTCCTTCCCTTAAGCGCGCGACCCCTTAGGTTCAAGTCGGCTTGGTCACAGTTCGATCACCTCCGACCTGTACAGTTGGTAGCGGCCTCTAGCAAGGCGGGCCGACCACCAAGCAAAGCGATGAAGCTGGTTAGGCGTAACCTGCATAACGTGTCACACTTCGCTCCCTTTGCCACACGATATATGTTGTCGGCTCAAATAGATGTCATCCTTGTGCTAGCCCGACCTCTTTCTCGCTCCAAAGGATACCGACCACTATCCGGATTATCTCATAATCCTTGTCGCATGGCCATGCTGTTCTGGTTAGATCACACGAGGGGCCCAGAGTATATCTCTCCGATCGGAGGGGCAAATCCCATCTTGCTCGACCATGTCTCGCAAGATGGGATTGACAAACCCAAACCTACCTTTGTAACTACCTCATCCACGGAGTAGCGTTTGGTCGGCCCAAAGCAAGTCTATCACCATCTCGAGTACATGCGCCACTCGTGTCTTAGGACATAGAACGATGTTGTACTAGAGACTCACATATGACATATCGCTGCCTCATAGTTGGGTCTGTCCGACTCGGACCTTATTCGACTCGGATCCGACTATGTCGAATCCGACCAGACCTTCCAAGTCCATATTATCCGTTAGCATCCAATGCTCCATGGCTAGTGAGACCGAGCCATCGACCGTGTCATATGTTACTCTAGTCGGCTCATGGCGCCCACACAGCCCTTTCGACTAGGGACCTTTTAGGACAGTCATCATACAATGCATAGTCCCACAAACAAGTCACGTACTTGCTGATACACATCATTGATAATGTCCAAGGACTATCTTTATTCATAAACACATAGGAAATATCATCATACATGATTGCCTCTAGGGCATATCTCCAACACCTTGGCGGCGTCCTCAGCAACGCCCTTGGTGGCCTCCTCGGCGGCGATCTTCTCGGCCTCCGCCTCGGCGGCCTTGGCGACATCCTCGATGACGGTGTCTACGTCCTCCTGGCCTGCCGACGGAGGATCTGGATATCGAGAAGGGGATGAAGCGAAGCCAAGACCAAGATTCAGAAAGAAGAAGAAAGGGCAGGGATGAGAGGTGAATGATGTACCCGTGCCGAGCTGGGAAGAAGTAGCCCCTTTCTCGCCAACATCTGGCACCGAGGTGGAGCCGCCGGCGCCCAAGTTCTCCTCCTCCTCCTCCGTGTGCATGGTCTCGGTGCTTGACGCCCTTGCCGGGGACGCCCCTCGGGGCGGCGTGGTCAATGGGGGCGGCGTGTCGGGGTTGGCCATCAGTGGCTCCTCCTGCTGCCGTCCTCCTCCTGCGATCTCGGCAAGGTCAGCGCCAGTGACTCATACCCCCCAACACACACGTCGACGAGGGGCGAGTGGCGAACTTATGCTGGGGGCTGCTCCGGGGGCTGCTGTCTGGGCTACTCACCACCACCAGTGGCGCCCTCGAGGTGCTCGCCGGGGGCTGGCCGCCCACCGAGAACCTGGCCCTCTTCACCCTCTTGGCCAGCGTCTCCACATCCCTGCAAAAATGAAAACAATCCAAGATAAGCGGCACAGTTTGAGGAGACGGAGATGACAAAAAGGGGGAGGGAACAAGAAGCTTACTCCTCCACCTCCACCTCCTCCTCTGCTGCCTTCCTCTTCCTCCTTGGGCTGAGGGACCCGAAGTCAAAGACGACCTCCACGTGAACATCTGCCGGAGGAGGGGAAGAAGGTGGAGTCTGAGCACGCTTTGACGAAGAAGAGGTAGATGCCTTCTTCTTCACCAGCGCGGCCTTCACCAATCTCTTCGCCGCCGTGGCCCTCTTTTGGCGCGCGGATGTCTCCTGAGCATGCCGGGGTTGCACGGCCCTGCCGGGCCGAACCGGCTCGCCAGAGCTGGCCTGCCGCAGGACTCGCCATGTCCCCGTGGCTGGAGGGTCGACGGCCTCGGCCTCCTCCTCCTCCTCCTCCTCCTCCTCCTCCTCCGACGACGACGACGACGACGACTCGTCGGGCGCATCTTCAATGAGAGGGGCCCCGGTGCCGGCGCTGCTGGCCTCTCCAGCAGATTCCTCCCACTGGGTTAGCTCCTTCTTCTCCGCGGCTACCGCGGCCTCGTCCTCAACGCCGCCAGCGTTGCCGGCCTGCTTGGCTAGCTCCGCCTCCGCCGCCCTGGCGGTGATATAGTCCAGCTCTGCTTGAGTGGTGTCCTGGATGAGCAGCAGCTTGTTGCGGACATACACCTCCGCCAAGCCATCAAAGAACTCCTCGCACTGCTGCCGGGCGGCACGCCTAGTTTTGACGGACTCGCGGCGATTGCAGTCCGCATCATGGCGATGATGTCGGTCTGGCGCGAGTTGTTGCTCAGCGGACCACCGCCGCCGCAACCCAAACAAGGGCCCTTGACGACCTTGCCGGCCTTCGCAGCCTTGCCGGACCTCTTGGCCCAGCCACGCCAGTTCACGCCGAGTGAAAGATCCGCTGGCAGAAGTGAGGATGCCCCATCGCCGTGAAGTTGTGATTGAGGCCAGGGCGGCCTCATGATGTCACCGCTCGAAGAGCCAGCCGGCCTCCCTTGTTATGCAGAGGAGCGATTCGGTGGCGGAGGAAATCCGCCCCAATCATCTCCAGGGTAAGCCCGACAACGGTGAGGCGGTGGATCCTGGTGGTGGCGATCTTGAGCTTGTCGTCCTGGGCGTCGACATCACCCCAGTCGTTCCTGCGCACCAGCGGCACCTGGAGGACCCGGCAGAACTCATGTGGGTCGTCCTCCTCAATCTAGCACCACCGGCCCCGCCATTCTTCCCACCTTTCCTTCTGGGCGCCCTCCGGGTACATCCCTTTGGACCTTGGGATCCAGGTGACACAACCAGAAATAGCGCCTCCCTTCTGGATGTGAGGGTAAAAATAATGGCGGAAGAGCGTCGTGTTGGGAAGAACTCCAGCGAAGCCCTCACAGAGATGGGCGAACAGAGCCATGCATGCCACGTCATTTGGAGTAAAATCCAGGAGGTGGAAGCCAAATGTGTGCATAATATCATTGAAGAAATCGGAGAAAGGGGGGCAAAGGCCGCAAGAAAAGTAGTCAGCGAAGAACGGGTATCGATTCGGGGCGGCCTCGGCTCAATTGGCGGGGATGACGCGCGTGGCTAGATGCCTCGTCCCCCCCCGTCTTGCACCCCCATAGGGGCCTGAAGTAGTCCCAGAGTTCGAACACGTTGACCGTCGAGGGGAAGTAGGTGAGTTGCGTTCGCCACGGCGCCGACTCGCTCTCAGGCGACTCCGACGCCCCGGCGTCCTTAGCCACTCCGTTGCCCTTGGTGGATTTTGGGGCCATGGCGGCTGCCAGAGGCAAGGTACGGAGGAAAGCGAAGGCGTAGTGGCGGCGAGCAAAGGCGAAAGCTTGGGAAGGAAGGAGAAAGGGACAGGGTTCCGAGATTGAAGAAGACGCAAGGGGTAAATGAGCAGCGCACCCGCGGTTATTCCTTTTTACGGGGAAGGCGCAGGCCGCCTCTTTTCCCATTAACTGCGATGTGGCGCATACGTTCGGAGACCTCCCCACGCATGACCCCCACGTCACACACAACCCTCCACGTCGTGCGTTGAACGCAGGTCATGGGGAAGCGCAGCGGATGAAACAGTTACTACGGTAAAAATCGCCCCCGCTCACAAGACTGCTGGGCCTGGCCCAACAACGCGCCACGCTTATGTGTGGCCTGCACCGGGGCTCCTGCCGGTGTACAAAAGTAGGGCTCTCCTTTGACCCCTTTACTTGTGCATCGGCAGTGAGAGTCACAGGCCACAAGGCCACACTTAGCAGGGCAGAGGAGGGAAGCCGGAGAGAAGGCGGAGCACAAGACAACCAAGGCAACGCCAAGACCAGAAACACAGGAGAGCAAGAGGGTGAGGTGGACTCCCTCAGCAAGACCCTTGCTGAGGCAGCCTCCGCAGCCCCGGCAAGAGCCTTGCCGGGGCAACTTGCCCGATGCCAGCGGAGCAAGCCACACTTGAGCCCACGGGCTCCAACCCAACCAACTACATTGGAACCAAGGCTCGGGAGGCGCCTCTGTGGTGGCATGCAGATCTTCATCAAGATCATAAACATATGAGATCTAATGAGGACCAGAAGACGGCGACCCTCGGCGGGATCCTGGCCGAGGAAATCCACAAGACCCCAGGCAAGACCCCTGCCGAGGACGACTGCAACGCCACGGCAAGACCCTTGCCGAGTCCCCGGCAAGACCCTTGCCGAGGGCATCAGCAGGGCCATTGCCGGGCCCGCGCCTGCCAAGACTCCACCGCCGTCCCCAAGCAGCTGCTAGCTCAACCAGCTGGGCAAGCACCTGTGTGGCAACGAGCGGCCTCCACAACCGACTCAGCAAGCACCTGTGTGGTGGCATGCAGGTCTTCGTGAAGGCTCCACCACCGCGCCAGCCTAGCAACCAGCCAATGTGGCACCGCGATGCCTCATTAGCTCGGACGCGTGTCGAGGCCAGGTGAGGTGGCGACAGCTGGGACGTGCTTCCTTGTTGTCCCCGATAAAGCAAGGGGGGTGATACGTCTCCAACGTAACTATAATTTTTTATTGTTCCATGCTATATTATATTCTGTTTGGACATTATTGGGCTTTATTATACACTATTATATTATTTTTGGGACTAACCTATTAACCGGAGGCCCAGCCCAGAATTGCTGTTTTTTTGTGCCTATTTCAGAGTTTCACAGAAAAAGAATATCAAACGGAGTCCAAACGGAATGAAACCTTCGGGGGCGTGATTTTTGGAACGAATGTGATCCAGAGGACTTGGACCCTACGTCAAGAAAGCAACCAGGAAGGCACGAGGTAGGGGGGGCGCCTACCCCCCCCCCCCCCCCAGGCGCGCCCTCCACCCTCGTGGGGCACACGCTGCTCCACCGACGTACTTCTACCTCCTATATATACCTATGTACCCCCAAACTACCAGACACGGAGCCAAAACCTAATTCCACCGCCACACCTTCAGCACCCGTGAGATCCCATCTTGGGGCCTTTTCCGGAGCTCCGCCGGAGGGGACATCGATCATGGAGGGCTTCTACATCAACACCATAGCCTCTCCGATGATGTGTGAGTAGTTTACCTCAGACCTTAGCTAGATGGCTTCTTCTCTCTCTTTGGATCTCAATACAATGTTCTCCCCCTCTCTTGTGGAGATCTATTCGATGTAATCTTCTTTTGCGGTGTGTTTGTTGAGACCGATGAATTGTGGGTTTATGATCAAGTTTATCTATGAAAAATATTTGAATCTTCTCTGAATTCTTTTATGTATGATTGGTTATCTTTGCAAGTCTCTTCGAATTATCAGTTTGGTTTGGCCTACTAGATTGATCTTTCTTGCAATTGGAGAAGTGGTTAGCTTTGGGTTCAATCTTGTGGTGTCCTTTCCCAAAGGATGACAGTAGGGGCAGCAAGGCACGTATTGTATTGCTGCCATCAAGGATAACAAGATGGGGTTTATATCATATTGCATGAGTTTATCCCTCTACATCATGTCATCTTACTTAAAGCGTTACTCTGTTCTTTTGAACTTAATACTCTAGATGCATGCTGGATAGCGGTCGATGTGTGGAGTAATAGTAGTAGATGCAGGCAGGAGTCGGTCTACTTTTCACGGACGTGATGCCTATATACATGATCATACCTAGATATTCTCATAACTATGCTCAATTCTGTCAATTGCTCAACAGTAATTTGTTTACCCACTGTCGGTGTCAAAACCGGCGGATCTCGGGTAGGGGGTCCCGAACTGTGCGTCTAGGCGGATGGTAACAGGAGACAAGGGACACGATGTTTTTACCTGTGTTCGACCTCTCGATGGAGGTAATACCCTACCCCGCTTGATTAATATTGATGATATGGGTAGTACAAGGGTAAATCTACCACAAGATCAGAGAGGCTAAACCCTAGAAGCTAGCCTATGGTATGATTGTTGTTCGTCCTACGGACTAAAACCCTTCGGTTTATATAGACACCGAATAGGGTTAGGGTTACACGTAGTCGGTTACAATGGTAGGAAATCTACATATCCAGATCGCCAAGCTTGCCTTCCACGCCAAGGAAAGTCCTATCCGGACACGGGACGAAGTCTTCAATCTTGTATCTTCATAGTCCGTGAGTCCGCCAAAGATGATAGTTCGCTATCCGGACACCCCTAGTCAAGGACTCCTCAAGAGCTCTCGAACCAGGCTTCAATGACGATTTAGTCCGACGCGATATTGTCTTCGGCATTGCAAGGCGGGTTCCTCCTCCGAATACTTCATAGAAGGTTTTGAACACAAGGATAGTGTCCGGCTCTGCAAAAGAAGTTCCACATACCACCGTAGAGAGAATATTTTTTTGCACAGATCTGCTGACGTATTCCGCGGCGTGACATCACACCACGGCCAGGCCTTTATTCGAATCGTTTTTTACTGTCCCACCTCAGCGCGTTTAGCGAGGCGGTTTCCTTGGCACGTCTTGTCAAAGTGTAGATCGTGCCCCCTTATTCCGAGATTCTCATCAATACGAACGTGGGTAGCCCAATCGCGCCATTGATTGCGGCGCTTGGGAGATAAGCGAGTTTTATCAGGCTGGTGGGGACGATAGCCTCGCTCCATTCATATAAGGATAAGGATCCACCCTTTCACCCACGCCTTCCTCCTCCCTTGCTCATCCATTTCGCAAGACTCGAGCTCCAAATACTAAGTCCGCACATCCTTCCTCAACCATCTCCACCATGTCCGGAGCGGGAGGCAGGTGGATGGTCTCCTCCGCCACGGAGGGCCAAGTAAAAAGATCTGCGGAAGGCCGGATACTTGTCCGCGACGCTCACATCGGCTGCCCGACGAAGGGCAACTCATCCCCACCCCCGAGCCCCATGAGCGGGTCGATTTCTTGCCCACTTCCTCCGCTGGATCGGGTTTTCCACTTCACCCATTCGTCCGGGGCTCTGTGTTCTACTATGGCCTAGACTTCCATGATCTAGCCCTCAATTTCATCCTCAACATCTCGTGGTTCATCATCGGTGCAAGGATTTCTCTCAGATCCAGCCCCACTTCGCTTATGGTTGAAGACCTTCAATGTCAAGCCAAGGTTGTGGGCGGCCGCCAAAGGAGTGCGGAGGCGCCATGGTCGGCAGGATCGCCAACGTCTTATGGCTCGATGGCTCCTTTGTGGAGACCGTGAAGGGGTGGCAATCGGGGTGGTTCTACATCACTGAGTCGCACGACCCTAAATGGGCGGCGGCCCCCCGAATTTCGGTCTGGTATTCCCACGCGGCTCACTTCTTGGAAGGAGACTGGCCTGGCGTGGGGTAATTCGGAAGAGCCGACCGGACTCCAAACCTGCATGCGGACCTTGGTGAACAAGAATCTCAGGCTCGTCAATGTGGTCCAGGTTATGCTCATCCGCCGAATCCTCTCATGCCAACAACGGGCCTTCAAATTGTGGGAGTTCGATCGGGCACAACATCCAACCCTGAAGAGGCTCTTCGACACTACATACGAAGATGCCTGGAAGGTGCTGTTCAAGGGCGCCGAGGCTCCCTCATCCGCTATAGAAGATCGCAGATTCAGCTCGCAGCGTCAAGCTACCGAGGTAAGCTATTTTGCCCTTCACGGGAATCTTGCTTTTCATAGTTTGACTCTATGTGGGATCTAAACTCCCTTGCCTTTGACAGATCTGGCGGAGCACATCCGCAGGTTAACCGTCCGGCCTTTGCCGAAGACCAGAGACGCCCGCATGGGAAGGCTGAATCCGCGCCTACGTGGTGCCGGAGAAGAAGGCCAAGAAGAAGGCCACGGGGGCTCGAAGGAGTGCCCGACGCCAGGTGTTGTCGGACTCATCGTCCGACGACTCAGAGGCGGACTCCTCCCGTGAAAACGAGGAGGAGGAAACAGAAGCCTCTCCCCCAGCGGGGGGAGAGAAGAAAAGAAAGGCCGCCCCAGCTGGGGAGGCCGGAGGGTTCAAGAAGGGAAGAACCCTTCCTCCGGACGTCTCCACCAACGCCAACGACGGCGAGGAGGAGTGGCCCTTGAGGGCCAAGCCCCTAGCGAGATCGTAAGTGTCCGGATACCCATGGCTTTTTTCATTGCATAGTGTTCTCTAATGCCGAACAATCATGCAGCCCGCCCAAGGACGAGCTCGCCGCCTGGCCGAAGGGTCCTCAATTCGCCGGAAGTGGAGAGTACTTCACTCCGCCACCTCCTCACCTCACGCGCTGACGACGAGCCGAGGTGGGGCCCCAAGGGGGCCTGGTCAAGAGGAGGTGGCGCAGGAGGCGCCGCAAGGCAGCCTCCCTGACTCCAGCGAGGGGAGCGAGACCCCAGGGCTCTAAGTCCCACCCTTGTCCGACTCCATACCGAACCTTCAGCGGTTCAAGTCCGCAAGCGGCCCTTTCAGAGAAGGGTAAGACACAAGTGTCCTACATCCAACCGAGGCACCGGATAGCATCGAGGCGCTAACAACAGCCCATCGAGGAGGAGCACCGCATCGCTATGAGTGTGGTGATCCAGAAGTTCACCCGCCAAGAGCGGGCTGATCAAGCCTCGCAACGGCCTTCTAACAGGCTTTGAGGTAAGTTTTCAATATATGTAAGAAGATTACCAGACAGACAAGAGCCCCGATGCTTAGTTCGGTGTTCGAAAGAAAAGCCGGACCGAGGATCTAAAAAGATACATGCAGGAGTCTAACATAATTATGTCAATACGGGAATGCAGGCTGCCCGCTGACCTCGCCAGACCTGATCATGTGGTCAATGCATTGAAGGAGAGCCTCGAGCGGTCCGAGAACGAGCTCGGCCAAGCCAAGAAGTAGCTCGAGGACAAGGAAGGTAAGTAATACCTTATGGCATTTAAAAAATGTGGTTGCAAAAGATAACAGGAATAACATGGGTACTGCAAGGGCCACGAGCGAGGTGGCGATCCTGAAGGAGGCGGTGTCCGCGGCCGAAAACAAAGCGGCCGCGGAGCGCACTGAGCGAGAGAAGGGGGAGGCGCGGCTGGTGGAGGTACGGCAAGAGCTCCAGGTTCTCATGGAAAAACACGAGGGTTTGGAGCGTGACTTGAAGACCCGAGTCCGAGCTTGCCTCGCTCTTGAGAGTGCCAAAGCTGCTAAGGCCGAGGCCCAAAAGCCCTCCAGAGATTGAGGCAATAAAGAAGATCAGGGCGGGTAAGGCATTCTTTATGCAGAGCAAGAATGTAAAAGTCAATTATCTAGTACTTACCCAATCCGAGCTCTCCAGAGCTGCTCCCAGATCTCGCCATGGAGTGTCTCCGATGCCGGCGCTTTCACCGAGCCAAGAAGGAGCTCGACGGAAAAGGTGTTTTGGTCTCAAGATGTCAAGCCGAACACCCGTGCCCTTGAGCGACCAATCAAGCAATTGGTCGAGCTCCACAAGGTCGCCAACAGGCCATGAAGGGCCTTATAGCTCGGTTGTGGCTAAATGAGGCCATGCCTGGAGCTACTGGCTAGTGCGGCGGCCGGTGGATGCCTCGCCCATGGATCAAGTCATCAAGCGCCCATCTATATTGAAGGTGCTCAGAGGGCCCTTGCCCGCGCTAAGGTGCACTGGGCAAGCTGGACGCTGAGAAGCTGGTGACGGACAAGCCGCCGCCGGCAAAGAACATCGCAAGCCCGAGAAGTATTATGAGGGCGCCCTCAAGGGTGCCCGCCTTATAGCGGTGAATGCTCCAAAGATGTAATATTTGAGTAGACTCGCATTTGTTATCCTCAGACGCTGAAAACTTTTTCATATGCGCTAAGCAACGCTTTTGAATTTAAAATATTACCTTCTGTGCGGCCGTTTATCAAATTTGAGAGATGGCGAGGCGTTGGTTTCAGCCCCCATGCCATGAGTGCTGGGGTGTTCGGGATAAACTTGAGCGCTCTTGTTCCCATTCTTGGGTCCTTCGAGGGAGGCTCTCAACGCAACAAACCAGGCAACCGGACTATAATGCTTGAACACTATCACTTAGCCATAGAATTCTATAATTTTAAATTTCGGCGAAGCCCCTAGTATTCTGAAGACCGAGTTCGGGGCGCTATCCACGCCTTTGGCCGCATAATGCCGTTCCTCGCCTAAGCGCATAAGTCTTTAGGGACTCAAGAAACCTCTCGAACAGCGATCGCTCTCGCCTTTATCATGACGGTCAGTTTTAGCTTTCCATCGAGGTGCTCAACCCAGCTCACCGGGCACAATCGCAGTTGGTTCTCCCAAGCGCTACCTTAGCCGATATAATGTAACGTAAGGTACCAAAACATGGGAGCCGGGCAAACCCAACTATTGACCCAAGACATGATTCGGAGCCGATGCATATAATGCTATAAGTTCGGGGTGCCACACTTGTGAAAGTGTTCGGACTTGTCACACCATGTTTTTGGGGTACATAAGCCCTCGGTGTATTGGCCGCACTAAATTGTACGGTTGCATGCAATGTCATAAATGAACATATATAATGGGAAAGAATGCAATAATAGGCAAGAGCTATATATTGGTTATTCAAAAGAAACTGCAAATAAAAGCGTAACGATACAAATTGTGCGATAAGCAAGGTACGGACTTTTGATATGTCCTCTTCCAGGGTAAGTTTATGTGTGGTATGTAAAACAGGTATACCGCTTTAATAGAGACCACTTGGACACTGACGCAGTTTTTCGCTTCCCTGGCTGTTGCATCGTGTTCGGCGCTAATGCCGGATTGTGGCTTCGGAGAACAGAGTCCTGAAAGTAAGAGGAAGAAAAGAAAAAAGGAATGACACAAACGGAGCCCCTAGTGCGGTCTAGCCGCATTCGGGCGTGCCGTGGTCGTGGCCCGCCCCTATGCCCATGGTGCTTCAGAGCGCAATTACGCATGTAGTAATCGGCTTCGTGAGTTCGCAAGGGCTGGGGTTAGCTGCATTACTACGCTTGTTCGAACGTGCCAGCGGTCTTGCTGTAGGTTACTCCGGCGCTTTGACAAAGGTCCAATTGTTTATTGGCCGGATCGAGAATTGCCTTAAGAGGTTGTTTCGCACTTCGCCGCAGGGCGGCCAGATGCTCCTCCGCTCGAGGGAGCGCTCGTGTTTCCATTCGACCGTGATTACGCCTCGAGGGCCCGCATCTTGAGTTTCAGTGTACGCCAGAAAAGCGGCACCGCATTGAATTTTTTGCGAACGCGGTTCGTCCGAAAGCAAAGGCGTGATAGCCGCCGCGAACGGGCTATGTCAAGATTAACTCCTCACTCCGAAGTTATCCGGGATCCGAAGACCACTTCAAGTGTAACAGAGCTGCATGCAGTTGGCCTCTACACTTGGAATGACGCCTTTAAAGGTCATCTTTGTGGGTTTGATCCTTGACGGGTCTATGCCCATTTTGCATTAATCGATCCTCGATAAATCAGGTTCAGTTGCCGCCGCCGCCCATCGTGACTCGTGAGGTGAAATCCACAATAATTGGGTCAAGAACCAATGTGGCCAAACCGCCGTGACGGATGCTAGTGGGTGGTCCTTCGATCGAAGGTGATCGGGCAGGAAGACCATGGGTTGAACTGGGCGATCGCTCCATCGCAGATACATCCCTTTAGTGCACGCTCGCCCTTTTGGGTATGTGGGTTGCGATATCATGTTCACCGTCCGCACTTGTGTGGGAAAGCCCTTTGTCCTCTATTGTTCGGGCGGCCGGGCTCTTCCTCGCCATCGCTATGCAGCCCCTTGTCGTTGTTTTCGGCGCTTAGCTTGCTCGTTGTTTGAACACCCAACAATCCTCGCTGGTGTGGTTGGCTGGTTTTCGGGGTGACATGTATCCGCACAAGCGATCGAGTATTCGGTCCAATTTGGACGGGCCCCGGTATTTGTTTTGAATGGCTTCTTCCGCTGACCGGTTTAGAGCCTCAATCCGCATTTATCGTCAGATCTTCAGCATTATCACCATTAATGCGGCGTTTATGCTTGTTGCGACGCGACCTGCCATTGCTGTCCTTGGTATCCGAACTACCGTGGTGTTTGGCCAAGTTGTTGCTTCGAGCTAGCCAGCTGTCCTCTCCGCGCAAAAGCGGGCCATGAGTGTGGTGAGGGCTGGCATGGATTTCGCTTTTCCGCCCTAGGTGCCGGCTAGCCACTCGTCATGATGTTGTGTTTGAAGGTTGCTACCGCCTCGTGATCCGGACAATGACGATCTGATTTTTCTTTGTTAGAACCACGCCCGTAATTGTCTAGCCAATTCTTCCGCTGCTGAATTATATGGCTAAGGTCATCGGCGATTCGGTGGTCGCACATATGTGCCCCGAAGTTATCAAGGAATGCGGTTTCCGTGTCCTCCCAACAACCGATTGACTCGCCGGCAAGCTGTTGAGCCAATGCCGAGCTGGTCCTTTAAGCTTGAGGGAGGTATTTGATGCCATGTAGATCATCACGTGGGCCATGTGGATATGGAGGAGATAGTCCTCATCCGCATCGCAGGATCTGTGGTACCATCGTATGATTCGATGTTTACGGGTTTGAAGCCCTCGAGATTTGATGATCCATCACTTCATCCGTGAAGCATAGTGGTGTGCAGCCTCAGATAATATATCACGACGTAGCTCATATGAGCTTTGTTCATCGTGGTTCGCCCGGCCGGGTTTGCTGTATCCGCGTGACGGTAATCATCCCGAGTCGCTACGCCCACGCCGATCTGTAGATCGATCTTGTATGCTTTGCCTTATCCTCCAATATATCTCGCAAGTCCGCCGCGCTTTCCCCGCCTTGGTACTTTTGAGCAGCGCGGGCGTGGCTTGAGCGGAGAGCCGAGAGGCGTCTCTGTCGCGGCCACGGGGTGGCCGGTCTGCCATATCGTGCGTTGGTGACGTGGGTGCTTCCTCCTCCGATCGAGGCAACGGCCGCGCTTGGGGTAGCTTTTGAGGGCGCTCGAGTTCATACTCTTCGCTGCAAGGACTTCACCATCCGTTAGCTAGCAGGTCTTGGTCAGCTCTAAGTTGTTGCTTTTTCTTGAGGCTGCTTGCCGTGGCCATGAGCCTGCGTTTAAAATGCTCTTGCTCGACGGGGTCCTCTAGCACGACGAATTCGTCGTCGTTGAGGCTTGCCTCGTCTTCGGAGGGGGGCGCATAATTATCGTCCTCTACCTCTCTTTCCGCCAGACCGTCAGGCGGATTTGCTTCTCCCTCCTCTTGCGCCGAGTCCCGCCGAGGGGGTCGCCTTCGCACCGTCCGGGGTATTATTGTCTCCCATGCCGAATCGCTTTTTACAAAGGGCGGATTTAGAGCGGCGCCACCGACGCCGCTTGGGTTGTTTCTTGGAGGGGTCATCTTCCGCCGTTCCATCGCCATTCCCATCTTTTGGGATTTTCACCATGTATATGTCATATGACGAGGTGGCCTTCCAGTGCCCGTGGGCGCTGGCTCTTGATCGCCTCCGCACCGCTGCCCATACCGCCGATGTCTTCGGAGTCGAAGTCGAGCATGTCGGTTAAATCATCGACAGTGGCTACAAAGTGGGTGGTGGTGGGCGTTGAATTTCTTCGCCGTCCAATCCCAACCTTCCCGACCATAGTTCGCCAGGCTCCCTCGACAAAGAGAGAGACTTTAATGAGTTCAGGATATCGCCAAAGGGCGAAAGTGCTGAAAGATGTCCGTGGCGGTGAACTCCATAACCGCGCTTAGTCGGATTCGACCGTAGAGGCGCTGGAGGTTCGAGTCCGTAAAGGAGTCCGCACCTAGGAGTCACGAGCTTTGCAAAGGACAGGATGGTGTTCGCTCAATCACCAGAGATTTCAGCCCCGAGGCGGTGTCCAACCAACCGCCCTCGATCGGCAAAACCGCCCGGATTAAGGGTCGGAGCGGCATCGGTGCGGCCTCCTGTGGCACTGCTCGGGCGGCAGAGCTAGATCGCATCTATCGAGACAAAGGCGGCACGCTTGGTTGTGGCTCGAATCCGTCAAGATCAAGTCTCCGCGACATCGGCCGATAGTTCAAGCTTCCAAATCTGACCGATGGCCGGGCGAGCTTTCGATCCGCTTCCAGATGGTTCTAGCTAATTGCCCGCAGCGGCAAAGCCGCCAATACGAAGATCTGTCTGGGAGGAAAGTCTCACCGACTGCATCGTTAAGCGATGATTGAAGGAGCCATCGGGTTTATAGGTGATTTACACCGAGGAACTCTCAATGAGAGCACCAATATCGTGTCAAAACCGCTGATCTCGGTAGGGGGTCCCGAATCTGTGCGCCTAGGCGGATGGTCACAGGAGACAAGGGACACGATGTTTTTACCTGTGTTCGGCCCTCTCGACGGAGGTAATACCCTACCCCGCTTGATTAATATTGATGATATGGGTAGTACAAGGGTAGATCTACCACGAGATCGAGAGAGGCTAAACCCTAGAAGCTAGCCTATGGTATGATTGTTGTTCGCCCCACGGACTAAAACCCTTCGGTTTATATAGACACCGAATAGGGTTAGGGTTACACAGAGTCGGTTATAATGGTAGGAAATCTACATATCCAGACGCCAAGCTTGCCTTCCACGCCAAGGAAAGTCCTATCCCGACACGGACTAAGTCTTCAATCTTGTATCTTCATAGTCCAGGAGTCCGGCCAAAGATGATAGTTCGGCTATCCGGACACCCCCTAGTCCAGGACTCCCTCACCCACCGTAATACTTATGCTCTTGAGAGAAGCCACTAGTGAAACCTATGGCCCCCGGGAATATTCTCCATCATATTAATCTTCCAACACTTAGCTATTTTTATTGCCTTTTATTTTACTTTGCATCTTTATCATAAAAATACCAAAAATATTATCTTATTATATCTATCGATCTCACTTTCGAAGTGACCATGAAGGGATTGACAACCCCTTTATTGTGTTGGTTATGCAGGATTTTATTTGTTTGTGTAGGTGTGAGGGACTCGTGCATGGCCTCCATCGGATTGATACCTTGTTTCTCAAAAATGAGGAAATACTTTACGCCGCTTTTATCGCATCACCCTTTCCTCTTCAAGGGAAAACCAATGCAGTGCTCAAGAGGTAGCAGGGGGCACGTCGGCTGCGCATTAAATGCATTTGTCTGACGGTCCCAGAGGATAGGCTTATCGACTATAGACCTTTCTACCTCCTGTGTGCCACTGTGGCCACCCCTTCTCCTTATAAAAGGAGGCTCGAGGCGACTAGGAGAGGGATTCAGCTCTTTTGGGCAAGTTGCACCCCGTAGCTAGCTCAAGAACACAAGAACACTCAAATACATCCACCAAAGCAGGACTAGGGTATTACGCATCTTCGCGTCTTAACCGGGTAAACAATCCGTGTGCTTCTGCCGCACTCCGCTTTGCACAACCTCGTGCCCGCCAACCGTAGAAGGGATCCCAGTGACCCCATAGGTGTCGTTTCCACCGACACCCCCGGTCCAGACGAGGTGACGGAGCAGGTCGGTAAAGAGATGTTGCAGCTGCCATGTCAGCCGAGGTGTTGAAGTAGTTCGGCGTGATGGACATCGGCTCGAAGAAGAAATGGTGTGGCCATGCCGATGCAGGTCATAAATCATGACGTGGTCAATGCCGGCTTGATGAAGTGACCGCGCGGCAATGCCGATGTGCCCGCTCCGTGTAATCCGTGGGGCGGCGAGGTTGGTGATGATTTATCCTTCGCGATGCCGAACTCTTGTTCGGCTTGCTGAGATGATGATCCGAAGAAGTTGAGCTCGGCTCAACAAAGCCATGATGTGTGTAGCGCAGGTCGGCAGCCGTGGAGCAACGTTGTCGGGCTGGTTTGACACCTGCGCGATGGTGAAGATCATCTTGGAAAAGACTTTAAAATTAGTGGGATGTGTTTGGGAACAAAACACAATACCCCATACAAAACTTCCTTAAAAAAGGATGTCCGAAATCCCGTTCATAAAAAAGATGAACTCGGGTCGGATTCGTTCTCGCGCCGAAAACAGATCTGAAAAGCGATGCACTAATCAGAAGGTTCCCGGAGTTTGGACGGTCGGATCAAGATGAAGTTTTGAGGGGTGGCAGATATAGGAATTCCGCAGCTGATCAACGGTTGGATCTTTCAAAGGACGTCTGAGCTAGGTGTTGGACACCAAGCTCCAAACACGTCCAGATTCGACGGCGCTCCGGTATATCGGAGACCGGCGGAGATTCCTCCATCGAAACGCGACGAAATTTTACAGTGTTGTTGTAGACTCAATTCCGCACTATTCTACCGAAGGAATCATCAAAGCGATGCTCGAGGAGGTGGTGGTAGCGGATACAAGTTCGTTGTTTGGAAAAACAACACGGTCGCCCGAGGACAATGTTGACATTGAGCCCCCGAGCTCCATGGATGATTCCTCCATGATCTTGATAGAGATCGGAGTTGATGTTGATGAAGGCCCTCGTCCAACATGATGATTGGAGGTAGGGCAGTCCTTGGTCAAGCCAAGGTGATTCTAATGAGGCGGCGATTTAAGACGCCGACGCCACAGCTTGATCTGCAGCGAGCCATTGATCCTTTTGCCGACCACACAATGGAACTCCTCAATGAAAGCACCATTGTCGAAGTCAAAACCGATAGATCTCGTAGGGGTCCCAAGCTGTGTGTCTTAGGATCGATGGTAACATGGACACGGATTTCACCCGCTTCGGCCTCTCAAGAGATAATACCCTACATGCTGCTTTTGATTGTATTCGCACTACAAAAAAATACACTTCCGTGATGATACGGTTTGTCATAGTAGGTCGCGCTTTTGTCACGCATGTACATCCATGACAAATTTATGATGTAATCAAGATAGTCATACATGTGTCGTCAGAGAAGTGTTCCATGACATTACGAAAATTATCATCACGTATGTCCACTTCCATAACGATAAATCGCACACACGTAGTGTTTTCATTAAGGGTGACCGACACGCGGCATCCACCGTGAACGGAACGCCGCTAAGCTATCGGGTCGGTTTTTGATCCGATAACCCGTTAATGCCCCGACCAATGGGGATTTTCCACGGTAAAATCATCATTATCGGAGGAAACACGGTCGGCTCACCACCGGGACAGATGTCATCCACTCATTGGATGTAGGCGCCTATGATACGCCGACACATGGCACGCCCAACAGAGGCCCATTGCTGTGAAAAGGCCGCCCGCTTGACTTGGTCAAAAGGTGGCGGGCCGCCCATGGAAAGCCCGTTAACGGCCGCTCGTGATATAGCCAATTTACGCTCGCTAACCCAAGGCCCGTTACGCCTATTCAAATTAGGCCCAAGAGCGCTATCCGGCCATCCAATATGATTCCGAATTGCTTTCACTTCGCCCATGTATGGCCCATGACGATTTCGCCCATATGAGGCCCTATGTAACTTTGGCCTATTAACGGCCCGTGGTGAAATCGGCCCGTAATGAACAAAGGTATCACTTTACACCCATTAATGTACCGTGGTGAAATCGCCCAGATAGAACAAAGGTATCACTTTATACCCATTAACGCCCATTATTCCGCTGGTCTGCTTCAGCCCATGTTATCTTTTCGCCTTCTCGTGAGCCCATTTATTCTGGGCTCATTTCAAAGATTCATTTACTTACGTCTACATCGCTATTTTTCGCTAGGCCAAATTCAGCCTGTGCAGACAGCTTGGCCTGCTTGTGGTTCGTTATACCTTGGGCCATTTTCATATCGCCATCAACACGGCCTATTAACGATGGCCTGCTATGGTCGGCCCATGAACGGACGGTTCCAATCCAGCCTGCTTACGCCGTATGCGGTCTGCTTGGCCCATGTTTCATTAATCGATCATACGGCCCAGATAAGGCCCATTGATGATAATGACCAGAAGGCCCATTGTGTCTATGGCCCATAGAAGGCCCATTGTTTCTACGGCCCGTAGAAGGCCCAATGTTTCTATGGCCCGTAGAAGGCCCGCTGTTTCTACGGCTCGTAGAAGGCCCATTGTTTCTACGGCCCGTAGGCCCAGTGTCACTACTGTGGCATTTATTGTGGCCTAGTTTTAAAAAATAGGTTATTGCAGCCACTAGCAAACCACAGAAAAAGAACTGCACTGACTACAAGCAAACAAATAAACAAGACAACAAGGAAATAAATAAGTAAGCAACTTACACTGGCTATCACTATTATTACACATATTACATCCATTGGGCATCAAAGTTCGCCACCAAGGTAAATATAGGGAAAACAAGAAAGATATAAACGCCAAGAACAAAACAAGTCCGTAATCTGAAACCACTTCGTAAGAGCTCAAGAAACAATATCCTGGTACCCATAATGTCGGGCAAGATGCTTAGCAAGCTTATTAACTTTCTCTTGTTTGGCGCTTAAGTCCTCCAAATAGCTTGCTATTGCACCGTAAAGTATGCATCTGAATTCTGCAGGACTTCCTCGCCTTCTGGCCTCGCTGCATAACATCTCGATCGATATCTTTCAACTTGAAGTTGAGACTCGCTAGTCGAACTGATTCGTGCAATGAGTTCAAGAGTCGGTGCCAAGAAGGGTAGCCAAGAACTCTAACACTACATCAAGACAGACTTTGGGGTTGTCTCAGTGTCTTCAATATAGTTTTTATCAGATTTCTTGGAGACCAACAGGATGTCTCACTATCTTGAACCTTATCTACATTACTTCATTTACCATTGCATAACAGTGGTACTCTTATCAAATATTTTATCCGCTGCTCTAAAAGAGAAACAAACAAACACATCTCAGGTTTACAATGTAGTATATAAAACTCATTTTGGTAAACTAGTTCATGTTGGAAATATGCCCTAGAGGCAATAATAAAAGCATTATTATTATATTTCCTTGTTCATGATAATTGTCTTTATTCATGCTATAATTGTATTATCCGGAAATCGTAATACATGTGTGAATACATAGACCACAATACGTCCCTAGTGAGCCTCTAGTTGACTAGCTCGTTGGTCAATAGATAGTCATGGTTTCTGACTATGGACATTGGATGTCGTTGATAACGGATCACGCCATTAGGAGAATGACGTGATGGACAAGACCCAATCCTAAGCATAGCACAAGATCGTAGTTCGCTTTGCTAGAGCTTTCAATGTCAAGTATCTATTCCTTAGACCATGAGATCATGTAACTCCCGGATACCGAGGAGTGCTTTGGTGTACCAAACGCCACAACGAATCGGGTGACTATAAAGGTGCATTACAGGTATCTCCGAAAGTGTCTGCGGTTGACACGGATCGAGACAGGATTTGTCACTCCCAGACACGGAGAGGTATCATCGGGCCCACTCGGTAGTGCATCATCATAATGAGCTCAAAGTGACCAAGTGTCCGTCACGGATCATGCATTACGGTACGAGTAAAGTGACTTGCCGTAACGAGACCGAACGAGGTATTGGGATACCGACGATCGAAGTCTCGCAAGTAACATACCGTCCGACAAAGGGAATAGTATACGGGTTGCTTGAATCTCGACATCGTGGTTCATCCGATGACATCATCGAGGAGCATGTGGGAGCCAACATGGGTATCCAGATCCCGCTGTTGGTTATTGACCGAGAGCATCTCGGTCATGTTCAGATGTCTCCAACCCGTAGGGTCTACACACTTAAGGTTCGTGACGCTTAGGGTTATTAGGAAGACTTGTATGTGATTACCGAATGTTGTTCGAGTCCCTGATGAGATCCCTGACGCCACGAGGAGTTCCGAAGGGTCCGGAGGTAAAGATTTATATATGGAAGTTGTCAAACGGACACCGAAAAGTTTCGGTCATATCGGTATTGTACCGGGCCACCGGAAAGGTTCCGGAGGACCACTGGAGGGGCCACCTCCCGGGGCCACTTGGGCTGCGTGGGAAGGGGCCAGCCCCGGTGGCTGGGCGCACCCTCCCTTGGGCCCTTGCGCCTAGGGTTGAGGGGGAACCCAAAGGGGGCGCCTTGCTTGGGGGCAAGCCCTCCCTGGTCAGCCCCCCTCTAGATGCATCTAGAGGGGCCGCCCCTCTCCCTTCCCCTATAAATAGAGGGTGAGGGAGGCAGCCACCAAGCCAAGGCGCAGCCCTCCCTCCCCAACACCCTCCTCCTCCATTGTGTGCTCGGCGAAGCCCTCGCGGAGATCGCTTCTCCACCATCATCACGCCGTGCTGCCGGTGGAGTTGTCTTCCTCAACCTCTCCTTCCTCCTTGCTGGATCAAGACGGAGGAGACGCGTCTGCACTGCACGTGTGTTGAACGCGGAGGTGCTGTCCGCTCAGCACTTGGTCATCGGTGATCCGAGTACGACTCCATCATCACCATCCTCGAAAGCTTCCGCACGCGATCTACAAGTGGTATGTAGATGCAAACTCACTCCCTTGACTCGCTGCTTAGATGAACTCATAGATGGATCTTGGTGAAACCGTAGAAAATTTTTAATTTTCTCGCAACGCTCCCCAACAAAGGGCATCATGAGCTAGGTCTATGCGTAGTTCTCTATTGCACGAGTAGAACACAATTTTGTTGTGGGCGAGATCTTGTCAACTTGCTTGCCGCTACTAGTCTTATCTTGCTTCCGCGGTATTGTGGGATGAAGCGCCCGACCAACCTTACACGACGCTTACGTGAGACCGGTTCCACCGACTAACATGCACTAGTTGCATAAGGTGGCTGGCGGTGTCCGCTCTCCCACTTTAGTTGGAGCGGATTCGATGAAAAGGGTCCTTATGAAGGGTAAATAGAAGTTGACAAGATCACGCTGTGGTTATTCGTAGGTAAGAAAACGCTTTGCTAGAACCCAATTGCAGCCACGTAAAAGATGCAACAACAATTAGAGGACGCCTAACTTGTTTTTGTAGCAATTGTCATGTGATGTGATATGGCCAAGTTGTGATGAATGATGAATGACATATTGTGATGTATGAGATCATGTTCTTGTAATAGGAATCACGACTTGCATGTCGATGAGTATGACAACCGCAGGAGCCATAGGAGTTGTCTTTATTTTGTATGACCTCATGGTCATTGAAGAACGCCATGTAAACTACTTTACTTTATTACTAAACACGTTAGTCATAGAAGTAGAAGTAGTCGCTATGTGACAACTTCATGAAGACACGATGATGGAGATCATGATGATGGAGATCATGGTGTCATGCCGGTGACAAGATGATCATGGAGCCTCAAGATGAAGATCAAAGGAGCTATATGATATTGGCCATATCATGTCACTACTTTATATAATTGCATGTGATGTTTATTATGTTTTATGCATCTTGTTTACTTAGAACGACGGTAGTAAATAAGATGATCCTTACAACAATTTCAAGAAGTGTTCTCCCTAACTGCACCGCTGCTAAAGTTCGCTGCTTCAAGCACCACGTGATGATCGGGTGTGATAGATCCTTACGCTCACATACAACGGTGTAAGACAGTTTTACACATGCAAAACACTTAGGGTTAACTTGACGAGCCTAGCATGTACAGACATGGCCTCGAACACGGAGACCGAAGGTCGAACACGAGTCGATAGAAGATACGATCAACATGAGAATGTTCACCGACGATGACTAGTCCGTCTCACGTGATGATCGGACACGGCCTAGTCGACTCGGATCGTAACACTTAGATGACTAGAGGGATGTCAATCTGAGTGGGAGTTCATTCAATAATTTGATTAAGATGAACTTAATTATCATGAACTTAGTCTAAAACTTTTGCAAAATATGTCTTGTAGATCAAATGGCCAACGCCATGTCAACATGAACTTCAACGCTCCTAGAGAAAACCAAGCTGAAAGATGATGGCAGCAACTATACGGATCGGGTCCGAACCCGAGGATCATCCTCATAGCTGCCAAGAAGGCATATGTCCTAGAAGCACCGTTAGGTGACCCACCCGCTCTCCCAAGACCGCAAGACGATTTGAACGCTTGGTGCACGCATCGATGATTACCCTCGCTCAAGGCGGCATGCTTTACAGCTTAGAACCGGGCTCCAAAAGCGCTTTTGAGCAACACGGAGCATATGAGATGTTCAAGAGCTGAAACTAGTTTTCCAAGCTCATGCCCGGTCGAGAGATATGAAGTTCCGACAAGTTCTATAGTTGTAAGATGGAGGAAAACAGTTCACAAGGAGCACATACTCAAAATGTCTGGTTGTTGTCACCGTCCCACTGGAGATTAACCTCCTGATGAGGCGGTCATTGACAGAATCCTTCAGCCGCCCCACCAAGCTACAAGAGCTTCGTGATGAACTACAACATGCGGGGATGGTGAAGACCATTCCTGAAGTATTTTCAATGTCAAGTCAGCAGAGGTTGAAATCAAGAAAGAACATCAAGTGTTGATGGTCAATAAGACCACTAAGTTTAAGAAGGGCAAGGGTAAGAAGAACTTCAAGAAGGACGGCAAGGAGGTTGCCGCCCGTAAGCCAGCTTGCCGAAGAAGTCAAAGAATGGACCCAAACCCGAGACCGAGTGCTTTTATTGCAAGGAGGGTCATCGAAGCGGAACTGCCCCAAATACTTAGCGGACAAGAAGGCCGCAACACCAAAGGTATATTTGATATACATGTAATTGATGTGTACCTTACCAAGACTCGTAGTAACTCCCGGTATTTGATACCGTGCCGCTGTTCATATTTGTAACTCACAGCAGAGCTGCGGAATAAGCGGAGATCCGCGAAGGACGAGGTGACGATGCGCTGCCGGAATGGTTCCAGAGTCGATGTGATCGCCGCCGCACGCTACCTCTACATTTACCTACGGGATTAGTTTTGAACCTTAATAATTGTTATTTGGTGCCAAGTTTGAGCATGAACATTGTATCCGGATCTCGCTTAATGCGAGATGGCTACTCATTTAAACCGAGAATAATGGTTGTTCTATTTATATGAGAGATATGTTTTATGGTCATGCTCCAATGGTCAATGGTTTATTCTTAATGAATCTCGAGCGTAGTATTACACATATTCATAGCGTGAATACCAAAAGATGTAAAGTTGATAACGATAGTCCCACATACTTGTGGCATCGCCGCCTTTGGTCACATTGGTGTCAAGCTTATGAAGAAGCTCCATGCTGATGGACTTTGGAGTCTCTAGATTATGAATCATTTGACACATGCTAACCATGCCTCATGGGCAAGATGACCAAGACTCCGCTTCTCCGAACAATGGAGCGAGCAACCAACTTGTTGGAAATCATACATACCGATGTGTGCGGTCCAATGAGCGTTGAGGCTCATGGAGGATATCGTTATGTTCTCACTCTCACAGATGACTTGAGTAGATATGGGTATGTCTACTTGATGAAACACAAGTCCGAGACCTTTGAAAAGTTCAAGGAATTTCAGAATGAAGTAGAGAATCAACGTGACCGAAAGATAAAATTCTTACGATCGGATCGTGGAGGAGAATATTTAAGTCACGAATTTGGTACACACTTAAGAAAATGTGGAATCGTTTCACAACTCACGCCTACCGAACACCTCAACAGAACGGTGTGTCCGAACGTCAGAATCGCACTCTATTAGATATGGTGCGATCTATGATGTCTCTTACCGATTTACCGCTATCATTTTGGGGATACGCCTAGAGACAGCTACATTCACTTTAAATAGGGCACCGCCTAAACCGCTGAGACGACACCGTATGAATTATGGTTTGGGAAGAAACCTAAGCTGTCGCTTCTAAAAGTTTGGGGATGCGATGCTTATGTCAAGAAACTTCAACCCGAAAAGCTCGAACCCAAGTCGGAAAATGCGCTTCATAGGATACCCTAAGGAAACCATTGGGTATACCTTCTACTTAAGATCCGAGGGCAAGATCTTTGTTGCCAAGAACGGATCCTTTCGAAAAAGAGTTTCTCTCAAAAGAAGTAAGTGGGAGGAAAGTAGAACTCGATGAAGTACTACCTCTTGAACAGGATAGTAGTGCAGCTCAGAAAATGTTCCCGTGATGCCTACACCAACTCAAGAGGAAATTAATGATGATGATCAAGGTACTTTGGATCAAGTTGCTACCGAACTTCAGAGGTCCATTAGGACACGCCCGCACTGAGTGGTACGCAACCCTGTCCCGGAAATCATGTTGTTAGACAACGTGAACCTTCGAACTATGAAGAAGCAATGGCGGCCCAGATTCCAACAAATGGCTAGAAGCCATGAAACCGAGATAGAATCCATGTATGAAAACAAAGTATGGACTTTGACCGACTTGTTCGATGATCGGCGAGCGATAGAAAACAAATGGATCTTTAAGAAGAAGACGGACGCGATGGTAATGTCACCATCTATAAAGCTCGACTTGTCGCTAAGGGTTATCGGCAAGTTCAAGGGATTGACTACGATGAGACTTTTCTCCCGTAGCGAAGCTTAAGTCCGTCCAATCATGTTAGCAATTGCCCGATACTATGATTATGAGATATGGCGATGGACGCCAAAACAGCTTCCTTAATGGTTATCTTAAGGAAGAGCTGTATATGATGCAGCCGGAGGGTTTTGTCGATCCTAAGAATGTCGATAAAGTATGCAAGCTCCAACGATCCATTTATGGGCTGTGCAAGCATCTCGAGTTAGAACATTCGCTTTGATGAGATGATCAAAGCGCTTTGGGTTTATGCAAACTTATGGAGAAGCCTCGTTTACAAGAAAGTGAGGGAGCTCAGAGCATTTCTCATATTATATGTAGATGACATACTTTTGATGGGAAATGATATAGAATTCTTGGACAGCATTAAGGCCTACTTGAATAAGTGTTTTTCAATGAAGGACCTTGGAGAAGTTGCTTATATATTAGGCATCAAGATCTATAGAGATAGATCGAGACGCCTCATAGGTCTTTCACAAAGCACATACCTTGATAAGATTTTGAAGAAGTTCAAATGGATCAGTCCAAGAAAGGGTTCTTGCCTGTATGCAAGGTGTGAGATTGAGCTCGCTCAATGCCCACCACGGCAAAAGATAAAGAAGAGATGAGTGTCATCCCTATGCTTCGCCATAGGATCTATTATGTATGCCATGCTGTGTACTGCACTGATGTAAACCTTGCCGTAAGTTTGGTAGGAAGATACCAAAGTAATCCCGCAAGGAACACCGGACAATGGTCAAGAATATCCTAAAGTACCTAAAAGGACAAAGGACATGTTTCTATTTATGGAGGTGACGAAGAGCTCGTCAGAAGGGTTACGCCGACGCTTAGCTTCGACACGATCCGATGACTCTAAGTCACAAACCGGATACGTGTATATGTTGAATGGTGGAGTAGAAGTTGGTGCAGCTGCAAGCAGAGCGCCGTGGCGGGATCTACATGTGAAGCGGAGTACATGGCAGCCTCGGAGGCAGCGATGAAGCAATTTGGGTGAAGGAGTTCATCACCGACCTAGGAGTCATACCCAATGCGTCGGGCCAATCAAACTCTTCTCGCGGACAACACCGAGCTATTGCACTTGCCAAGGAGCCCAGTGTTTCACAAGAAGACCAGGCACATCAAGTTGCCGCTCAACTCCATCCGTGAAAATGTTCAGATGGAGACATAGAAATTTGTAAAGTGCATACGGATCTGAATGTCGCAGATCCGCTGACTAAACCTCTTCCGCGGACAAAACATGATCAACACCGTAACTCTATGGGTGTTCGATTCATCACAATGTAACTAGATTATTGACTCTAGTGCAAGTGGGAGACTGTTGGAAATATGCCCTAGAGGCAATAATAAAAGCATTATTATTATATTTCCTTGTTCATGATAATTGTCTTTATTCATGCTATAATTGTATTATCCGGAAATCGTAATACATGTGTGAATACATAGACCACAATACGCCCCTAGTGAGCCTCTAGTTGACTAGCTCGTTGGTCAATAGATAGTCATGGTTTCGACTATGGACATTGGATGTCGTTGATAACGGATCACGCCATTAGGAGAATGACGTGATGGACAAGACCCAATCCTAAGCATAGCACAAGATCGTAGTTCGCTTTGCTAGAGCTTTCAATGTCAAGTATCTATTCCTTAGACCATGAGATCGTAACTCCCGGATACCGAGGAGTGCTTTGGTGTACCAAACGCCACAACGAATCGGGTGACTATAAAGGTGCATTACAGTGTATCTCCGAAAGTGTTTGTTGGGTTGACACGGATCGAGACAGGATTTGTCACCCAGACACGGAGAGGTATCACCGGGCCCACTCGGTAGTGCATCATCATAATGAGCTCAAAGTGACCAAGTGTCCGTCACGGATCATGCATTACGGTACGAGTAAAGTGACTTGCCGTAACGAGACCGAACGAGGTATTGGGATACCGACGATCGAAGTCTCGCAAGTAACATACCGTCCGACAAAGGGAGTAGTATACGGGTTGCTTGAATCTCGACATCGTGGTTCATCCGATGACATCATCGAGGAGCATGTGGGAGCCAACATGGGTATCCAGATCCCGCTGTTGGTTATTGACCGAGAGCGCCTCGGTCATGTTCAGATGTCGCCAACCCGTAGGGTCTACACACTTAAGGTTCGTGACGCTTAGGTTATTAGGAAGACTTGTATGTGATTACCGAATGTTGTTGGAGTCCCGGATGAGATCCCGGACGTCACGAGGAGTTCCGGAAGGGTCCGGAGGTAAAGATTTATATATGGAAGTTGTCAAACGGACACCGAAAAGTTTCGGTCATATCGGTATTGTACCGGGCCACCGGAAAGGTTCCGGAGGACCACTGGAGGGCCCATCTGGGGGCCACTTGGCTGTGGGAAGGGGCCAGCCTCGATGGCTGGGCGCACCTCCCTTGGCCCTTGCGCCTAGGGGTTGAGGGGGGAACCCCAAAGGGCGCCTTGCTTGGGGGCAAGCCCTCCCTGGTCAGCCGCCTCTAGATGCATCTAGAGGCCCGCCCCTCTCCCTTCCCCTATAAATAGAGGGGTGAGGGAGGCAGCCGCACCAAGCCAAGGCGCAGCCCTCCCTCCCCAACACCTCTCCTCCTCCGCTGTGTGCTCGGGCGGCCCCTGCGGAGATCGCTTCTCCACCATCATCACGCCTGCCGTGCTGCCGGTGGAGTTGTCTTCTCAACCTCTCCTTCCTCCTTGTTGGATCAAGACGGAGGAGACGCTGCCCATACCTGCACGTGTGTTGAACGCGGAGGTGCTGTCCGCTCAGCACTTGGTCATCGGTGGTGATCCTTCATCACCATCCTCGAAAGCTTCCGCACGCGATCTACAAGTGGTATGTAGATGCAAACTCACTCCCTTGACTCGCTGCTTAGATGAACTCATAGATGGATCTTGGTGAAACCGTAGGAAAAATTTTAATTTTCTCGCAACGCTCCCCAACAAAGGGTATCGTGAGCTAGGTCTATGCGTAGTTCTCTATTGCACGAGTAGAACACAATTTTGTTGTGGGCGAGATCTTGTCAACTTGCTTGCCGCTACTAGTCTTATCTTGCTTCCGCGATATTGTGGGATGAAGCGCCCGACCAACCTTACACATACGCTTACGTGAGACCGGTTCCACCGACTAACATGCACTAGTTGCATAAGGTGGCTGGCGGGTGTCTGCTCTCCCACTTTAGTTGGAGCGGATTCGATGAAAAGGGTCCTTATGAAGGGTAAATAGAAGTTGACAAGATCACGCCAGGTTATTCGTAGGTAAGAAAACGTTCTTGCTAGAACCCAATTGCAGCCACGTAAAAGATACAACAACAATTAGAGGACGTCTAACTTGTTTTTGCAGCAACTGTCATGTGATGTGATATGGCCAAGTTGTGATGAATGATGAATGACATATTGTGATGTATGATATCATTTTCTTGTAATAGGAATGACGACTTGCATGGACCGAGGTTTGTCAAGTGGCCTTGGTATACCACCGGTAGACCACCTGTCAAGTTTCGGGTCATTTGGAGCTCGTTTGGTACTCGAACGGTTAACCGCACTCTCGCAAAGGCCTCTTTTAAGTTGCAGCCCAACAGCCTTTCAAAACATCCCAATAACCCACCTAAGTCACTTCCATGCTCTCCGCTGCTCGATCACGATCGTGTGGGCGAAAACCAGACCTCATTTGAGCTTCCTAGCTCCTTCTACCTATAAATATGCATCTCCTCCAAATCCCGGATCATTTCCAAACCCTAGACGAATCCTCCTGGCCACGGACACGTCCGATCGGACGGATGCGTCTGGGCCGCTACTCGGCGTAACCAGGGCTGCCACGTGGCACGCCACGCCTGACGCAGCCTGCTGGCTGGGCTGGCCCTCCCGGCCCGACACGCTGCCAGCGCCGCCGCCTTCCGCCCGCCTGCCGGCTGCCTCCGCCGCCGGCCCGGCCCTGCCGCCTCGGTTGCTGCCCTGCCCTGCCGCCGGGCGCTGGGGGCCAAGGCTGGCGCCTCCTCCGCCCGGCCGCCCTCTCCTCTCGCCTGCCTCCTCGCTCTCCGCGAGCCCGCCCTCGATCCGCTACCACCGGATCTGAGATCCAAGGCGGTTGATTCTCCCCAAATTCATCTAAGTCTTATTTCGTGATAATTTGTTGCATTTTCTTCGCGCCATAACTCTCTCGCATATTGCTCCGCTTCATGCGTGTAATATTTATAAATATTCGCCTCGATGACTAGATCATTCCATCTCATTGCATCATTTTCATTGAGCTCATCTTGATGCCGAAATGCTGTTGAAGAGGGCTATGTGATGTTAGTTTCTATTTCTTAATGTAACATGCACTTTTGTCATTTTTGCCATGATTGATGTGTGCACCCTATGAATTTGAGTCCTACATGTGTTTTGTAATATGCCATGCCATCTTTCCAGGGGTGTATGCTATGTATTTTTGTGATCTCTGTGGTGACTAGCACAAGCATGCAAACTAGGCTTCGTGATGTTGCTGATTTCAGCCCCTGCTTTTGTCGATATTTTATGCCATGTTAACTTGATGCTACCGAGAGATCCATGCATATTTTGAGATACTTCAGTAAGGATGTTTTGAACATATGGTTATGCTCTATCCATCCATGCCTTTTGTTGCAATTATGGAGTGCCATAGCTTGAGTCAATCGAGCTCTACTTTTGCTTCAAAATGTTTCCTGGCAGATTGTTTACATGTTATTCAATTTTGCCAAGGTTGTTGTAGTTGATCCGTGTATGCTATGATGTTGTTCTTGCCATGGATATCTTCTATGCCATGTATTATTGATGTATGTATGCTTAGTTTATCATGTAATGCTCTGTAGTGAGTGCATCGAGCTCTTAAACATGCCTACTTGTTATCTGTTTTTGCCATGCCCTGTTGCTGAATCTGTTAATGAAACTTGCTATTTTGACATGGGTGTTATTATATTTTCTGATCCTTTTTGTCTTATGGTCAGTAAGGGACTTTTGTTCTATGCTTTGAGTAGATTCATGCCATGCCTTGTTTTGCTATTATAAGTTCCTGTAGCATGTTGTTTTCTTGCTCAACATTGCTTCTCGATGCTGATTTTCGCATGTTAGTATTTTCTAAGTCTGTGAAGTCGATATATTTTGCACTTTTGCCATGCTTGTTTGGGCCTGTTATGATGTGATTTATCCGTAGCTCAGTGTTCATCTTTTGTCAAGCATCTTGAGTAGATCACTGCCATGTGCTTTGTTGGTACGTTTGGGTGCAGTAGCTTAATTTCTTGTTGCTTGCTAAGTGGTATCATGTCGTTAATGGCAGATTTGTGCCATTCTTGTTTTGCTTGTCATTTGCTAACCGTGCATCCGATTCCGTGATCTTTATATCGATTTCAACCGAAATCATCTCATCTTTCCAGCGGCATACTTGGTTTGCCAAGTTGATGCCTGGTTCATCATTTTCCTTCCGGAGCACGCATACGCATTGCATATCACATCTCGCATATCATGTCATGTTTTGCATCATGTTGCTTGTGCATTGCACCGTGATTTATTGTGGTTCCTTTGTTTGTGTTCTTGCTTTGGGTAGAGCCGAGACAAGTACGTGAACGAGGAACCTGTTGAGAACGCTTACGAGGATCAAGCTTTCGACAACTCGAGAACTTTGCGTGCAAGATGACCATACCTCGAAATCACTTCTATCTTTGCTATGCTAGATGCTCGCCTTTTGCTATGCCTATGCTACGATGCCTATCATTTGCTTATCATGCCTCCCATATTGCCATGTCAGCCCCTAACCACCCTTTCCTAGCAAACCGCTGATTGGCTATGTTATCGCTTTGCTCAGCCCTCTTATAGCGCTGCTAGTTGCGGTGAAGATGAAGTTTGTTCCTTGTTGAACATGGAGATGTTGTTCCTTGTTGGAACATGTTTACTTGTTGGGGTTATCACAATATATCTGCTATAATTAATGCATCTATATACTTGGTAAAGGGTGGAAGGCTCGCCTTATGCCCGGTGTTTTGTTCCACTCTTGCCACCCTAGTTTCCGCCATACCGTGTTATGTTCCTTGATTTCGCTGCTCCTTACACGGTTGGGTGATTTATGGGACCCCTTGACAGTTCGCTTTGAATAAGACTCCTCCAAAGAAGGCCCAACTTTGGTTTTACCATTTGCCACCTAAGTTTTTTCCCCGGTTTTCATGAGCCCGAGGGTCATCTTTATTTTACCCCCGACCAGGTTCTTCGAAAGTGCTGGCCCGAACCGGCAGATCATGGGCCACCACGGGCAACTCGAGGGCTGGTTTTACTCAGAGGCTGACCTATCCGTGTGCCCCGAGAACGAGATATGTGCAGCTCCTATCGGGATTTGTCGACAATCGGGTGGCTTTGCTGGTCTTGTTTTATTGTGTCGAAATGTCTTGTAGTCCGGGATTCCGAGACCGATCGGGTTTTCCCGTAGAAGGAATATCCTTCGCTGACCATGAGAGCTTATAATGGGCTGTTGGGACACCCCGCAGGTATTATCTTCAAAGCCATGCCCGCATGTTATGAGGTAGATGGGAATTTGTTAATGTCCGTTGTAGAAAACCCGGTTGACCTTAATTAAAATACACATCAACGCGTGTGTAACCATGATGGTCTCTTCTCGGCGGAGTCCGGAAGTGAACACGGTGTTGGAGTTATGTTTGACGAAGTAGTTCAGATCACTTCTTGATCGCTACTAGCTTCACGTCCGCGTTTTGCTTCTCTTCTCGCCTCTTTTTTGTAGTGTAGCCACCATATATGCTAGTCGCTGTCGCAGCTCCACCTCACAACTCTGTCCTTCCTATAAGCTTAAATAGTCTTGATCTCATGGTGTGAGATTGCCGAGTCCCCGTGGCTCACAGATTCTACCAAAACAGTTGCAGGTGTGCCGACGATGCCAAGGCAGGTGACGAACCGAGCTCAAGTGGGAGTTCGACGAGGAACGTGGTTGTTACTATGTGTCTTTTCCTCGATGATCAGAGTGGAGCCTAGTTGGGACGATCGGGATCCGTGTAGCATTTGGGGTATCTCTCTTTATTTTGGTTCCGTAGTCGGACCTTGAGTGTAATCTGAATGATGGATGTTTATTTATGTATTGTATGAAGTGGCGAATCGTAAGCCAACTATGTATCTTTTCCCTTATGTATTACATGGGTTGTGTGAAGATTACCTCACTTATGACATTGCTTTCAATGCGGTTATGCTCTAAGTCGTGCTTCGACACGGGAGATATAGCCGCATCAAGGGAGTTACAAGTTGGTAATCGAGCCTTCCCACTTAGGAGCCCCCGCTTGATTGTTTGTCATGCTTGTTGAGTTTAGAATGAAAATGTTTTGAGTCTTAGGATTATATAGATCGGAGAGTAGGATTCTTTTTACTCCCCAGTCCCTTCGTCGCGCTCGGTGAGGTCTCCGACGAGAAGTTTTGACTCTCCTCTCCTCAAATTTCTAAAAAAATTTTAGGATCACGCTGGTATCTTGGAATCGTTCCGATGGTTTTGTGACGAGAACATTGTTCTTGGTGCCTCCCGACATTTAGGGTTGTGGCAGTGTCTCGGGAGTTGAGCTCCGAGGTGTTGTCGCCACAATTTTATCGCTGCGCTCGAATACCTGAGTTTTGCCGACATCGAAATCTTTTGTACAGCTTGTTGGTGAGATAACCCCGATAACCCAAAGATCGGGCGTAGCTCGAGTATTGCCATGACTTGTATAATGATGATTTTCAAGGTCGAGGTACATGATTTCGAGGATTTCTTGGTTATGTGTTGACGGATGGATACACTGGATCTAGGTATTGTTAGTTTGGGTGATATATTTTGTTTCAGATCCCCAACACCGATTGCATAACCGTAAAGTTTCGGGAGTTTATAGGTGGGATTCAAGTAGCTCTTAGCATTTCTTCCCGCAGATATTTGGTTCGTGATTGGGTAATCCTTACCACTTATTTGTTCCAATGCATCTTTGTTATTTTTTTCATCAACCCTTAATCAAGTGGCTTCTCACCTTAATGGACACGTGATGTTAACTTTGGAATTCATTCGTTCATCTTTGTTTGAATTTTTGTTGTGAAGACTATATGTTGCAATTTCTATCCGTTGATTCAACTTGTCTATCTGCTCATCAAAGTGCTAACGGATGTCACCTCTTCAGATGGCTCCGCCAACGCCGTAATCCGTAATCGAAATGATGGGAGTCATCGAACCTCCACCTCCACCTCCGCCTCCCGAGGCCCGGCAAGCTATCATGGCAGCCACCAATGCCAATGCTCGATGATTTTGCAACTCTTGCAAGAGCGCACTCAAGGGCAAGGCAATCAAGGAAATCAAGGTCAAGGCAACAACCAGCCGCGACTTTGCTACTCTCACCGGGCCTCGCTAATCAGCCAAGTCTTTCGCTTCGTGGTCGAGGCCACAAACGCCGACGATTGGCTTGTGGACATCTGCAAACATTTTGAATGTAGCAATGTCGACCGAGGACTTTGTCAAGTTCGCTTGCTTCAACTCAAGGACCAAGCTGCCGAGTGGTACCAAAGAATACAAAGATTCCAGAGGAGGTCGGTCATTACTCGGGATGAGTTCCGCCGAGACTTCAGAGCTCACCACATTCAAAAGTGTTGTTGAGAGCAAGCATGAGGAGTTCCGCAATCTCAAGCAAGGCAACATGTCTGTATCAATACAATATCCACCTGTAAACTCGCCGCTTTGCTAAGCAAGACGCCCCCGATGAAAAGAGTATGATCTATCAATTCAGAGGTGGTCTCAGAGAAGATCTGCAATTAGCTCTTGTGCTTTTTGAGCCGTAAAAGTATGATGAATTCTACAACATGGCATCAAGCAAGAAGCTGCCAAGCTCAAATGTGAGGCTTCTAAGAAGAGAATCGTGGATGCAGCTCAGTCTTCTTCTTCCTATCAAGTGGCAGCTAAGCAGCAGAAGTTCTACCTTCCTCCTCCTCCGCTTCACACCTTTATCGCCAGAAGAACTCAGTGGTCGTGGATCTTCCCACCCGCCCAACCCAAAGCTATCGTAACAAGTCTAATTCTCAAGCTCCAAGGTCAAGTGCTCCTTACCACCGTCCGCCTCGTGAGGTGACTTGCAACAAATGTCGCAGAAGGTCACTATGCTAACAAGTGCTTCAACCAAAGGCGCCTTCCGCCTCCTCCTTTGAAATCTTCCAGCAATGCAGTGGTCAAGCATAATCCCAAGTCTGCAAAGGTGAATATGATGAATGTAGCTCAAGCGGAGGAATCTTCTGATGTGATAATGGGTAATCTCTCAGTTAATGATATTCCTGCAAAAGTCTTATTTGATACTGGTGCATCACATTCTTTCATTTCAAGACCTTTTGCATCTAAGCATGAGTTGGTTTTTCAAGATTTTCCTAAACCGTTATCGATTGTCTCTCCGGGTAAATTCATGCATGCAAGCTCCATGGTTCCGGATGTTTCTATCAAGATGGGCGACTATAGATTTCTGGCTAAACCTATTGTCCTTGGTGACTCGGATATTGATCTAATTCTCGGATGGATCGGCTTTATCAAAGACAAAGCTCAGCTTGATTGTGCTGCCGTGAGAAATTCAATTGACTCACTCTTCTAATGATGTGATCATCTATGCCGCCGTGATGAAACCATTCGTTGTTTTCTCTCAATGAGAAGGGCGAATTGATGCTATCTCTCGATTCCAATAAGCTTAGAGTACCAAGATGTCTTTCCGTAAGAGCTTCCAGAATGCCTCCTCATCGCCGCTTGAATTCGTTATCGATCTTGAGCCCGCATCGAACCCGCTTTGCAAGCGCCCATACAAGCTTGGACCTAATGAGCTGAAGGAATTGAAGAAGCAGCTCGATGAACAAGAGCGTCTGGGTTTGATCGATCGAAGTTCATCTCCTTGGGGTTGTGGTGTTCTTTTGTCTAGAAGAAGGATGGCACGGACCGACTTTGCGCCGACATCCGCCCATTGAATAAGAAGACAATCAAGAACAAGTATCCACTTCCCAACATCAATGAGCTTTTCGAGCAACTCAAAGGTGCTAAAGTGTTCTCCAAGCTTGACCTTCAGATGGGTTATCATCGATTCGTGATTCGTGAACAAGATATTCCCAAGACAGATTCGTAACAAGCTTTGGTTCTATGAATATACCGTCATGTCTTTCGCCTTGTCAATGCTCCTCCAACATTCTCTCTGATGATGAACTTCATCTTCAACCCCTACACCAATGAATTCGCCTTGGTCTATCTTGATGATATTTTGGTCTTCCAAGAATAAGAAGGATCATGCCAAACATTTGCGATTGGTGCTCGACAAGCTCAGAGAGTATCAATTTATGCTAAGTTTTCCAAATGTGAATTTTGGCTTGATGAAGTTCTTTACCATGGTCATATCATCTCCGCCTAAGGGCATCGCTGTTAATCCCGAGAAGGTGTCCGCAGCTGTGAATTGGGAACCTCCTCGTAATGTCAAGCAGCTCCGCAGTTTTCTTGGTCTTGCAAGCTATTGTCAAGATTCGTTGAGAACTTCTCTAAGATTGCAAAGCCTCTTTCCAACCTCCTCCAAGCATGTGAAGTATGTCCGACTCCCGAGTGTGACGTTGCTTTCAATACTCTCAAAGAGAAACTCTCACAGCTCCCCGCCTTAACTCCTCCCGATGAATCCAAGCCATTCAAATTTTTTCGTGATGCTTCTCTTCAAGGTCTCGTGCTGTGTTAATGCAAGAGAAGAGAGTTGTGGCCTATACCTCTCGTCACCGAAGCCCAACGAAAAGAACTACCCCACTCACGATCTTGAGTTGGCGGCAGTTGTCCATGCATTGATAACATGGAGACATCTCTTGTTGGGAAGGAAAGTGGACATTTCACCGATCACAAGAGCCTCAAGTATATCTTCACTCAGCCCAACCTCAACCTCAGGCAAACTCGATGGGTCGAAATGATTCAAGAGTACAACCCAAGTATTGAGTATACTCCGGCAAGGCCAATGTCATTGCAGAATGCTTTGAGCAGAAAGCTTATCGCAATAGCTTTAATTCTCAAGCCCTTCCAACCGGATCTCGTGAAGCTTTCCGAAACTGAATCTTCAAGTTGTTCCTCAAGGCTTTCTTGCCAACCTCATAGTCTCTCCTACTTTGGAAGATCAGATTCGTGAGGCTCAACTCCCGGATACCATGGTGAAAAGGTGAAACGTGGTATCGACAAGGGCTTTTCCAAATACAAGTGCTTCCACATTGATGACAAAGATACTCTTTTCTTCGAGGACCGGATTGTGGTTCCTAAGGGTGATCTACGAAAGTCATTATGAACGAGGCACACAATTCGCTTCTATCCATTCATCCCGAAGTATGAAGATGTACCATGATCTCAAGCAGTCATATTGGTGGACTCGAATGAAGCGAGAAATTGCTCAATTCGTGAATGAATGTGATGTCCGCAGAAGAGTGAAAGCAGAACACCAACGACCAGCTGGGCTCCTCCAACCTCTTGCTATTCCAGAATGGAAGTTTGATCATATCGAGATGGAAATCGTGACTGGATTTCCTAAGTCCAAGCGTGGAAATGATGCTATCTTCGTTGTCATTGACAAGCTTACTAAAGTGGCTCATTTTCTGCCTATCAAAGAATCTATCACAGCAGCTCAGTTGGCAGAGCTATACACCTCCAGGATTGTCTCCTTGCACGGCATTCCACAAGTGATCTCTTTAGACCGTGGCAGCATCTTTACCTCCAAGTTTTGGGATTCCTTTCAGAGGCCATGGGCACCAACATTCGCTTCAAAGACAGCTTTCCATTCTCAAACAAGTGGCCAAGTCGAGCGAGTCAATCAAATCCTTGAAGATATGCTCAGGGCTTGTGTCATTTCATTCGTATGAAGTGGAAGATTGTCTTCCATATGCCGAAGTTCTCCTACAACAACAGCTTCCAAGCGAAGTTCGGCAAGGCCCCATTCGAAATTTCTATGGCGAAAGTGCCGATTCTCTCAATTGGTCCGAGATGTGAACGCCAACTTCTTGGCAACGACTTGATCACGAAGTCAAGAAATGTGCAAAGTCATTCGTGAGAATCTCAAAGCCAAGCAATCGCGCCGTAAGAGCTATTATGATGACAAGCACCGTGATGTGGCTTTTGAAATCGGAGACCATGTCTACCTCCGCCTCTCCAATGAAAGGCACTCGCCGCTCGGTATCAAAGGGAAGCTTGCCCCTAGATACGTGGGTCCTTTCAAGATCATTGGCAAAAGAGGCGATCTCGCCTATCAACTTGAGCTTCCGTCCAACTTCACGAACGCACGATGTGTTTCACGTGTCACAGCTTCGCAAGTGCTTCAAGACTCCTGAGCGCACTATCAACTTCAAGAAATTGACCTCCAAGAAGATCTCTTATCATGAGCACCCTGCTGTTATTCTTGAAGAAACCGAGCGCAAGACTCGCAACAAGTCAATCAAATTCTGAAAGTGAAGTGGTCACACCATTCCGACCGAGAAGCCACCGGGAGCGCGAGGATCACCTCCGCTCCGAATATCCGGAGTTCTTTTCAGTCCTAGATCTCGGACGAGATCCTCTTGTAGTGGTGGAGTGTTGTAACACCCCGGATGTAACTTTCCATATTTGTAACTCCAACTCTTGCCATTTTCGCATTGTGATATGATATTCCTCCGTGGTTGGGTTCTTGTCTTCGCTTTTGCATTTTGTGCATGTTATGCATTTCATATCATGTCATCATGTGCATCTCATTTGCATACGTGTTCGCCTCATGATTTCGAGCATTTTCCCCGTTGTCCGCTTTTGCAATCCGCACTCCTATTTTCCCCGGCGCCCCTTTTATGTTTTTCCGTGAGCGGTACTAAACTTTCTCGAATGGACCGAGGTTTGTCAAGTGGCCTTGGTATACCACCAGTAGACCACCTGTCAAGTTTCGGTCATTTGAGCTCGCTTGGTACTCCAACGGTTAACCGTGACTCGCAAAGGCCTCTTTTAAGTTGCAGCCCAACACCCTTTCAAAACAGCCCAATAACCCATCTAAGTCACTTCCATGCTCTCCGTCGCTCGATCACGATCGTGGGCGAAAACAGACCTCATTTGGAGCTTCCTAGCCCTTCTACCTATAAATATGCATCTCCTCCAAATCCCGGATCATTTCCCCAAACCCTAGACGAAATCCTCCCGCCGCCGAACCGTCCGGATCGGACTGGATGCGCCCGCTGCGCCACCGGCGAACCAGGGCTGCCACGTGGCACGCTGCCGCCGCTGGGCTGCCTCACACAAGGCTGCCCTCCTGCCCGACGCCGCCTGGCCGCCTTCCCGCCGCCGCCTGACACGCCGGCCGCCTCCCCGCCGCCTGGCCCGGCTGCCGACCGCTGCCCTGCCTGTCTGCCGCCTGGCGCCCGGGCGGCTGGCCGCGGCTGGTGCCGTTCTCCTCCGCCTGCCGCCCTCTCCTCCCGGCTCGGCCTCGCCCCTGCCTCCGACGAGCCCGCCGCCTCAATCCACTACCACCGGATCTGAGATCCAAGGCGGTTGACTTCTTCCCACCCCCAAATTCATCTCTTATTTCGTGATAATTTGTTGCATTTTCTTCGTGCCATAACTCTCTCGTGATATTGCTCCGCTTTCATGCGTGTAATATTTCTAAATATTCGCCTCGATGAGTAGATCATTCCATCTCATTGCATCATTTTCATTTGAGCTCATCTTGATGCCGAAATGCTGTTGGAAGAGGGCTATGTGATGTTAGTTTCTATTTCTTAATGTAACATGCACTTTTGTCATTTTTGCCATGATTGATGTGTGCACCCTATGAATTTGAGTCCAACATGTGTTTTGTAATATGCCATGCCATCTTTCCAGGGGTGTATGCTATGTATTTTTGTGATCTCTGTGGTGACTAGCAAAAGCATGAAAACTAGGCTTCAGGATGTTGCTGATTTCAGCCCCTGTTTTGCTGATATTTTTATGCCATGTTAACTTGATGCTACCGAGAGATCCATGCAGATTTTGAGATACTTCAGTAAGGCTGTTTTGAACATATGGTTATGCTCTATCCATCCATGCCTTTTGTTGCAATTATGGAGTGCCATAGCTTGAGTCAATCGAGCTCTACTTTTGCTTCAAAATGTTTCCTGGCAGATTGTTTACATGTTATTCAATTTTGCCAAGGTTGTTGTAGTTGATCCGTGTATGCTATGATGTCGTTCTTGCCATGGATATCTTATATGCCATGTCTTATTGATGTATGTATGCTTAGTTTATCATGTAATGCTCTGTAGTGAGTGCATCGAGCTCTTAAAAATGCCTACTTGTTATCTGTTTTTGCCATGCCCTGTTGCTGAATCTGTTAACGAAACTTGCTATTTTGACATGGGTGTTATTATATTTTCTGATCCTTTTTGGCTTATGGTCAGTAAGGGACTTTTGTTCTATGCTTTGAGTAGATTCATGCCATGCCTAGTTTTGCTATTATAAGTTCCTGTAGCATGTTGTTTTCTTGCTCAACATTGCTTCCTCGATGCTGATTTGCATGTTAGTATTTTCTAAGTCTGTGAAGTTGATATATTTTGCACTTTTGCCATGCTTGTTTGGGCCTGTTATGATGTGATTTATCCGTAGCTCAGTGTTCATCTTTTGTCAAGCATCTTGAGTAGATCACTGCCATGTGCTTTGTTGGTACGTTTGGGTGCAGTAGCTTAATTTCTTGTTGCTTGCTAAGTGGTATCATGCTGTTAATGGCAGATTTGTGCCATTCTTGTTTTGCTTGTCATTTGCTAACCGTGCATCCGATTCCGGTGATCTTTATATCGATTTCAACCGAAATCATCTCATCTTTCCAGCGGCATACTTGGTTTGCCAAGTTGATGCCTGGTTCATCATTTTCCTTCCGAGCACGATACGCATTGCATATCACATCTCGCATATCATGTCATGTTTTGCATCATGTTGCTTGTGCATTGCACCGTGATTTATTGTGGTTCCTTTGTTTGTGTTCTTGCTTTGGGTAGAGCCGAGACGAGTACGTGAACGAGGAACCTGTTGAGAACGCTTACGAGGATCAAGCTTTCGACAACTCGAGAACTTTGCGTGCAAGATGACCATACCCTCGAAATCACTTCTATCTTTGCTATGCTAGATGCTCGCTTTTTGCTATACCTATGCTACGATGCCAATCATTTGCTTATCATGCCTCCCATATTGCCATGTCAGCCCCTAACCATCCTTTCCTAGCAAACCGCTGATTGGCTATGTTACCGCTTTGCTCAGCCCTCTTATAGCGCTGCTAGTTGCGGTGAAGATGAAGTTTGTTCCTTGTTGAACATGGAGTTGTTGTTCCTTGTTGGAACATGTTTACTTGTTGGGGTTATCACAATATATCTGCTATAATTAATGCATCTATATACTTGGTAAAGGGTGGAAGGCTCGCCTTATGCCCGGTGTTTTGTTCCACTCTTGCCGCCCTAGTTTCCGCCATACCGTGTTATGTTCCTTGATTTCGCTCCTTACACGGTTGGGTGATTTATGGGACCCCTTGACAGTTCGCTTTGAATAAGACTCTCCAAAGAAGGCCCAACTTTGGTTTTACCATTTGCCACCTAAGCCTTTTTTCCCCGGTTTTCGCGAGCCCGAGGGTCATCTTTATTTTACCCCCGACCGGTGCTCCTTCGAAAGTGTTGGCACGAACCGGGCAGATCAAGGGGCCACCACGGGCAACTCGAGGGCTGGTTTTACTCGAGGGCTGACCTATCCGATGTGCCCCGAGAACGAGATATGTGCAGCTCCTATCGGGATTTGTCGGCACAATCGGGTGGCTTTGCTGGTCTTGTTTTATTGCTGTCGAAATGTCTTGTAGTCCGGGATTCCGAGACTGATCGGTCTTCCCGTAGAAGGAATATCCTTCGCTGACCATGAGAGCTTATAATGGGCTGTTGGGACACCGCGCAGGTATTATCTTTCAAAGCCGTGCCCATGGTTATGAGGCAGATGGGAATTTGTTAATGTCCGTTGTAGAAAACCCGGTTGACCTTAATTAAAATACACATCAACCGCGTGTGTAACCGTGATGGTCTCTTCGCGGAGTCCGGAGGTGAACACGGTGTTGGAGTTATGTTTGACGAAGTAGTTCAGATCACTTCTTGATCGCTACTAGCTTCACGTCTGCGTTTTGCTTCTCTTCTCGCTCTCTTTATGTAATGTAGCCACCATATATGCTAGTCGCTGTCTGCAGCTCCACCTCACAACTCTGTCCTTCCTATAAGCTTAAATAGTCTTGATCTCGCTGGTGTGAGATTGCTGAGTCCCCGTGGCTCACAGATTCTACCAAAACAGTTGCAGTGCCGACGATGCCGGTGCAGGTGACGAACCGAGCTCAAGTGGGAGTTCGACGAGGAACGTGGTCGTTATTATGTGTCTTTTCTTGATGATCAGAGTGGAGCCAGCTTGGGACGATCGGGAACCGTAGCATTTGGGGTATCTTCTTTTATTTTGGTTCAGTAGTCGGACCTTGAGTGTAATCAATGATGGATGTTTATTTATGTATTGTGTGAAGTGGCTAATCGAAGCCAACTATGTATCTTTTACCTTATGTATTACATGGGTTGTGTGAAGATTACCTCACTTATACATTGCTTTCAATGCGGTTATGCTCTAAGTCGTGCTTCGACACGGGAGATATAGCCGCATCAAGGGCGCTACACCTCCCTCCCCAACACCTCCTCCTCCGCTGTGTGCTCGGGCGAAGCCCTGCTTGAGTATCGCTTCACCACCATCATCACGCCGTGCTGCCGGTGGAGCTGTCTTCTCAACCTCCCTTCCTCCTTGTTGGATCAAGACGGAGGAGACGCTGTCTGCACTGCACGGTGTTGAACGCGGAGGTGCTGTCCGCTCAGCACTTGGTCATCGGTGATCCGAGTACGACTCCTTCATCACCATCCTCGAAAAGCTTCCGCACGTGATCTACAAGTGGTATGTAGATGCAAACTCACTCCCTTGACTCGCTGTTTAGATGAACTCATAGATGGATCTTGGTGAAACCGAGGAAAAATTTTAATTTTCTGCAACGCTCCCCAACAGTTCAAAGAGTAAGGTGGACAGGATAATAGCATGAAACAAACATATATCTATGTAGTATGGTCACCGATGGTCTATATCATTCTAGTTTATGTTGCCAAATCAAGATAGATACAGTTCAATCATATCTATTTAAGACAAAGCAGCATAGATGAATATAAGTGTGGGAAATTACACAGCAATAACAACACTTGTAATGTGCATGGCATGAGAACATAACTGTTTATTCAATTGAAACTGAAATCAACATAGAGAAAGTTACAACAGCAAACAGCCAAACACGTTGAAGAAACAGGTTTAAAACACACCTGCTATGCCATTGGAGTTTCAATTGCATCCTTCAAATTTGAAATTGGTTGGTATCAAGAATACAAGTGATGCAAGAGCAAAGTAGTATGAACCATAGCTACGGAACCTGACCAGAGAACAATTCTTCTTCTGCTTTAAGCATTGACTTCGGGTTCGGAGTGGTGGTCCACGTGATTTGGGCACTGCAGTTGCCTTACTAACTACTCGTGTTTGGGTGCTCTGTGGTGGAGACGGTGCTGTGTCAACGGGAACTGGGTGTCTAGCTGCTGGGGTTGGGGTTAGTAGGGTGTAGCTGGTTCTCTCGTCCAACCGGGTAGGGGTACAATGTGCATGAGTGTGGGTTATGTGGTGGGGCTGGTTCTGGGCAAGTACAACCGTGGTTCTATCTCAGATCGATGTAGCACGATCTTTTCTCAAGACCGTGTTTTACTCCCACAGATATCGCCATCACTCCCTCCAATTGAAATGGCTGATAAACAAGAAAAGTAATTGAATGTACGACATTGTAAGATAGAGAGGTGCAATGGATAGTAGGGAAGAAAACAGGGCATGAAATAATTCACATTTATGTTGTCTAAGCAAACAGAATAGCAGGACATAATTTCACATATATGATGGCTAATTAAACAGATAGCATGACACAATTTCACATGTATGATGGCTAACTAAACAGGATAGAATGACATACTTCAAAATATGATGACTATGTAAACAGGATGACATGATATAACTATACGATGTGTCTATTAAAGTGGTTGGCATGCCATAAATCACAAACATGCCGTCGATGGAAACATGATGGCATGATATAATTCACGGATAGAATGACATAATTTAAAATTTGATGACTATGTAAACAGGATGAGATGATATAACTATATTATGTCTTTAGAAAATGGGTTGGCATGCCATAATTCAGATACATGCTGTCTATGTAAACATCATGGCATGACATAATTCAAATATATGATTTATATACTAAGGAAGTGAGCAGAGGGCAATCGCATATATGATGTGTCAACTAAGGAGATGGCATTCAATATTGTGTATACGATGTAAAAACTAAGCATTGCAATACAACATATGCATTATATAAGTAATATAACCCTGCCAAGTATGAGCATACACCTCGTGGGGATAATAGGACTGGTCATCCGCCTCCTCAATCCTCCTCTCGAATAGCTATCTCAGAATCAGCAAGATATCTGCTTCAGCAGTAGCATTGTCTGCTATGAAGACCTTGTTTTCACTCCAGATTTCTCCATCACCAATTCAAATGGCTGATGCACAGAAGAGCAGTTGAATATACAAACATTGTCATCAAAGCAATGAGAAATACAAAAAAGGACGCCATGATATAATTCACATATATGACGCTTGCCTAAACAGCATGGCATTGCATAATTCACATACATAATGCCTTGCAACAAGATAACATTGCATAATTCACATATATAATGTCTTGCAACAAGATGGCATTGCATAATTCACATATATGGTAATTAGACACTAAACAGGTGGCATTCACACAAAGCATGTCTAAACTAAGCAAATGACATAGCAATGCAAGATACCATACGCATGATATGAGCAACATAACCCTGCCAAGTTAGGGCATGCACCTCGGGGGATATGACTGGTCATCAGATTCAATCCTCCTCCGAGGAGCTATCGGTAACCAGCAAGACATGCGCTTGTCAGATAGCATTGTCTGCTCAAGACCTTGTTTCACTCCAGATTTTTCCATGACCGTGCGTAATGGCTGATGCACGTGAAGAGTAATTGAATGTACTAAAATTGTTGACAAATTTAACACGTGATAAAAAATGATGGCATGATATAATTCACATATAAGATGATGCTAACCAGAGCGGCATTGCAAAATTCACATATATGATGCCTGGCTAGACAAGATGGCATTGCATGATTCACATATACGATAAAGAAACTAAACAGATGGCATTGACACAAAGCATGTCTAAACTAAGCATATGACATCTTTAATGTATACAAGAAGCAATGCAAGGCACCATATGCATGATATTACCAACATCAAGATGCCAAGTTAGAGCGAAGACCTCATGGGGTAAATAGGAGTGGTCTTCTCCTTCCAATCCCCTCGAACAGTTATCTTCCTCTTGATTACGATCCGAAATGGGTGGAGGGGGGGCTGCCTTTGCTCCCACCATGGAACGACGTCTGCATGAAATTTTATTGCCATGCAAGGCTCGCTCTTTTGATCTACATGATCAGTTCCATTGTGTACAATAACTGGCATGCATAGGAATAAAACATAGTGAGATTATGTAAGGAGTGCATGCACAAATCTAGAGTGATGGTAGCAAACTGTGGATAGAACCAAAACCAATGATAGCAGGCAGATAATAGCTTTAGTTAAAAAATACAGATAATGGCTCCTTTAATGTTTGTTTGCACCCAACATGAAACTCATAGTAGACACCGGAGATTAACCAGATAGTAGAGAGATAGTACTGATTGCTGCCCCAATATGTACCCCACAACCATTTAAAAACTCAAGTTTCAGCATTAGTTTGGACCTGACTCGAGTCTAATAGGTGAACACGACGATAATGTAGCATGTCTTCATATAAGCGACGCATAACGAAGCAGACACGGAAGATTGCGACTCTCTTGCGGACCCGTAGTCCTCAAGGTCATCTCGCTCGCTTGATGATGGTAATGTAGTTGTCGTGAGCTGCCAAGCGCAAGGGAAGAAGATCCGAGGCAGCGAAGACAGTCCTGGAGAGCGGATCCTCGCTGTGGTGAACCCTTCCGTCGTTGGAGCAGCTTGAGCTGGGTGGAACACAGCGCCACAGAGCAGGACAAACCACACAAGGTTTTTTTGACACATATCTGTAATGAAGTAATTGAGTAAGGGCTTGTTTGAATTTGAGGATTCTAACAATGCATGGATAGGAATTAGACAGGAATAGGATAGGAATGCACATGTAAAACAGAGAATTTAAAAACACAGGATTTCTGCCAATCTTGGTGTTTGATTCACAACAATTGGAAGATCACAGGATGCAAAAAAGCATGGTGAGATTAAGTCAAACCACCAGAAAATGTACGGTTATAATGCTATTATGCTACTATCTCTTAGTCTTGTGCTTGATGAATGGGAATATGAAAAGGAGGAGAAGTGGAAATTACAATTCCTACAGTTTTTCTTTCAAGGAGACACTAAAGGAACAAATCCTACGGTTTTCCTTTGCTCCATTCCTTTGCACCAAATTCATGAAATGTAGTACCATAGGAAACTTTCCAATTCCTATGTTTTTCATTCACTTTTCCTTTCAAGCATTGGTGATTCTAGTAGGCAGGCTTGAGCAAGGAAAATCCTACACTAAAAAATGTTTTGTGCAACTTCTATTACTTTGGACCCAAAGCCACGCCATACTAGCTCAACTCCCAGGCCCATCGAGAAATGCACAGCTCAAACGCCCAGAGATAAATAATGATGGCGTTCAAGAGAGTCCATCACGGATAGCTAAGCTGCCTGGTACCTCACTACTTGTCATATAGTAGGATAAAATAATCGTATTTCCCGTTACTACGAGTGCTCAGTGGACAATATATATAACATGTAGAGTAAAAAAGAGATGCAACAAGTGTACAACCTCTTTGGTGAAGCCATTTCAATCTTAGCGTGATTGGGTTGGCCGGTGAGGATTCTCCAGCTGACTTTGCTGTCGGAGGAGGGGAAGAAGATCTTAGGCGTCTGGAGATGGAGCCCGAGGTACTGCTCCGCTGTGATGGAGGGTTTCGTCGTTGGAGCAGCTCCGATGAGTTGGACGACGCCGAGGCTCAAGCAGGACAAGAGAGACAACGAACAACGTTAACCTGAGTGGAATTCTAATAGCATCTCCAATACATGACGTAAAATACATAACCACAAAGTGCTAGATGTAAAATACATCAGCCGCTCATCTCTGAACTTAACCGTCAAACTGAACTTAATCGTTAAACTGAACTTAATCGTCAAACTGAATTTTGTCCGTTAAACTGAATTTTGCTGTCAAACCTGAACGCACTAGCAAGGTGAGGCTACACTTCGGTCGATCGACATTTTCATCTCTGGTCACCGATTTTGCAGCCGTTGGATATGAAATCAAGGGCCTGCGGTTCATCTTCAACCTCCACCCCTCGAGCCACCAGCCACCACCGGTCAAACAGCAGCCCGCCGCCGCCGCCCGCCGGGCGGTGCGCCGCCCGCCCCAAAGAACACCCCCCACCGCCATTCCGCCGCCGCCTGCCATCCTCTAGGCCCCCCTGTCGAGCTTTTTCTCCAGCGTTTCTCCGCGATCCCACGCCACCGCCCCACCAACGCCCGCCACCACCGCCACCACCGCCCCATCCCGAACCCTAAGATAGATAGTGGGCACCTCTCCGCGAGCCCCCTCGCTGCATGCTAGTTCTTCCTTCATCCCGCGAGCCCCCTAAAAATCGATCGACCCAAAAGTCGATTCAGTCGACTGAAGTGTAGCTAAATCGGAGCAGCATCGCAAGCAAGAGAAAGAGCGAGAGAAGCAGCGCGAGCAAGAGCAATAGAAAGAGCAGACTAGGCAGGGAACCGAGAGCAAGAGCAGAGCAGCAGCGCGAGTGAGAGCTAAAGCAGCAGGAGCTCCTACTGACATGGACTTCGCCGCCGAGGGAGCGACGCCATGGAGGAAGTGGCCGACAATGCCGTCATGGATGGAGTCGCGCCGTGTCGGCTCGGGACCGAGCGCCGACAGCATCATGAGATCAAATCAAGAAGAAAATGCGGCGATTAGTCTACAACCTCTTTGGTGGCTCCGATTAGGCCGCAGCTTCATCTGAGGAAACGGTGATGATGATGCTCTTCCGGTGGTGCAGGTGAAGACGGCGGTGTGGGAATGGAGGTGGCGCCAAAGACGAGGGGAATGTCGGGGCAGATCCTTGGAGGTGGAGGACGGGGTGGCTGAACCGGCGGGACGATGAGATCGACGACGGATCCTCATCCGGTACGGTGGATGAGCGACGTCGAGGTGTTGCTGTGGACGACGCCGTCGGGGAAGAGGCTCCGTTGGGTGGCGGACGGAGCAGGTGTGGGGTTTCGTCGCTGGTTTTCGCGGCCTCGGTGTACGAATGGGTGGGCAGATGGGATGGCAGTGGGGAACCATGGCTTAGAGACGCGCTTGTCCGAAATGTGGGTAAGTTACGAAAGTACCCCCACCGATTTGAGGCAGTTCTTTCGTTCGGGGTACCACGGGCATTTCACGTGTCGAATTCCATAGGAGGGGGAGTTTTCGCGCGTTGTAATTTTGGAATAGCAAGGCGGGTTGAGATGGAGGGAGTTGTTTGAGCACAACGAGACAAAGATATATCTTAAATATTTCGGCTAACAAGGCGCGGGTTGAAGAGGTGGAGTTTCAGCAAGACGATAGACAGAGACGCTTAGCTTGAATTTTCGGCATAACAAGGCGTGGCTTGAAATTTCGGAAGAACAAGCTTAACGTGTACCTAAAAAAAAGATAATTTGCACCTCAACACACACAACACACATATAAACACCATTTAGACTAGAGTAAGGTACAAGTGCATTGCACGCATGAGATTTGGCAACCAAATTATGAATAAATACCACATTATAGCATGCAAGCTTTGAGTCATATATGCATGATGTAGATGTTCGTTTAATTCTTATAGTTCATTTCATTCAAAATCATCTAGTTTTTATAAGAAAGCTAATCTATTTTAAGATTCATGGAATTGTGCGTTATAAGACATAAAGTAAAAACAAATAATGGCAAATCATGAGAAAACATTTGGGCAATTTGATACGGAAGATTCTAGAACAAATAAGAAGTGCTTGTGTTTAGATGTTGTGCATTATGCTTAAGTTCAACCATGGAGTCTTCTAGATTATACATTTGGCTAAATCTGGTGGAATCTAGATGATATCCAACGACCAATAGTGCTCAAATTTGCCATCTTTGGACCATCGGATTCGCCTCATCCAACGCACCATCTTTCAAAGTTAAAGTTACCCGCACACAATATAAAAAAATATAAAATATAATATATATATATAGGGTATAGATATAGATATGTGATGCGAAGTCACCATCATCTCCAATTAGAATAGTGTGTCCATGCACGGATGCGACGTGGCCAAATGATGTCCGCCATCGGTATCTCAAATTCAAATCAGTCCGACCTTGTTCAATGTGTATACATTACAACATGCTCGCTTCAAACCACACCGCCGCAGATCTCCGCTTATATTCACGCATGCATGGGTTTCAAACATCAGGATCTCTTATTCAAATATTTGAATTCAACTTTACATTGATTATGACCTCACCTATTCTTTTACACCCCACAGTAGTCTTCTTTATAATTGTACCACTAACTTTCTCGTGCATGCATGCACACACACTACCAATCGGCATTATCCATCGCGACGCATGAAATCTTTTTCTTCAGGTCGGTCTCCCATGAAGGCACACACCCACACACATCCCCTCTCCATCATATCGGCATTCTTTATCTCTCACGCTGCATGCGCAACGATCGATGTTCCTCTATGTATGTGGTATATAGCTAGGTCTTTCATAGTTTTCCACAGATCAATCGATATATCCAAAGGAGGTCTCACCCTCTTTCCCACGCCCACATTGATCAATCTATACCTCTCTATATAGGATTAACATATATAGCTAATACATCCACATTAATTATATATCCAATGTCCCCTCTCATCATCCATGCCTTCCGCTTCATCTCTCGACGCATGCACAATGGCGAAGACAGAAGGTAAGGCCCTACCCCCTAACATCACTATATATCGAGGCTAATATGAATGTGATCATTAGACAATTGCTGCTAAAAAAGGTTTAATTTCATGAATTGACCCTCCTCGTAAAGGATTAGCAATGCTTGCCCCCCTAGCTAATTTATTTTTCATGGCTCCGCCACTGTGTGCAACAGCGCACGTGTTCGCCCCCTCTCTCTAAATATCAATCTCGCACTTGTGCATTCCTTCATAGTCTCCCTCCACTCAGCCCCTTGCACCATCTTCTAGCCCCCCACCGGGTTTTGCCACATGTACAATCTAGCAGACTCCATGGTTGAACTTAAGCATAATGCACAAACCTCAAAACAATAGTGGTTCTCTTTTGTTCTAGAATCTTCCGTATCATAACTGCCCAAACTTTTTTCTAGTTTAATTGCCATTATTTGTTTTTATTTTATGCTTTAGAATGCACAATTCCATGAATCATAAAATAGATTAAGGGCTTCTTTGATTCAAAGGATTCTCAAAGGAATTTTGGAGGATTCTAATCATTAGGAAATTTTCCTATCTTGGTTGTTTGATTCGTAGGATTGTAAACCATAGGAATTTTTCCATATGATTCATTTGCACTAGATTTCATAGGAAACATCCCATCCACTCAAACCTCTTTGAAAGAATTCTGCGTTTTTTCAATGCACAATCAAACACTCGTACAATCCTGTAGGATTCAAGACGACATTCCACTATAATCCCATGTTTTTCCTATTCCCGCGTTCTTAGCTTTTTTTATAAAAACTAAGAGGGTGCTTGGATCCAAGGGACTTATTTTAGTCTGACTAAAAATAGTCTCTTTAAGAGACTAAAGTTCCAAGCACCCTAACTAAAGAGGGGCTAAAACTAGTCTTGAGACTAAATATTTTTAGTCAGGTACCCTACTAAAATGTGGATTAGTCCTCTCTCTCTCATTTAACTCCTCTCCTTTAACACGGGCGTAGTTCTCGATTGGAGGGTTTAGAGGATAATAAATGCTCATTAACTTGATTTTAGTCTCCTTAGTATTTGGATCCAAGCATGGATGAGGCTAGCATGTTTTAGTCTCACTACTTTTAGTCATGGGACTAAAACGATCCAAGCACCTCTAATTGATTTTGAATGAGATGAACTATAAGAATTAAACGAAGGGCTACATCAGGCATATATGACTCGTAGCTTACATGCTATAGTGTGGTATTTATTCATAATTTGGTTGCAAAATCTGATGTGCAATGCACGTGTACCTTACTAGTACTTCGAGTATGTGCAAAGCACGAAATTAGAATACCAATGGCACGCTACACGTTGTTTCTCTTACAGTTCATGAAGCCACGTGGCACATGTGGAGGCGTTGTCGCGACCTCCTTGCGTGGATTGATCATGTGACGTGCTGCTGGTTCCGAAGAATGTACTGCCCTCCCCGAGCCATATTGGCGGTACATGCACGAAGCGAAAATGTGCACGCACGCCACGCACGCACTCATTCCCTCGGACGCACACGCGGGTACACGGGCGGACGTAATTTTGTACCAAGATCCACCAAATGTGATAATTTGACGCGTGTAAAGTCGTTCACTTCATTGATGGTCAACTAATACAGCGCATGCAAATTAAGTGGACGTGAGGGCGGAAGAAAGACATTATTACTCCACTGCACGCATGCGAGTAGTTAAATCGTGGGTTGCTAAGTAGTACTTCCATTGGTCTCCTTCGTATTTGTGCCAATTTTTGACAGTAACATAATATTTACGCATTTGAGAAGTGTAGTACTTGAAATTTATGTTCCGCTAAACTCATCGGGAGCCGTTTCGGGCCTCGATATCAAAACCATCAATTAATCTTTACCTTGTTCCCCTCACATTCGAAAGCCTGCTCACACCTACTAGTACGTACCAAACCTGAATGTGTTCCCACTATGCAGGTATTAGTATTAGTGCTAGTACTTAGGTTATAAAAAGGGGAACTACCTAACCGAAAATTACTCTACCTTTCCTTCTCATAAGTGCTTCTTCTTCGTCCATTGTTGCCATGGCCGGTGAGCAGAGCTCTAGGTCGAGAACTACTCGTAACAAGGGAGGGGCAACCAAGGCTATGGAAAAAAAAGAGGGCTCGCCTCCACGTAGAGACCTCGAAAGATCTCTCACGGGCAGGCGATGGCTCCCAGGAGCGCCCTAGCCGCGGAGGCGAACATGCCGAGCTGGCGGAGCTGGAGTCGTTATCCCTCGACGGCATGCCTGATCAGCTCAATAAGCACCTCAATAAGTAGAAGGAGTTCATCCAAGGCTTGATGGAGTTGCTGAAGGAGAGCCTCGACGACATGCCCTCCGAGCTCAATCAGCAGGGGAGTTGACCACCGGCTTGGTGATGCTGCTTGAAGAAGAGCATTGCCTCGGAGAAGAAGGCGACCGTGAAATCCTGCGACTTCAGGAGGACAAGGCGAAGCTCGCCACGAGATCGACTGTTGAAGGAGAATAACGCCGCCGGAAGAAGCTGCATGAGAATAGTTGTTCCTCGATGAAGATGCTGCAGCCCTCGCCATGGAATGAAGGAGGAGTTGGCGAAGCTCCGCATCGAGCACCCGGCTGTTGTCAAGGTACGTAATGCGGCCGTGGAACAGATGATGAAGGCTCGCGTCGAGAAATTACGCGTCATGGACAGAATGAAGAAGATGGCGAAGGAGACGCACAAGGAGATGGAGGTCGTGCTGGCGATGAAGATGTAGTTACGACTCCGCGGCGTATTAGATCATTTGGGGTGATAATCTTCCTTCTTCTTTTGCTGATGTGTTTCATCTTTTGCTTCGGGTGTTTCTCCGCACGTGTCACGTTCTCTACGAGGCATGAATAGTACAATGGCTTTTTTGAGGGAATGAATAGAACAATGCTAACAATGAGATGACTAGCAAATTAGATCATTTTTTATTGCCATATGGCACTGGGTTGCCGTGAGCCAGGTTCTCCGTCGCAAGATTACTCCAAGTGGAAAACTTGAGTATACCGCACGGTTCTTTACTCCTCCTCGATCAGGTCATCGGTGCATTTATACGAGCAGTCAAATCACAAGGCCCCGCCTTCTAGCAGTAATGAGCCATCAAATCACAAAGGCCCTCGCCTCTCGTGAAACCGACCAAGCTAGACTGCCCCGCCCTCTAGCCTTTTAAAAAATGTATACTTTTGTACAGCAGTAGTATCGATGGATTGCGCCATGGAGCAAAACTTGAAAAAAAGGTGGTACATATAGAGAGCGCTGGTCGCCAAACTATGCATATAGTACTATTAAAAAGGCTAGTCAAATAATGGTGTCCAGCACAACCCACCCCTCAAATAAAACTAAGCACCCTGGAATTCTTTGACAAAACTAAGCACCCTAAAATTCTTTGACAACTAAACTACTGGCTATATGATGTTGGCCATATATATTGTACATATATAATGTGAAGAAACGAGTGGTAGTACTATACCAACTAAAAGATGAAATGTAAGAAATACTAGTATGTACGCATCAAGAGTTAAAGTAACAAGAAGAAACATAACATAGTTCTCATTGGGGCTCAAAGACAACACACCCTCAAATTAAATTAAGCACACCTAAAATTAAACTTTGCAACTATCCCGTAGACACCTGCATTAGAACCACCAGAGCAACGACATCGCCACCTTACTCGGAGTCCTCGCCCACATCCTCGAATTCGCCCTTGTCCCTCTTCCTCTTGGCCGATACTTCTTTGCTTGAACCGCCAACTTGGCTGTTGCTCTTCATCCAACCCTTGTAGATATTGAAACAAAGGTAGCCATCCATTGCAGCGTAGTGGATGTGGTCTATATCTAGTACATTCCGCTGCCATGCATGACGATGAAACGGTATGGTGGTTTCTCCAGTTTACCAGATGAAGGATGAACCATGGCTCCTCGCCAGGTCAGCATTGAAGGCTGACGAGAGGACACCAGCTGATTCTTTTGGAGGTCGAAGGTGTTGCCTACAACGAGGCCTATCCGACGAAGGACTTCTTTGTCGTTACCAAAGTGTACAAGAACGAATTTGACTAGGTTGCTCTCGAGGAGTCCTTAAAATCCTGGCACTCAACGCCGGCATGGCATATGTGGTAGACCAAGCATAAGTCATGCACGCAAACCTGGATCACGGTGGGCTTCTTCCTCTCTTCGCCCTTAGATCCTTCTCTCGCCCCAGACTGTGGTGTACTCAACATCTAGCCCAAGCGACCCACTCATCATCCGAGTCTTCAAACATGCGCTCAAGCGAGAAAGGCATCCTTTCACCGTCATGAAGAACGGGTGTAGATGACGCCGAACTCATCGCCGGTGATGGTTCGACCTTGTACTCACCGCCGATCGAGGAGATTTGGGACACCATGGATTTGGGAGGAGGGTTAGGATTAGTGGAACTGCCGTAATGTGAATGGACGGGACGACTAGGAGCGAACCGCCGTAGTATTAAAGGATGTGCGGGACGAGTAGGAGCGAATTGCCGCCGCTCGAACGCAGTGGTAGTGGCTTTCCATTCTCCCATGATACGGGCTTCCGAGAGCCCTTGGATCTGAGATCGAACGATTGCATGGCGTGATTCTAGACCTATGGGTGAATATCCTATCCCGAGGGTTAATCTGCAAATTTTCAGCAACTTAGCATGCGACCGCTTGATTCAGATCCAAGGGCTGCCAAGAGTCGTATCATGGTCGCGCCTACCACGACTGTCAAGATCGCTATGCTGGTCGCGCGCTTGGAGATTTAACACGGTGCGTTAGGCTATCTAATGTTGGCATGTCATACATAGTCATCACTTAGTCACCATACTACAATAAGGTTGGCTATAAGGTTGGCTATAAGTGTATTTTTTTACTCCTCTCTATCTTTTTCAGATTTTTCGTCTCTATATTATAAGAACGCTTTTGACACTAGTGTAGTGTAAAAACGTTCTTATATTATGGGACATGTGGAGTACTAGTATTTATTGCATTTGCCAAGGAGTGACCTCTTCCAATGAAATGGTGTTGCTAAGTTTGCTTCATTTAATTAGCTATAGACTCAAAATTGTCTTTTCACCTAGGTACACACGCTTAGCATCGCTTTCTTCCTTGGGTCACCAAACTAGTCTCTCTTCTTGATTAACTTGCCACATCGACTTTATGCCTATGTGGCAAGCTTAAGCACCTGTAGGAGCAAGTAAGTACAATAGTGTGCTTTACATGGCATTTTTGCATATGTGGAGGAAAGAGAGGCAAGGAAAAAGTGGAGAAGTGGGCTCTCATGTAAGAGCCAGCCTCTACTACATGGTGGAGCATTTGGAGAGGCACCTATATGGAGGTGGTCAGGAATCAGGAGACTCACGCCGGTCATAGCGCCGCAGTTAAAATGATAATGGCAACTCAAATCACGGGCCCCACCTGTCCAGAATAACTCATTGTCAAATCACACAGCCCTCACGCTTGCAGCAGCCTACTCCCTCGTCTTCTCGCTCTCTGTCGAACCGACTAGGCGGAACTGCCTCGCCGCCACCGCAGCAGAAAAGCCCCGCCGACTTTTAAATAGTATACAGTATACTAATTTTGTATCCATGGATTGTGCCCGCGCCATTGAGCAAAGCGTCTAGAAAACGGCGGTACACATGTACGGAGTATACAGCACGCCCGTCGCGTTCGCGTCGCACCCCAGACGGTCGGTCGGTCTGGCACGCTGCTCTCCAAATGGAACGCGTGTCATATTGCGTTCGCACACACATGTGGGATGGCAATTGAGAACCGACCATAGGCACACTCCCCAGCCCCGCAAGTCGGGTGACTTAATAGAAGAGGGAGACGAGCAATAGTACTAGAGAAGTGTTGTAGTACTACGTTGGTGCCTGGACGATCCCTACAAGACACGAAAGATCAGTTCGTCCATGCATGTGACCAGACTCCAGCAGACACGCCTGGATTGGCTATCGTCTACATATCATGCAGGCTGTGTTGTACATGGCTGTAGTTGTGGTGAGAAATCTAAAAAATGGTTTCTTGTCATCTCGCAAAATTAGGTGTCATGTGCTCCGGATCACTGCGAGTGTTAAACAGTGATAACTGAGTTGGGCTAGTCATTGGGGGTACATGCACGAACAGTGACTACTCGGCTGCCATCTAGGTCAAGCCGGCTATGTTAGTTAGGACATCTATTGACGGACTCCTTTTCTACGAGTTTATCTTTAATTTGAGCTTTGTTCCTCGTCTAGTTTGTCCGTCGGGATTCATGTTGTCTCCTTTGGGCAGTGAGGTTATGATTTCTTGTCATGTGGCATTTTTCGTGTTATATGTTATAATCCGCGCTCAGATCAAAATGACGACAACCGCGCCTCCGGCCACGTGCATGAAGACTACTCGACAGTCATTAACGAGGTCAAACCGCCCTAGAGACAAAAGAAAACTAGTACTACTCCACTATATAGGCAGGAGCCTCTGCGCTTGCTTGCTAGTGTTTCTCTCTTCATACTGTCTCGGTCTCTCCAGATCTAAACACGACAGCGGTGGCCACTCTCTCTCTCTCTCTGCTCACCACTGGTCACAGATCCAGCCGGATCCTCTCCGTTGGGGAAGGTGAGAAGGTGCAATGTTCACGCGGTCATCCTCGGCGACGGCTCTTACCCACTGTTGGGCGCGTCCCGATCAGCCTGCCTTGTCGTTCTCTCCCAAGCACCACTGGCGAGGGAGGGCCTTCGACCCCTTCTTCCTCGCTGCCGTAGTGTGGGCAGATCCGGCCTCCCGCCGCCCACCTAGCGACATCCCGGCCACCATTAAAAAACCACCGCCGGCGAGTGAAGGTGCTGTGGAGAAGTAGATAGATGGAGGAGTACAACTGATATGTGAGGATCGCAGACGGCAACCCTGTGAAGCTAGCTAGGATGTTGGAGATATAGTCTTGATTTGACAACAAGGACCAACTAGCGGCGACGGCGACATCCATGGCCAAATATCTGCAATAGAGCGAAAAGGCGGCGATACTCCCGGAGGGAGTCGCGCCGGAGTACATAGAGCTGCTCCTCTGGGCCACGGAGCAAATAGATTCACCGAATCCGATCGTGAGGGAGTGGTGGTGGGAGTATCGATCCCAGATGGAGCATCCACCAGAGATTGAAGGATCGAGCATCTACAGGGTGCCATTTGTGAGGGTGTCCTGCCAGAGCGAGCCGGTGGAGTCTTCGTCGACCGAACCCAACTTCAAGAGGATAAAAGCAGTTGGCCCGACGACGCTTCCCCACCATCGTCTCCCTCGCTGTTCACATCGTCTCACGGGGCGGCTATCTGCCGCCGAGGAATAGGAGGGGCTGCCCCCAGCCCAATAGTCGGGCAGGTTGTGAATTGTCGAGGAGCTTAGGGTTGTCAGATTTGCAGGTTGTGAATTGAGTTTTGTGTTGTGTATTTTGAGAGTACTTTCAGATATGAATGTCTTTTGAATTTCAGATTTGCAGATTGAGCATATGAAGTATTTTATGAATTCTAGAGATCTATTTTAGCACTTGAAAAATGTAGTTTCATAGGAGTATAAAAGTGCATACAATGTGATTCTTAGAGAAGAAACTGCAAGTTTCGGGCCAGATAAGAAATCGCAAGTTCGGGCCAGATAAGAAAACTGCAACTTTCAGAGGCGTAGCATTTATATTAACACGGCCTTTTCAAACAGGGTTAACATCATGTTGGAAGTTTTATTCATGGTCGAAAATGGAACTACCAGCCGCTTAACATCATGCTGATCAACATTCATGCATAGCACATCTTCATATGATGCCAGTCAAAATGCCCACACAATGTCGAAAAGTAAACACAGAGAAAACGAGGGACTAAGTTTTGGCAAGTGTTGGACGTGGTTTTGGGCTGCCCTGCCTAGGCTTTCATTTTTAACATGCGCAGCCCACGACCTCGGATGGGAGGTCCATAGGCCTGTTTGTATTTTCTTAGGGCCGCCATGTATCGACCGCCTATGGACCTCCCATCCGAGGTTTTATTTTGGCAGCCCAATTTATGTATTTTTTGAAGAAAACGCAGAGGTTTGTTCTATTTTCTATATAATAAGAATAGGAACGCCAGTCCAACTTATGTTTCCTTCTAACTATATTATATATATTTAAAGTATTTTATATGTTGACTGTTTAGTTCACATAATTGGCAATAGATGACCGCCTCGCGATCCCTTCGCCTCGCCACCACCTCTACCTCGCCGCCGCCCCGCCACTACCTCCACCCTCGCCGCCATAGATCTCGCCGCCACCCCCGCCTCCTAACTCCGGGCACGCCTGCCCCCCTCAGCAAGTCTGCTCGCGCGCCCCATGGAGTCGTCGGCCATATCCTTGTGGGAATGGCTGGAAGACAGGCAGATGTACAAGATGCATCTCCCACATGTCTACAAAGCCTTCCCACGGATGCTCCAGCTGGCCGACTGGCCGCGCCAGCCGTGCTGCGGGAGACTCGAGGGAGGAGATGGAGGGAGCGGGCGATGCGGATCCGCGACGACGCTCTCTCCTGGACCCAGTGCACCCGCGAATGGAGGGAAGTAGAGGAGGAAGCTGCGAGGAGGAAGCCGAGGAGGGACCGAACTGTTTCTCTCACTCGCAGGTATGCTCGGATGTGCAAGGATCATGTGGATTGGGAGCTGCTGAATCTAGCCTCATGGATCTACTTCAAAGGAGATTTCTGAGAAGCATAGGATGCCCCATCCCCCGTGAGCCGCCGATTATGCTTGCTCGATGGGCGAAAGGAGAAGTGAATTCAGGAGATCCATGCCATGTGCGAGATGGGAATGCTTGATCGACTCTGCCCACCAAAGACGCCACCGGAGCCGGAGCAGGTGGATCCCTACCTTAACTCTCCCCCAAACCTGCAGAAGATTGAAATTAGGCTTGCAATCTGCTTCAATTGAGCTGTCTGGTGGTTATTTCGCTTCTCGAGAGACAACATCCGGCCGAGGATGAGAAGGAACCAGGAACTCCGATGAATTTCCCCTATCACAATGGGGGGGGGAGCATCGGTTGGGCAGTGGTACGGCCCACCTCCGCCCCAAATGGGGGCACAATCTGGGCAGGCTCCTATAATTGCCCAAGATCAATCTGCTGGTGGTTCTGACTCTCAGATCAGTGGGAAATCTCAAGGCAAGAATCAGCAAAAGAAGAGATAGGACATCCAGAAAACTGCTCATGCCCCTGCTTCGGGCTTTATGGCATACTCTGAGGTGATCTTCTACAACTATGGGGAACCAGGGCATCATTTGGATAAATGTGTCAAGCCCAAGACTTGTTTTATCTGCAAAATCGTTACCCATAAAGTTGAGAAGTGCCCTGTCAGAAGGAAAACCCACAGTTCTGCTAGATATGTTGGAAGTGCTGCTCCAGGATTATGTCCACCATTGATAGAATTTTCTGTAATATAGAATTATATAGTTTATTTCCCCTTTCTAGTTGTAGAGCTCTACCCAGATGTGGTAGTGACCACACTCCTTTGCTTTGGGACTCTGGTCTTAACCAAACTCCAAAGAGCAATAGTTTTAAATTTGAAAGTGGTGGTTGCTTAGAGAAGATTTTACTGAGCTAGTCAGGAAAATCTGGAATGAGCCTACTGGGAGCAGCTGCCCCCTAGAAAATTGGCAGATCAAAATCAGGAGATTTAGAAGAACTACCAAAGGGTGGAACTCCAATGAGGAAGCTAATCTTAGAAGATACAAAAGGCTTCTCCTCCTTGAGTTTGATTCTCTAGATATTAAGGCAGAAACCACTGACCTCTCTGAGGCTAAGACTAATAGATTAAACTTTGTCAATGGAGAGCTCAAGAAAATTTGGCTTCAAGAAGAAACCAAAGCCAAACAAAGGTCTAGAGATAGGAACATTAAGGAGGGTGATATAAATATCGCTTACTTCCATGCAAGAGCTAACCAGATGAGGAGGAAACCCTCATTCACTCTCTTGATGGCCCTAATGGCCCTATTATCGAGGTAGATGAGATGTGAAAGTGGCTAGTGACTTCTACAAAGACTGTTTAAGAAAGAAAACCCTTCGGGTTCTCTCTACAAAACAATTTTTTCTCTCGCTTCAAAAAGTCTCTCCCGCTGAAAATGAGCTGCTAGAAGCCCCTTTTCGAGACAGAGGTGAAGGAAGCCATTTTAGCTCTTATCCCGATGGGGCTCCTGGTCCCGATGGGATTCCTTCTTGTTTTACCAGCATTTTTGGGACTTGGTGAAAATGATCTCTTAAATCTTTTCCAAGCCTTTCATAGAGGAGAGTTGATCCAAAGAACTTACTCATGGGGGTCTGTTGGGGTCAAGTTAAATAACTGTGAAAGTGATTTTTTCCTCTTGGCAAAGGCCTTAGGCAAGGTGACCCCATCTCCCCTTTTGTTTAATTTAGTAGTGGACGTTCTTACTAAAATGCTGAGCAAAGCTTCTGATCATAGTCTGATTGCAGGGCTCTGTCCTAAGGTCTGCCCTGGTGGCATCATTTGCCTTCAATATGCAGATGATACCATCCTTTTCTTAGAAAATGACTCCACACATGCTAGCAATCTGAAAACTGTTCTAACCTGTTTTGAACAAGTCTCGTGCATGAGAATCAACTACTCTAAAAGTGAACTCATCCCTATCAACATGGATGATCGGAGTTAGCTCACTTTTCTCTATTCTAGTCTGTAATAAATGTAACTTCCCATTATACCTAGGTATCCTCTCCACTATGATAAACCGAGGAGAGAGGATATCCAACCCCTTCGGATAAAATCATTAAAATAATTGCTGGTTGGAGGGCAATCTTCTCTTACAGAGGTAGATTGATCCTCATACAAGCTTGTTTGGCTAGCATTCCAAAGGTATCTCCTCTCCTTCTTCAAGTTCCCTAAATGGGCAGTGAACCTCATCAATTCTCAGATGTCTCATTGCTTGTGGAATGATTTTGAGGGAAATAGGAAGCTACACCTTGCTAATTGGGCCCTAGTCTCTATGAAAAAAGATTTTGGAGGCCTAGGCATACCTAACCTCCAAGAAATTAGCATCTGTCTTCTAGGGTCTTGGATTAAAAGATTCTATGAGGAAGACCTGAAACCCTGGAAGCTTCTTATTGCCCATAAATACCTAGGAAATAAACCTAGTATTTTTGTCCCTTCCTCCAACCCTAAGACTTCTAGATTCTGGAAAGGATTAAAATCTATTATGCATGCTGTGAAATTTGGCTACAAATGGAACATAGGGGATGGGAGCAGAACCAGGTTCTGGGAAGATACTTGGTTTGGCACATCCCCCCTAGCAGTCCAATTTTGGCCTATTTACTCTGTCTGCAATGAGCTTAACAAAAGTGTCAATGAAGTTTGGGATGGTCAATGCCTAAAACTCTCTTTTAGAAGGAAATTTAGTGATAGTCTCATGGAACAATGGTTCCAGTTGGAGGAAATTGCCAAAAGCATTACCTTTACTGCAGAGCCGGATGCCCTGATTTGGCAGCTGGACAATAAGGGGAAGTATTCCTCCAGCTCCCTCTATCATGTTATCAACTTTAGAAGGGTTCAACCCGTGTTTATCCCTGCTGTCTGGAAATTGAGAGTTCCCCCTAAAATTCATGTATTTCTCTGGCTTCTCTCCAAAAACAAATTGATGACTAGGGATAACCTTAGGAAGAGACACATCATCAAACCCCTTGATTGTGTTTACTACTTGGAACAAGAGTCTTGTTCTCACCTATTTTTTGAATGTATAGTTGCTAAACATTTTTGGGCCCACATTAAGGAATATTTCTCTAGTCAGATTGGCTCATCCTTCGAATCTGTCGCCAGATTCTGGATTGCTACCAAAAAGTGCTCAGTTTAAAACACTGTTAGCTCAGCTGTCCTTTGGTGCCTCCAGAAATATAGAAATGCTATGATTTTCAGTAACACCTCCTGGATTTCCATTCCGCAGGTCTTGAGGTTGATCAGGAACATGGTGAGGAACTGGGCGATTCTCTCCTCCGGATCGGACAAGGACAAGTTGATGAGCTTCGTGGAAACCCTAACAAGATCCCTCCAGAAACCATTGGCGATCACTTGTGGCTGAACAAGGCTCGACCTGCTCTGGGGCTGGACCTGTGGGCTCGTCTCAAGATCTCTGATGAAGATGATGGGCACCTGGCGCCGAAAAAGAGGGACATCCACCATGCTACGCCTTCCAGCCCGTGTCTCCGCTTGCTTATCGGTCGCCGCAGTCGACACGGCCCCTCGGTCAAGACCATGAAGGCTTCACTGGACCCTCCTTGTGTCATTTGAGTGCTCTATCCGCTCGCCTTTGCCAATGCCGGGTGATTTGTGTTATTCGAGAACTTGTTCATCCACCCTCCTAGTTTGTAGCCTTTCTACCTTTGCTTTCGAACTGCTCTTTGAGCTGTTGTATCGTAATATGTTGTGGTTTCGTTCTCAAGAATGGAACCGGGAGATGCTCCTGTTTTTCTAAAAATATATTTTATATGTTATTATATATTATTTTATTGTCATCATATATTTAGCACATACTTACATATGTAAGAGAACAATATCCCACATCTTATTAACTTATAAAAATAATTTCTTAACAAATAAAATCCTGGATTGTTTTGGCACGAAAATCCTAGTGATTGTGTACAAAAGCTTGGTAAGATTTAAGGATGAATGTAATAATATCACTTATTATTTAAATATATTTATAACAAAATGCTCAGCCCCTTTTTATTTTTTGATAACATTGCTGGCCCAACCCAACATTATAATTGGAATCAGCCCAGCAAAATCGTGTATTTCGAGAAAGTGCAAATGGCCTGTAATTTTTTAGGAAATAAAATAAACGGGCTGCATGGACGCTACATTATTTGTTCACCCAGCCCAGCTAATGGCTGTAATTCAAAAAAAAGAGCAAATTGACTGTAAATTCTACCGCGCAAAAAAATAGACTATAAATTCTGAAAAAATGGGTTGAATACGTGCCACATTTTTGGAGGCTGAAATGTGGGCCAATAGGTCGAAGCCAACGCAAGTTGTTGTCAATTTAGTCAACAAATGATTCTGACATGTTAGCCGTTGGATTTACATCCAATGACCGGCATCCATCTTCAATCTCTCACCTTCTTCCTCCAGCGCCGCCGACCACCTCCCGCCTCGCTGCTAGCAGCTCGCTTAGCACGCTTTGCTATGAAGCGCCACTCCACCGCTGGCCAGGCCATCCTCCACCCTCCACACCTCCTGTTCTTCTCCACCGATCGTCGAACCACACCGCACTAGAACCAGTTAACCTCAGACACCTCTCCGTCTGCGACTCTACTCCCGCCTTCCCATCTCCGCTTGTTGTTGTTCGGGCCTCGCCGTCGTCCACCACCTTGGACAGCGCGGGCGCGGCGTGGTCAACGTGGTCAATGAACGACACCATCGGAAGTAGACTGTGCGTGGAGAGGCTGACAGCTGGGTCCACGGCCGCACACAAGGAAATGCCTCCTTATTACGCGCAAAATAATTGTTCCTCCCCCTGACATCTGGGACCCACCGGAAGGGCCTCTGTATTTCACGAAAAAAACGTTCCCCCCCGCTGACATGTCGGAACCACGAGCTATCTTCGCATGCAAGGAAGTGCCTCTTTATTACGCACAAAAAAAATGAATACTCCCTCGCCACTGGAACCCAAAGATAGTGGGAGGCTGACTTAGGGCCTACCAAGTTGACGGGACGGAGGGATTTGTCAACTTAGTCAATATTAACGATTCTAGCTCCTATTACCGCACGATGTTCATCCAACGGCCGAGTGCTTCTTCAACCTCTGGTCTTCTTGCTCCGGCCTACCAAACCAAAGGCCGGTCGTGTCGCGTGCTCCTCGCCTCCCGTGGCGGTTGTGATGTCGTGGAGGCCTCACCGCCCCTACTACTCCCACCATCTGGCCAGGCCATCCTCTACTCACCCACACCCCCGTTATTCTGGGACCCACCGGCGGCGACAAAGCAGCCTCTCACCGCAGCCAACCAGTGAACCTCGAACTCCTCTTCGCGTGGGCATCCACTGCTGCGTCTTCCCCGGCCGAAGTCGCCCCTTCCTAGGCTCGCCGTCGCCCACCGCCGTGGTGCTCTCGGCGCGGCGTGGTCAACGTGTCAAGGAACGACTTCCATCAGACATGGACTGTACGTGGAGAGGCTGACAGCTGGGTCCACGGCCGCAACAAGGAAGTGCCTCCTTATTACGCGCAAAATAATGATTCCTCCACCTGACAGCGGGGACCCACCGGATGGGCCACCGTGTTTCGCGAAAAAATGTTTCCCCCTGACTGCTGGGACCCACCAACTACATCTTCGCACGCAAGGAAGTGTGTCCGAGCAAAAAAAATGATTCACCCTCCTGACTGCTGGGACCTACCAGCTACATCTTCGCACGCAAAGGAAGTGCGTCCGTGCAAAAAAATGACGATTCGCCCCTCTAACTGCTGGGACCCACCAGCTACATTTTCGCACGCAAGTGCCTGACAGTCGGGACCCACCTGGTCGAAGCATACGTAGCGTTGTCATTCTGGTCGCGTACGTGTATGTACACACTGGTCGTTGTAGAGGCACGCACGTGTCGTAGTAGAGGCGCGCACGTAGCATGTACACGTACATACAACGACCAGGGTGAAAGAAAGAAAATACGGCCATGTACGTACATACGGGCAGGGTCTCGAACGCCTACTCGCGCATACGTACGGCAAGGGCTCGTGTACATGGCTGGGTCGGAACGGAGAAACAACATCGTCGTCATGTTCATGGGGAGGCAACGGAATGCGTCGTGTTCATGGGGAGGCAACGGAATGCGTCGTATTCATCGGGAGGCAACGGAATGCGTCGTGTTGATCGGGAGGCAAAGGAACGCGTGGGAGCCAACCGGCTTGGACGGAACAGGCGATGGAAACGAGGCTCGCGCATCAGAACGGAGGAACGGCCTTGTATTCGACCGCCCACGTTCAAACGGGTCCCGTTGATCGGGGAGGGTGTGGCGATCGCAAAACGGAGGAAACGGACCTCCCACGGTCGAAACAGGGTCCCGTTGATCGGGAGGTGTGGCGCATCGCAAAACGGAGGAAACGGACCTCCTACGGTGAAACGGGGTCCCTGTTGATCGGGAGGGTGTGGCGATCGCAAAACGGATTAAACGGGCTTGTGTTGGAGCGCCACGGTCAAACGGGGTCCTGTTCATCGGGAGGTGTGGCATACCGCAAAACGGACTCCACGGATACTGTTCATCTCCACCGTCGACCTCCTCCAGCCTCCACGGACCATCGTCGACCTCCTCCAGCCTCCATGGGCTCCTGCTCATCCAGCCTCCACCCGCTACTCCACCGCCATCTGCTCAACCACCCTCCACCGTCTCACTGCTCATCCATCCCTCCACACCACGGGTCCTGTTCAACCACCCTCCACGGGCACCCTCCACCGCTCACTGCTCATCCAGCCCTCCACACCACGGGTCTTGTTCAACCACCCTCCACGGGCACCCCTCCATCGCCATCGCTCATCCAGCCCTCCACACCACGGGTCCTGTTCATCCGAGGCAAACACCACCGCCACCGCTCATCCAACCCCCCTTTAACGCCACTTTTCATCCCAGAGGCAGATCGATCAGCTTCGATTAGCAGCAGAGTGAAGGAATCGCCGATTGGGTTGATTAACAGCCATCGATCAATCGCCGGGTTCAAGAACGACAGCTCGCGCAGGCAATCGCCGGTTTCAGTTAGAGCCCAACGCCTCGCCGGGTTCGATTAGAGCTAACGCCGCACACACGCAGCAGACGTGTATGCGAGAACGCGCATCGCCGCCCCGACCTCCCACCGTAACCGGCAACTCCCTGAAATTTTCCTCCCCCTCGCTTCTACCATGTTTTTTTCCGTCATGGACGGCCCAAAGAATGTCATGCAGCTGCGTCTCCGGCCCGCCCAGGACAAAAAGCCCATTTTCTGTCATGATTTTTTGTCATAGAAGTAGGAGCCCACCACATCTATGATGATACCGGGTTTTGTCACAATTATCGTGTCATATGTATGACATAAATTTTTTTCGTTCGGCCCAAAATGTCACGGATGTGTCTTTTTTTTGTAATGTCGATGTGTATGATTACAGAGTTGATCTACCTCGAAATCATATGTTGTGGTCTAAACCCTAGAGGTATGATGAGTAATGTCATGATGCTCTATCGACTAGCCTGGCCTCGGCTTATATAATGTACCATAGGCCTAGGATCACAAGAGTCCTAGTCGAATACGCCGGTGGAGAGGAGTCCTTGTCTTGATCACCAAGTCTTGTGGAATCTTCCTCGTGTATATATCGGCTGTCCGAACTGGCCCATGAGCAAACGGCCATGGGGGACCTCGGCCCAATCCAACTGATCGGGAGACGACATGGTGAGTACCCCCTAGTCCAGGACACCGTCACTTACCCCTTGGCGTAAGCAAAGTGTCCTCACATCAGAACATTTCTGAAAACATCTGAAACCCTTTCGGAGACCAAACACTATCATCCCATGTATCAATCTTTACTTTCGGACGATTCCGGAGCTCCTCGTCATGTATGTAATCTCATCCGGGACTCCGAACTACATTCGGTCACCAACATACATAACTCATATAATACTATATCATCAACGAACGTTAACCGTGCAGACCCTATGGGTTCGAGAAATGATGTAGACATGACCAAGACGCTTCTTCCGTCAATAACCAATAGCGGGATCTAGATGCCCATATTGGTTCCTACATATTCTAGGAATATCTTTATTGGTCGAACCTTTATCACAACATATGTAGTTCCCTTTGTCCGTCGGTATGTTACTTGCTCGAGATTCGATCGTCGGTATCTCCATGCCTAGTTCAATCTCGTTACCGACAAGTCTCTTTACTCGTTCTGTAATACATAATCTTGTAACTAACTCCTTAGTCACTTTGGTTGCAAGCTTCTTATGATGCTGTACTACCGAGAGGGCCCAGAGATACCTCTCCGTCATATGGAGTGACAAATGCCAATCCCGATTTATGCCAACTCAACAGACACCTTCGGAGATACTTGTAGAGCACCTTTATGATCACCCAGTTACGAAGTGACGTTTGATACACACACGGAATTTCTCTGGAGTCCGAGAGTTGCATGATATCATGGTCGAAGGAATATGTATTTGACATTAAGAAAGCAATAGCAATAAAATGAAAGATCGTATGCTATGTGATATGTCTCCAACGTATCTATAATTTATGAAGTATTCATGCTGTTCTATTATCATTCTTGGATGTTTTACAATCATTTTATAGCAAATTTATATCATTTCTTGGGACTAACCTATTGACCCAGTGCCCAGTGTCAGTTGCTGTTTTTTGCTTGTTTTTTACATCGCAGGAAATCAATATCAAACGGAGTCCAAACACCGCAAAACTTTTTGTGGATTTTTATGGACCAGAAGACATCCATGCCCCGAGGGGGCACAACCCACCAGGGCGCGGCTGGGGGCCCAGGTGGGTTGTGCCCACCTCGGTGGCCTCCCGCACCCCCTCTTTGCCCTATAAATCACCAAATATTCCAAAAACCCTCGGGGTAACTGTCACGCCCAATATGCCACCCTATCCAAAAGGAACTCGAAGGTCCCACCAAGGATAGACTCGCATATTGAAACGCTTTTGCAAGGTGGGTATCATTACATCAACATTACATAATACATAGGGATACAACCAAGACATACAATGTCACATGAATACAACATCATATACAAGGTCAACATCCGACTACGGATGAAACATAAATGAAGCTCAAACAACATCCACCTGCTATCCCGGGCTGCCGACCGAACCTACCCCGAACGAAGAAGCGTAAGAAGAACTCAAGACAAGCAAGCATCGCTCTCGCGTCATGATCATCGCATGAACCTGTACCTGCAATCGGAGGTGTAGTAATCAGAGCCACGAGGACTCAAGAATCCCATTACCATGGGTATCAAGACTAGCAAAGCTTAATGGGTAAGGAAGAGGTAAAGTGGTGAGGTTGCAGCAGCGACTAAGCATATATGGTGGCTAACCAACGCAAATGAGAGCGAGAAGAGAAACAAAGGAACGATCGTCAACTAGTAATGATCAAGAAGTGATCCTGAACTCCTACTTACGTCAAACATAACCCAGAAACCGTCTTCTCCTCTCGATCAACCCCGAAAAGAGAAACTCACGGTTTCGCACACGGTTGGTGTATTTTAGAAGAGTTTGCTTCAAGTTTACTACAACCGGATATTAACAAATTCCCATCTGCCACATAACCGCGGGCACGGCTCTCGAAAGTTTATACCCTGCAGGGGTGTCCCAACTTAGCCCATGATAAGCTCTCGCGATCAACGAAGGATATTCCTTCTCCCGGAAGACCCGATCAGTCTCGGAATCCGGCTACAAGACATTTCGACAGCAATAAAACAAGACCAGAAGACCTCCGGCGTGCCGACACCTCGATAGTAGCCGCACAGATCTCGCCTCGTGCCACGACCGGATAAGCTAAGCGTCACAGTACCGACGTAACCCAAGTTGCCAAGGGATGGTCCCAAGACGGTGCTCTAGTTTGGACCAACGCTTAGACAACCACCGCCCGGGGTAATAAAGATGACCTCGGGATGCGCGACTCCCAAGGGAAAAAGGCTAGGTGAGGCAAATGTTAAACCAATGTTGGGCCTTGCTGGAAAAGTCTTATTCAAAGCGAACTGTCAAGGGGGTCCCATAAATCACCCGACCGCGTTAGGGACGCAAAATCCGGGAACATAATACCGATATGACGGAAACTAGGCGGCAAGAGTGGAACAAAACACAGGCATAAGGCCGAGCCTTCCACCCTTTACCAAGTATATAGATGCATTAATTAAATAAGATATATTGTGATATCCCAACAAGTAAACATGTTCCAACAAGGAACAACATCTCCATGTTCCAACAAGGAACAAACTTCATCTTCACCTGCAACTAACAACGCTATAAGAGAGGCTGAGCAAAGCGGTAACATAGCCAAACAACGGTTTGCTAGGAAGGGTGACAACGAGTTAGAGGTTCATGGCAATTTGGGATGGCTTGATAAACAGGTAATAGGTAGCGCAGCATAGCGATAGAACGAAGCAACTAGCATAGCAATGATAGTAGTGAGATCCAGGGTAGCGGTCATCTTGCCTGAAATCCCGCTAGGAAGAAGAACGAGTCCATGAAGAAGATGAAGCCACGAAGAAGAACCAAGCATAGACGAACGAATCCTCACGATCGCAACGAAACGGGAACTAACAAGAAGAAGCACACAACATAGTAAACACACCACACATGAACATGACAAGATGCACAACAAACATGATGCATGACAAAGCTACATGAAGCTACTCATGGCAAGAGATGATGCAAACAAGAACAACACATCAAAGCAAGTTTAAATGAGGCCGGAAACAACATATAACAATTCCGGTAAGTCCTCATATGCAAATTTCGAAATTGGTCCAGATCTGAATAAACCTTATGTTCAAGTTGTTAAACAGCAAGTTAAGATGCACCACGATGATCTACACGAAATTCTAGTCAAGTTACATATAAAGTTCATTAGATTCGGAGCTACGGCCTAGAAGATATGAGCAAAACAAGACAAGCATGGCATTGATGCAAAATGCATACAAACATCAAGCAAACACCTCAAAACATGGATGCAACATGATAATAGGAAACTACATGCAAAATCAAGCAATTTTCATATAGAGCACACTCAAAACGGAGCAACGGTGCAACACATACACTCTATACAAGTCATGACAACAATCTGTCCAAAACAGCAAGTAGGCATATTGCAAGCATCAAAACACTATGCTACAGCATCTCAACAAGAAAACAAAAGGCATGGGCATGATGTACAGGTAAAGCATAACAAAACATGAACACTGATCTATCTCCAGAAATCACTAGAACATGCTCAAAAACACATGGCAAGATTGCAAATAATAACAGTTTAGTGCATTGGCGTAAAATAACATCAGGTTGCAATGTTTAGAGCTATCAAACAACATGTTACAGGAACTTAACATGGCAAACAAAGGCATGGCATGAATCTACTAATAGCATAGATCAAAAGTCCCTTACTGACCATAAGCCAAAAGGGATCAGAAAATATGATGGCACCCATGTAAACATGGCAAGTTATATGACAGATTCATACATGGCAGAAACAACAATAAGTAGGCATGTTGATGAGCTTGTACCACTCACCACAGAGTAATACATGGCATGGCAAGGCAGCTCACAGTAAGAAGACATGGCATAGAAGCTATACATGGCAAGAACAACATCATAGCATACCCGGATCAACTACAACAACCTTGGAAAAACTGAATAACATGTAAACAACCTGCCAGGAAACATTTTATAGCAAAAGTAGAGCTCGATTGACTCAAGATATGGCACTCCATAATTGCAAACAAGGGCATGGATGGATAGAGCAAGACATATATAACAAAACATCCTTACTGAAGTAGCTCAAAATAAGCATGGAACTCTCTGTAGCATCAAGTAAACATGGCATAAAAATATCAGCAAAACAGGGCTGAAATCAGCAACATCATGAAGCCTAGTTTGCATGCTTGTGTTAGTCACCACAGAGATCACAAAAATACATGGCATACACCCCTGTAAAGATGGCATGGCATATTACAAAACACATCTAGGACTCAAGTTCATAGGGTGCACACATCAATCATGGAAAAAATGACAAAAGTGCATGTTCTGATTAGAATCAGAAACTAACATCACATAGCCCTCTTCTCACAGCATTTCGGGCATCAAGATGAGCTCAAATGGAAAGGATGCAATGAGATGAAATGATATACTCGTCGAGAAGAACAATTTGACATATTACGCGCACGAAACGGAGCTATGGATGCAGAGTTATGGCATGATGAATATGGCATGATTATGTTAGAGAACAGGGACTTAGAAATAAAACGGGGTCAACCTCGCGGTGCACGGAAATCGAGGATGGCCGGATCTCGCGGGAACTGTAGCTGCCGGAGAGGAGGGGGACGCCGACGAGGCCGGGGAGGTCGGGTCCGGGCCGGATCTGGCCGGATCCGGCCGGACTCCGGCAGGGAAGGCGGCGGACGGCGGGCGGAACTGCTGGGCGGCGCGGGCGGGCGCCCGGCGGCCAGGCCGGGCGGCGCGGAGGCGCTGGAGGGCGCCGCGCTTGGTCGTCGGAGGCGGGAGGCGGCTGGGCGGCGGTAGGCGAGAGCCGCTGGCGGGCGACGGGAGCCGGGCTCGGGCGCGACGCGCGGACGGGCGGAGGCGGCGGCGCCGGGCGGAGGGGCCCGACAGCGGCGGAGCGAGGCGGGACGGCGGCGCTCGGCACGGGCGGCGAGGAGCGGGCACCGCGCGGCGAGCCGGGCTGGCGCGGGCGACGGGCGACGGGCTGGAGGCGCGGGCGCTGGTGCAGCAGCGGGCGGCCGACGGGCCGGAGGGCCTTCGCGGGCGGCGGAGGAGGGTGGCGGCGGCGCGACACGTGGCAGCCCCGATTGGCGCGGGGCGGCGGCGCGATTTCGTCCGGTCCGGGACGGACACGTCCGGCGCGGAGAGGGGAATTTGCTAGGGTTTCGGAGGGGATTGATCCGCGAATTCGGAGGGGGAGATGTATTTATAGATAGAGGTAGCTAGGAGAGTCCAAATGAGGTGCGGTTTTCGCCCACGCGATCGTGATCGAACGACCGAGAGCATGGAGGGGAGTTTGGTGGGTTTTGGGCCACTTTGAAAGGGGTGTTGGGCTGCAACAAAAGAGGGCGTTTACGGTCACCCGGTTAACCGTTGGAGTATCAAACGACCTCCAAATGGCACGAAACTTGGCAGGCGGTCTACCGGTGCTATACCAAGCCCGCTTGACAAACCTCGGGCCATTCCGAGAAAGTTTAACACCCGCACACGAAAAGAGGTAAAAGGGGGCGCCGGGAGACATAGGAGCGCCGGATTGCAAAACGGACAACGGGGACAACACGTATGCAAAATGAAATGCACAAGATGACATGATATGAAATGCAGATGATGACATGGCAAAATGCAACACGCAAGCAAATGACATGGCAAGGACGGCGAATAACTGACGGACACTGGCGCATCAATCCAGGCGTTACAACACTCCTCCACTAACAAGAGATCTCGTCCCGAGATCTTAGGACCGAGACGGAAGGGAAAAATGATGAGGTGAAACAAGAAACGCAAGAGAGAAGAGGCAAAGAATCGAAAGCACTCGAGAAGAAGAGACGAACGACGAGAATGACAAGAATTAAAAGCTCACGTAATCAGATAGACTATGAAAGCACTCGTTCTAACCGGAGTGGTTAGAATGAGAAAAGAAACGGATAAGACTGAAAGGATTTAGGCAGCACACCGGTTGAACAAGGAAAGAATAGAACATGAGCTTCAGAAGATGGAATGATACTTGACGACATAAGCAACGCAATACCTCCGGAAGAATTGGAAAAATTGAATGAAAAGAACTTAGAAGGAAAGGTTGAACGGAGTTGTTGAGAAAATCAACAACGAAAAAAATAAGCTTGTCGTGGACTTATGGATAACCTCTCAAAATTATGAGGTGATAACCAACCACAATCAGAAAAGATTAAATAGCTGAGAAGAACGAAGAAATGCAAAATTCCACTTCAAAAGAATACGGAGATTTAATTGCACTTCGAGACGCAAGAAGAAAAGGTACTTGAATTCCTCCAAAGAATCTTGATGAACTCTTGAAGAAAGAATTAAATCATGAAGGACCACCATGAAGAACTCCGGTAACGAAAGGATGATGAGATAGAATGAAGGACGAAAGAATAAGATGAGCCTTATGATGAATTAGATGGAGGTTCAATTTAAAAGGCCGAGGAAATTGAACTCCGGAAAAGAAAATATGAAAACACTTGGAACTAGAATTTATTCATGAAGAATAAACTCAAGAAAAAGATTAATCACTTTGATGAAATAAGAATAAGATTTATTGTATGCTTATCGTTCATCAAATTTAATTGATGACAAGCAATAGATTTTGCATACTACTTATTCTTCTTGAAAAGGATTGAGAAGTGACATATTGCAAACTTGAGAAGGTCTTCATGAACCACCGGTAGGATTGAAAAGAACGAATGGATTAATATGATAAACAAGGAAAAAGAATCTTGAACGAACCACCGTGAGGATGAAAATGAACAAAGAGAAGAGAACGGATCGCCGGAAAGAATTAGAAGAACCAATATGCTAGAGGGGATTTAGATTCAAAAGAACAAAGAGATCATGAGCTGATTAAAGAACACTTGAACGAAGCACCGGAAGAATTTTGAGATGAACGAAGGGGCACGGATATAGAATAATTGGAGAACGAATCTGAAAACTTAGAATGAAGAAATCTTCCGAAAAGATGGCCTCCGGATGATCGAGAGAGAAAGCAACTCCTGAAATGCTCCGGATGGATGAAAAGAATTTGCATGACTAGAAACAATTGATAGGATAACATCGAGCTAGCACCACAAATCTTCGGGAGAACGGACAAGATTTAAGAGAAACTCTACTTCGATCTTCAAATGACGACGAGAAACAACACCAAAATTACTGAGGTACTCCGGAAGAAATAAAAACAGAGAGGTTGAGCCAACAATGAAATGATTCGAAATCGATCTTGGAAAAGGCAAGTGACTGATGATATTCATTCTTACGTCACACTTGAAAAGAATTGGGAATAGCTCCGGAATAATTATAAAAGTCAGGTAAGATCCTGGGATAAGACCTGTGGGTTAGGGCCCACTAAAAGAAAACACCGTTGGAAAGGGATGTTGAACAGATAGATGATGCACCGGAACAATTGAAATATTAGAATGAAGTGACAACCTCGAATTAATTCAAACATAGACGAATCTCCTGAGATGTGTTGAACACTCCGGAAGGATAAATTGGCGAGAGGCGAACGAGCAGGGAAAACGCTTGATCCAAGGAAACGCATGTGATCAACTCGAAAAACTTGAATTGAATCCACCGGAAAAGAAAGAGATGAAGAATGACGAATGAGACGAGAATTCACCGTTTGAAACAATTGATGAAATACTGAAGAGACTCCGTACGAATGAAATTGATGGTCGAAACAGACTCAAACTCCGGGAAGAAGAGGGTGGGAGGGCGGGAAAAACAAAGGCAACTTGGAAGGGGAAACCGACGAATATCTTGAAGAGAAAACACCAGTTGAAATCATTGAGGAGAGAAAGCAAAGACTTCGCATGAGTAGGATGGATACTCGATTACGGACTCCGGTTCCGAGAAGAAGAAGGGAGGGCGGGTGGGAAAAACAAGGACAACTTCGGACAAGGAAAAAAAACAACGACGTCGGAGGAAGTACTGAGGATTGAACTTGGCAAAGATGAAGAGGCTCGAGTCAACTTGACGAGAAATGCACCAGACAAAAGAGGACGGGCAACTCACGAAACTAACCATGTGATCCTAAATAAAAAAAATTTGAACGGGAAGAGGAGTAATTCAAAACACCTACATCAAGATTCCTCACCAGAGCGACGAAGGGGCTGAGGAGTAAAAAGAATTCCTACTCTCCGATATAACTAGACTCCGAAAAACAGTTTTCTTCTAGACTCAACAACGGCCAAACTACACGATCAACCAACTTGTCACGCCCAATATGTGACCCTATCCAAAAGGAACTCGAAGGTCCCACCAAGGATAGACCCGCATATTGAAACGCTTTTACAAGGTGGGTATCATTACATCAACATTACATAATACATAGGGATACAACCAAGACATACAATGTCACATGAATACAACAGCATATACAAGGTCAACATCCGACTACGGATGAAACATAAACAGAAGCTCAAACGACATCCACCCTGCTATCCCAGGCTGCCGACCTGGAACCTACCCCTGAACGAAGAAGCAGAAGAAGAACTCAAGACAAGCAAGCATCGCTCTCGCGTCATGATCATCGCATGAACCTGTACCTGCAACTGGAGGTGTAGTAATCTGTGAGCCACGAGGACTCAGCAATCCCATTACCATGGGTATCAAGACTAGCAAAGCTTAATGGGTAAGGAAGAGGTAAAGTGGTGAGGTTGCAGCAGCGACTAAGCATATATGGTGGCTAACCAACGCAAATGTAGCGACCCGACCTCAGACGGTCAAGCCTCTGTGTATCCGTGCCATCCCTGGATCAGTATGCTGGCACACACAGTACATCAATGTATATATCAAAGTGCAATCACATGTATAAATAACGTAAAACTGATATATACCTAATAAGTCTCAGCGGAAACACGTAATCGGGTGTGCAGTCCCATCAACGCCATCGGCAAAGTTGAGTGTAGACCGTAACCCAGATCGTAACTCTTACTCGTCGAGTAAATATCTGCAACATGATACGTTGCAGCCGTGTAGGTCCGTACATTGAATGTACCGGCAAGATCACAATAAGAGAAAACAGATGATAAACTATACTATATGCAGTATGGCTTTGTGGCTCAGATTCGAGTTTTGTTTGCGTAAAAGCTGGTTTTATTTTCCCTACATCAAAGGAATAAATGAAGTCTGTACTATGGAGTTTTCCATCATGACATGGTTCCGCCAACCGATGTCTCATAGCCCAAAATCATCATAAGTTTCCCACAATTAAGTTATCATCCGGTGTTGAGAGTTCGAGATAGATCCAAGTCCAGAGGCTCAAATTGTCCGTAATCGGGACACGGCTAATCGATTAGGCTTAAACCCTCTGCAGAGGTTTGTACACTTTACCCGCAAGATTCGATCCTCTTTTACGTTCTCGCACTTGTGGTGTTTGAGAACAAGACGATCAAACATGGTCTTCGAAGAGTTCCCCGACCACCGTCCGGTGCTCATCCAATCCTACCGTAGTTCTACATCTGCTAGCACCGCCCCAGCCAGAGTCACAACTAAGGTCAACCAAGCCAGAGCCCATAGTGACTTGCGGTTGCATGTAAGCTTCGGGCATGAAGTATTCTTCCGTCTCTTTGAGTCTGGGTGAAGCTTTCCGCAAGATGTCATGGCGCTTCTCCATGCATCCCGCCAATCACTGGATTCTCCAGGTGCCGTCAACCATCCTTCACCCAAGAGTGTGTATTGAATTCTTGTCTCGAGTCTTGAAGTCTTGAGGCCTTGAAGATGCAGTCCTTGCAGATTCCATCATGGAGTTGTCGCCATTGACGAGATCCTCCATTATCACACCACTCCCGAGCACTCATACCAAACCCGCCTACTATAGCGTAGCATTAAAATAAATAACGTCCCGGCTTGGTAACAGGTGATGGGTTCCTACCTCATGCATACTACTCAACTACAAGGATTCAATATCACTCTGGAGGGATTGTTGCGAAGATGACACTAGATGCAATAAAACACATAGGTATGAAAAACATGGTCAAAGTGAACTTGCCGGTAATACTTGATGAAGATAACAATGCTGTCGGAAAATGACTTGGTAGAACTAATCGTCACTCCGCTGAAAATCTATATAGTCAAACATAGCATTCATATAAGCAAACATCCTAGCAAACAATTTTAACACTCATAATAACAATTAAAACAAAAAAACTCAATAATAAAACTCCAACAAAGTCCAAAGAAGCTTCAAATAAAACTAGAAAGAAAAACTACTAACGAAAATCTATGACTTTGCTACAAGCATCTAACATAGTTTTGCCCTAAGTAAAAAAAAACTTAACAGCAATTAAAACACTAAACTAATAATTTAACAGAAAATAAAAAGTAAAACAACTAAGTTAACAGAAAGTATTTTTTCATAAAATTTTATTTGCAAAAGAAACAAATAAAAAGCTTTTATAAAACTCTAACTATGACCTATAGAAGGTTTCATACAAAACTAAGGAAAATAAATTTTTAAAATAAAATAAATTTTTCTCCTGTTTTCTAACAGAACACAACTAATTTTGTCAAAAGTGACAAAATAAATAATTTAAAACTAATAAAACAATAAAGAAAAACTTAAAACAGAACTAATAATAAAACAGTACTGTTTTGCTAAAACCTAATTTAAATTAACCTAGAAATAAAATACTAAATACTACTGGATAAACAAAGGTCCTAGAGACCAGGAGCAAAAAGAATCGGTCAAAAATAATATTCCTAACTCAAAATAGCTCAAATCTAGTGATTTGAGAAAATTCATACAAACACAAATTTAAACTGCTCAAATGTGAAATAAAATCGAACTACAGAAACTTCAGCAAATTTGTGACACATAGCAATTGGAATCACTCAAAAATACTAAAAACTCTAAAAGATATGAATTTTCTAAGATTGCTATTTTCTGAAAAATATGAATTACGGGATTTCGTGGATCTCACCGGAGTAGTCGTCGGAGTTGGGGAAGAAGATCGGATCCGATGTTGCGGTTGCTCCTAGAGGAAAGGAGATCACGGGACGGTGGAGAGGAGATCATATAAACCTCAGGAGAGGTCGAGGGCGCGGCGGCGGCACTTGGCGGCGGCGGTGGTGCTGCACTGCTGCTGCTGCTGCGGAGAGGAGAGGAGAGGAGAGGAGAGGTGTTGGTTTGATGTGTTGGAGGGGGGGTGCTTGGGTATTTATATTGGGGAGGGAGGGCTTTGCTTGGGGTAGGGGACAAGAAATAGACTAGGATTAGGAAACAAAGAGGGAAAAGATCTAGAAACAAATCGGAATAAACGGAATAACGAAACGGGATCAAATCCTACTAGGATTTGTAAAAGAATAGGAAACATGGGCTCCCTGGCCCCCTAGGTGTGTGCGTGCGATGGCCTTGGCCTTGGCCTTGGCCGGTGGCTGGTCATGGCTTGGGCCTTTGGCCCAAGGCGCTGCATATTTTTTTAACTAAATTTCACAGAACTAAAACAAAAACAAAATAATTAAAACTTTTATATAGGCATATAATATATCAAAATTTGCAAAAATATTTCCTACAAGATGAACATTATTCTAATGTCAAATAAAATCCACACAAATTTTAATAATTCACACTGTGCTACTGGTCCAATAAAATCCAATAAAATCATTTTAAAATACCAAAATGACTTCAAATTAATTTCTCTCCAATTTTCGATGTAGGGAATCATGTTACCCTGTTTTCCATATATTTTGTTTTGGAGAAAATAATTTGAATAAAACTCAAATAACTCCAAATTGGAAATAAATTCAAAAGAACTTTGAATTTAATTCTTTTAAAACTCCCAACTCATATTTCATATGTTTTGAAGAAGTCATTTTATCTTCGCCGTGAAAATCATTGAGTTGCATAAAGTTTCAGAATTGGAAAATATTTTCAATACCCTTGTCATTTAAATAAATGGAAGAAGTCATGTCATCTTCTCTCCAGGGTTTTGTGATGAAAAGAATTTGAATTCCGGAGATCATAAAGAAAAATGAAAGTTTGGAAAGTCCTTTAATTCCTCTCATTTAACCTTCAAAAGTTTCAATTTCACTCAATTTCACTCAATCATTCGGACAACAATCAAAACTATTTATTTAATATAACATTCCAAAATTTAGAATTTTGAGATGTTACAAATCTACCACATTTTAAAATGAATCTCGTCCCGAGATTCAAGAGGCTAGCAAGAAATAGGTTAGGGTTTGGGGTCTTCTCCAAAATCCATCGATCGTCTCCGGGTCTCGGTGCTACCACCCTTAGAAGCATTGTTACGGTTCCATCAAAACTCAGATACTCCATCCTTATTGTTGATGATGTCGGTCTTCTCAGATATTAAGGATAATTCCTTCTCTGGGCTCTTCCGGTAGTGGCATAACCTTTTCCTCAATTCTTTTGTCTTTTACTCTTGGTAAGGTTATTCGAGACTGGGTCTTCATAGTCGACGGTCTGGCGCCAATTCTAAACAAATATCGGTACCTCATGGTGGTCAACGATTTATGGTTTCCCCGCAGAAAACGGGTCTGGGTTGAACCTCACCGTATAACCTACGGTTAGCAACAACTGCCGTGTACAAGGGAAAAATACCTATACCTTTCTAAGGTTTAAACAAGGTTTTGATCATCGCTCTCTACTATAGGTAAGTCACTCAGATTTTACCATCCCATATAGCAAAGCTTAATAATAAGAGTAAGTCGGTATGGTGATCAATCCATCCCGCACCCAAATCATTACCTTGTACATGGTTTTGCGAATCTCGCATTCTAACACTCGGTCATCCTCACAAGCATTGCAGAATTTCTCTTGTCGACGAACCAAGTTCGGAAAATCCATTGATTCTGCAGGCCAAACAAACATCTATCGTTCCTTAACAACTCTCGGGTTTTATGTAAACTCCTATAGAATCGTCGGTTGATCAAATCGTAGTCTATTCCCAAAATTTCTCCAAGTGGGTACTTGACCCTTATTAATTCCTGGGCCTGTGGGTTATGAGCCCACTTCAACACTTGTACCAATTTCACTCATCCTTGGAGTTACAATTGCTCCATTTTCCAACATTACACCACTTTAAATCCAATAACATCTCATTTCTTAATACCATCATATCAAAGATAAAACTTCAACTCATTTTTTTCCAAACTCCAACCTGTGGGACACATTTCCATTTCCATTGGTCTAGTGTTCTTCATAGGGTACTTTCACCCTTAAAATGAAATTCACAAATCCATCCATAGACCATATTTCTCATATCCTCGAAAATGGTCAAAATCTTTGTTCACGGAGTAACAACTCATACAATTAAACATATGAAAACACGTCACCTTAACTTTATTGATTTCATGAATCCATTACAAACTCTGAGCACCCATTACATAACTCAACTCATTGGACTCATGAAAATGAAATTGCTTTCTACTACTCTTGTTTCCAATATTAAAATTCCAACTACTCAACTCCATCTTTCATCTTGTTGTCACATTTAGTAGCATAATGTCCTGCTTCCTTGCAGCGAAAACAAATGACTTCCGACATGTCTCGGGGCTTCTTTGTGATTATGTAGGCTCCTTGGATTCTTGGCTTCTTTTCTGGACATTTACTAGCGTAATGACCTAAATCCTTGCACCTGTAACAAGTGATATGACTCAGGTCTTTCTTTGTGGAAATTGGGTTGTTCCTGGAATCCAACCTACTTTTCTTCCTGGACCTTTCCGTTCCAATCAGGGCTTCTATTTCCTGTGGGTCATACTCTACTTCCTCTGTCGGGAATTCTACTAAATCTCCATTCAGACAATCTTGGGAGATGTGTCCCTCTTCTCCACATGAATAGCATGACTTGGTGCTGGCTTTAATTTTGTTTCCTTTGTGTGTGTCCTCAACATCTTCCTTCGTCACAGGTTCTTCTAACATCTCCATGAGGGCTCCTTTCATTTCTTCTTTCTTCTGCTGGATAGTTTGTTGCACCATGGGGTAAATGTGACACTGGGTCGGGTAGTGGGTGGTTCCTTCACACAAGAAACAAGTCACCGACTAGTTGGGCATTCCTCGGTGGGTGTTTCTCCTCACAATGAGGGCATCCATCCTTGTGTTCCTCCTGGGTGTATCCTATTTCTCCGCAAATCTTGCAGGCACAAGGTTTATTTCTTGGTGTATCATGGTGCTTCCGGGTAAGACGAGATCTTGTCGAGTCTTCTTGAATTCTTCCCAAGTCTTTGCTCCATTCCATCCTGTATAGCTTGATGCATCTGCCACCATGTTGCAGCACTTCCTTCAAGAACTCAAGAGCGACGATACTTCATTCTTCCTTGAAACCAAATTGCTCCCGAAGTGATTCTCCATGTTCCGAATCCATAGCTCTGCCTCCGGCTGAGTCTTCGGTCGAGAGAATAACAGTCCAACTTCATTCATCATCTATGGGGTCCAAAAGTTTTGGGATGAGATATGAGAGAGCTGGATAGAGAGAGATACACACAATACAACAATAGTTTTGAAGAAACGGGTTTTACTTTGTGGTTGTCGGAAAACATCAAACGAATGACAGCTCACAAATCGTCGCATCTAACGTAAGTGTGTAACAGGGGTTTGGTCTTCTAAAGGTCAAATAATTCTTCAGGAACTTCAAATTCTTCAAGTCTTCAGAGTCTTCAATTGTTGCAGCTGCAATTCTTCCAACGCATGGTGAAATCCTCTTTACTCTGAAATGGCCATCGGTTGTCCGATATCTTTAGTTCTTGGAGCGGCTTGATTGATCCTCCGTGTGGTCAAAAGGAAAGGGTATATTCTAACTATTTGAGGTGAGAGTGTCTATTTGATAAAATCTGAAAAGATGAGAAGTAAGAGTCTTTTGAAAATAAAGTTTTAGAAATTTCCTGTCCTAGGGCTTTCCGGTTTCTAGGGTCACGCCCTACAATCAACATGTGCTCGATACCATTTCAGAGCGACCCGACCTCGACGGTCAAGCCTCGTATCCGTGCCATCCTCGGATCAGTATGCTGGCACACACAATACATCAATGTATATATCAAAGTGCAATCACATGTATAAATAACGTAAAACTGATATATACCTAATAAGTCTCAGCGGAAACACGTAATCGGGTGTGGAGTCCCATCAACGCCATCGGCAGGTTGAGTGTAGACCATAACCCTGTATCGTAACTCTTACTCGTCGAGTAAATATCTGCAACATGATACGTTGCAGCCGTGTAGGTCAGTACATTGAATGTACCGGCAAGATCACAATAAGAGAAAACAGATGATAAACTATACTATATGCAATATGGCTTTGTGGCTCTGTATCTGAGTTTTGTTTGCGTAAAAGCTGGTTTTATTTTCCCTACATCAAAGGAATAAATGAAGTCTGTACTATGGAGTTTTCCATCATGACATGGTTCCGCCAACCGATGTCTCATAGCCCAAAATCATCATAAGTTTCCCACAATTAAGTTATCAGTCCGGTGTTGAGAGTTCCGAGATAGATCCAAGTCCAGAGGCTCAAATTGTCCGTAACCGGGGACACAGCTAATCGATTAGGTTTAAACCCTCTGTAGAGGTTTGTACACTTTACCCGCAAGATTCGATCCTCTTTTACGTTCTCGCACTTCGTGGTGTTTGAGAACAAGACGATCAAACATGGTCTTCGAAGAGTTCCCGACCACCGTCGGTGCTCATCCAATCCTACCGTAGTTCTACATCTGCTAGCACCGCCCCAGCCAGAGTCACAACTAAGGTCAACCAAGCCGAGCCCATAGTGACTTGCGGTTGCAGAGTAAGCTTCCGGCATGAAGTATTCTTCGTCTCTTTGAGTCTGGGTGAAGCTTTCCGCAAGATGTCATGGCGCTTCTCCATGCATCCCGCCAACCTTTGGATTCTCCAGGTGCCCGTCAACCATCCTTCACCCAAAGAGTGTGTATTGAATTCTTGTCTCGAGTCTTGAAGTCTTGAGGCCTTGAAGATGCAGTCCTTGCAGATTCCATCATGGAGTTGTCGCCATTGACGAGATCCTCCATTCTCACACCACTCCCGAGCACTCATACCAAACCCCGTCTACTATAGCGTAGCATTAAAATAAATAACGTCCCGGGCTTGGTAACAGGGTGATGGGTTCCTACCTCATGCATACTACTCAACTACAAGGATTCAATATCACTACTGGAGGGATTGTTGCGAAGATGACACTAGATGCAATAAAACACATAGGTATGAAAAACATGGTCAAAGTGAACTTGCCTGGTAATACTTGATGAAGATAACAACGCTGTCAGAAAATGACTTGGTAGAACTAATCGTCACTCCGTTGAAAATCTATATAGTCAAACATAGCATTCATATAAGCAAACATCCTAGCAAACAATTTTAACACTCATAATAACAATTAAAACAAAAAAACTCAATAATAAAACTCCAACAAAGTCCAAAGAAGCTTCAAATAAAACTAGAAAGAAAAACTACTAACGAAAATCTATGACTTTGCTACAAGCATCTAACATAGTTTTGCCCTAAGTAAAAAAACTTAACAGCAATTAAAACACTAAACTAATAATTTAACAGAAAATAAAAAGTAAAACAACTAAGTTAACAGAAAGTATTTTTTCATAAAATTTTATTTGCAAAAAGAAACAAATAAAAAGCTTTTATAAAACTCTAACTATGACCTATAGAAGGTTTCATACAAAACTAAGGAAAATAAATTTTTAAAATAAAATAAATTTTTCTCCTATTTTCTAACAGAACACAACTAATTTTGTCAAAAGTGACAAAAATAAATAATTTAAAACTAATAAAAACAATAAAGAAAACCTAAAACAGAACTAATAATAAAAAGTACTGTTTTGCTAAAAACCTAATTTAAATTAACCTAGAAATAAAATACTAAATACTACTGGATAAACAAAGGTCCTAGAGACCAGGAGCAAAAAGAATCGGTCAAAAATAATATTCCTAACTCAAAATAGCTCAAATCTAGTGATTTGAGAAAATTCATACAAACACAAATTTAAACTGCTCAAATGTGAAATAAAATTGAACTAACAGAAACTTCAGCAAATTTGTGACACATAGCAATTGGAATCACTCAAAAATACTAAAAACTCTAAAAGATATGAATTTTCTAAGATTGCTATTTTCTGAAAAAAATGAATTACGGGATTTCGTGGATCTCACCGGAGTAGTCGTCGGAGTTGGGGAAGAAGATCGGATCCGATGTTGCGGTTGCTCCTAGAGGAAAGGAGATCACGGGACGGTGGAGAGGAGATCATATGAACCTTAGGAGAGGTCGAGGGCGCGGCGGCGGCACTTGGCGGCGGCGGTGGTGCTGCACTTCTGCTGCTGCGGAGAGGAGAGGAGAGGAGAGGAGAGGTGTTGGTTTGATGTGTTGGGGGGGTGCTTGGGTATTTATATTGGGGAGGGGAGGGCTTTGCTTGGGGTAGGGGACAAGAAATAGACTAGGATTAGGAAACAAAGAGGGAAAAGATCTAGAAACAAATCGGAATAAACGGAATAACGAAACGGGATCAAATCCTACTAGGATTTGTAAAAGAATAGGAAACCTGGGCTCCCTGGCCCCCTAGGTGTGTGCGTGCGATGGCTTTGGCCTTGGCCTTGGCCGGTGGCTGGTCGGCGGCTTGGGCCTTTGGCCCAAGGCGCTGCATATATTTTTTAACTAAATTTCACAGAACAAAAACAAAAACAAAATAATTAAAACTTTTATATAGGCATATAATATATCAAAATTTGCAGAAAAATATTTCCTACAAGATGAACATTATTCTAATGTCAAATAAAATCCACACAAATTTTAATAATTCACACAGTGCTACTGGTCCAATAAAATCCAATAAAATCATTTTAAAATACCAGAATGACTTGAAATTAATTTCTCTCCAATTTTCTGATGTAGGGAATCATGTTACCCTATTTTCCATATATTTTGTTTTTGGAGAAAATAATTTGAATAAAACTCAAATAACTCCAATTGGAAATAAATTCAAAAGAACTTTGAATTTAATTCTTTAAAACTCCCAACTCATATTTCATATGTTTTGAAGAAGTCATTTTATCTTCGCTCGTGAAAATCATTGAGTTGCATAAAGTTTCAAAATTGGAAAATATTTTCAATACCCCTTGCCATTTAAATAAATGGAAGAAGTCATGTCATCTTCTCTCCAGGGTTTTGTGATGAAAAGAATTTGAATTCCCGGAGATCATAAAAGAAAAATGAAAGTTTGGGAAAGTCCTTTAATTCCCTCTCATTTAACCTTCAAAAAGTTTCGAATTTCACTCAGTTTCACTCAATCATTCAGACAACAATCAAACAAACAATCAAAACTATTTATTTAATATAACATTCCAAAATTTAGAATTCTGGGATGTTACAGCAAATGAGAGCGAGAAGAGAAACAAAGGATCGGTCGTCAACTAGTAATGATCAAGAAGTGATCCTGAACTCCTACTTACGTCAAACATAACCCAGAAACCGTGTTCTCCTCTCGATCAACCCCGAAAAGAGACACTCACGGTTACGCACATGGTTGGTGTATTTTAGAAGAGTTTGCTTCAAGTTTACTACAACCGGATATTAATAAATTCCCATCTGCCACATAACCGCGGGCACGGCTCTCGAAAGTTTATACCCTGCAGGGGTGTCCCAACTTAGCCCATGATAAGCTCTCGCGATCAACGAAGGATATTCTTCTCCCGGAAGACCCGATCAGTCTCGAATCCGGCTACAAGACATTTCGACAGCAATAAAACAAGACCAGCAAGACCTCCGGCGTGCCGACACCTCGATAGTAGCCACAGTATCTCGCCTCGTGCCACGACCGGATAAGCTAAGCGTACAGGTACCGACGTAACCCAAGTTGCCAAGGGATGGTCCCGCACGATGCTCTAGTTTGGACAAACGCTTAGACAAGCACTGGCCCGGGGGGGTAAATAAAGATGACCCTCGGGATGCGCGACTCCCAAGGGAAAAAGGCTAGGTGAGGCAAATGTAAAACCAATGTTGGGCCTTGCTGGAAAAGTCTTATTCAAAGCGAACTGTCAAGGGGGTCCCATAAATCACCCGACCGCGTTAGGGACGCAAAATCCGGGAACATAATACCGATATGACGGAAACTAGGGCGGCAAGAGTGGAACAAAACACCAGGCATAAGGCCGAGCCTTCCACCCTTTACCAAGTATATAGATGCATTAATTAAATAAGATATATTGTGATATCCCAACAAGTAAACATGTTCCAACAAGGAACAACATCTCCATGTTCCAACAAGGAACAAACTTCATCTTCACCAGCAACTAACAACGCTATAAGAGAGGCTGAGCAAAGCGGTAACATAGCCAAACAACGGTTTGCTAGGAAGGGTGACAATGAGTTAGAGGTTCATGGCAATTTGGGATGGCTTGATAAACAGGTAATAGGTAGCGCAGCCTAGCGATAGAACGAAGAAACTAGCATAGCAATGATAGTAGTGAGATCCAGGGTAGCGGTCATCTTGCCCAAAATCCCGCTAGGAAGAAGACGAGTCCATGAAGAAGATGAAGCCACGAAGACGAACCAAGCGTAGACGAACGAATCCTCACGATCGCAACGAAACGGGAACTAACAAGAAGAAGCACACAACATAGTAAACACACCACACATGAACATGACAAGATGCACAACAAACATGATGCATGACAAAGCTACATGAAGCTACTCATGGCAAGAGATGATGCAAACAAGAACAACACATCAAAGCAAGTTTAAATGAGGCCGGAAACAACATATAACAATTCCGGTAAGTCCTCATATGCAAATTTCGAAATTGGTCCAGATCTGAATAAACCTTATGTTCAAGTTGTTAAACAGCAAGTTAATATGCACCACGATGATCTACACGAAATTCTAGTCAAGTTACATATAAAGTTCATTAGATTCGGAGCTACGGCCTAGAAGATATGAGCAAAACAAGACAAGCATGGCATTGATGCAAAATGCATACAAACATCAAGCAAACACCTCAAAACATGGATGCAACATGATAATAGGAAACTACATGCAAAATCAAGCAAGTTTCATATAGAGCACACTCAAAACGGAGCAACGGTGCAACACATACACTCTATACAAGTCATGACAACAATCATCCAAAACAGCAAGTAGGCATATTGCAAGCATCAAAACACTATGCTACAGCATCTCAACAATAAAACAAAAGGCATGGGCATGATGTACAGGTAAAGCATAACAAAACATGAACACTGATCTATCTCCAGAAATCATTAGAACATGCTCAAAAACACATGGCAAGATTGCAAATAATAACAGTTTGGGCATTGGCGTAAAATAACATCAAAGTTGCAATGTTTAGAGCTATCAAACAACATGTTACAGGAACTTAACATGGCAAACAAAGGCATGGCATGAATCTACTAATAGCATAGATCAAAAGACCCTTACTGACCATAAGCCAAAAGGGATCAGAAAATATGATGGCACCCATGTAAACATGGCAAGTTATATGACAGATTCATACATGGCAGAAACAACAATAAGTAGGCATGTTGATGAGCTTGTACCACTCACCACAGAGTAATACATGGCATGTCAAGGCAACTCACAGTAAGAAGACATGGCATAGAAGCTATACATGGCAAGAACAACATCATAGCATACCCGGATCAACTACAACAACCTTGGAAAAACTGAATAACATGTAAACAACCTGCCAGGAAACATTTTATAGCAAAAGTAGAGCTCGATTGACTCAAGATATGGCACTCCATAATTGCAAACAAGGGCATGGATGGATAGAGCAAGACATATATAACAAAACATCCTTACTGAAGTAGCTCAAAATAAGCATGGAACTCTCTGTAGCATCAAGTAAACATGGCATAAAAATATCAGCAAAACAGGGCTGAAATCAGCAACATCATGAAGCCTAGTTTGCATGCTTGTGCTAGTCACCACAGAGATCACAAAAATACATGGCATACACCCCTGTAAAGATGGCATGGCATATTACAAAACACATGTAGGACTCAAGTTCATAGGGTGCACACATCAATCATGGAAAAAATGACAAAAGTGCATGTTCTGATAAGAATCAGAAACTAACATCACATAGCCCTCTTCTAACAGCATTTCGGGCATCAAGATGAGCTCAAATGGAAATGATGCAATGAGATGAAATGATGTACTCGTCGAGACGAACAATTTGACATATTACACGCACGAAACGGAGCTATGGATGCAGAGTTATGGCATGATTATGTTAGAGAACAGGGACTTAGAAATAAAACGGGGTCAACCTCGCGGTGCACGGAAATCGAGGATGACCGGATCTCGCCGGAACTATAGCTACCGGAGAGGAGGGGGACGCCGACGAGGCCGGGGAGGTCGGGTCCGGGCCGGATCTGGCGGATCGGCGGACTCCGGCTGGGAAGGCGGCGGACGGCGGGCGGAACTGCTGGGCGCGGGCGGCGCGGCCGCGGCCGGGCCGGGCGGCGTGGAGGCGCTGGAGGGCACCGGACCGGTCGTCGGAGGCGGGAGGCGCCCGGGCGACGGCAGGCGAGAGCCGGGCGGGCGACGGGAGCCGGGCTCGGGAGGCGCGGCGCTGTGCCGGTCGGAGGCCGCGCTGGCGGCGCGAACTGACGACGGCGGCGGAGCGAGGCGGGATGGCGGCGTTCGGCGCCGGCGGCGGGAGCAGGCTGCTGGGCGGGCGACGGGCGACGGGCCCGGAGGCGCTGGGGCGGGTTGCAGCGGCGGCCGACCGGGCCGGAGGGCCTCCAGCTGGCCGGGCGGCGGAGGGTGGCGGCAGCGCGACACGTGGCAGCCCCGATTGGCGCGGGCGGTGGCGCGATTCGTCCGTCCGGACGGACACGTCCGGGCGCGGAGAGGGAATTTGCTAGGGTTTCAGGGGGGATTGATCCGCGAATTCGGAGGGGGAGATGTATTTATAGATAGAGGGGGCTAGGAGAGTCCAAATGAGGTGCGGTTTTCACCCACGCGATCGTGATCGAACGACCGAGAGCATGGATGGGAGTTTGGGCCACTTTGAAAGGGGTGTTGGGCTGCAACAAAAGAGGGCGTTTACGGTCACCCGGTTAACCGTTGGAGTATCAAACGACCTCCAAATGGCACGAAACTTGACAGGCGGTCTACCGGTGCTATACCAAGCTCGCTTGACAAACCTCGGGCCATTCCGAGAAAGTTTAACACCCGCACACGAAAAGAGGTAAAAGGGGGCGCCGGGAGACATAGGAGCGCCGGATTGCAAAACGGACAACGGGGAAAATGCTCGGATGCATGAGACGAACACGTATGCAAAATGAAATGCACAAGATGACATGATATGAAATGCAGATGATGACATGGCAAAATGCAACATGCAAGAAAATGACATGGCAAGGACGGTGAATAACTGACGGACACCTGGCGCACCGAATCCGGGGCGTTACAGTAACCCTAGATTAGAAGTTCCACCGTCGCAAGGCTCTGTTGCCACGAGAAACCAATCTAGACCCTGTTCCGGCACTCCGGTGGGGGGGGGGGTCATCACCGGTGGCCATCTTCATCATCCTGGCGGCCACCACGATGAGGAGGGAGTAGTCCACCCTCGGGGCTGAGGATTTGTACCAATAGCTATGTGTTTAATCTCTCTCACTCTCGTGTTCTTGAGATGGCATGATCTTTATGTACCGTGGGCTTTGTTAATATAGTCGGATCATATGGTCTTTTCCCCTCTCTATCTTGTTGTGATGAATTGAGTTTTTCCCTTTGAGATTTCGTTGTTATCGGATTGAGTACTTTTATGGATTTGAGAGCACTTGATATATGTCTTGCATATGAATACTCGTGGTGACAATGGGGTATCATACTGATTCACTTGATATGTGTTTTGGCACTCAACTTGCGGATCCCCGTGGTGACATTGGGGTAATCTATGCATAGGGTTGATGCATGTTCTCTTCTTTTGTTTCTCTGGTAGAAATCTTGGGGCACTCTTTGAGGTTCTTTGTGTTGGATTGAGTATTATGAATCTGAAATTATTTGGTGTTATTTTAGTACGAACTCTTGGATAAATCGATCGGAAAGAATAGCTTCGAGGTGGTTTCGTACCCTACAAACGATTTCTTCTTATGTTCTCCGCTAGATAGGAACTTTGGAGTGATTCCTCGTTGCACGTTGAGGGATGGTTATATGATCCAATTATATTAGCATTGTTGAGAGATTGCACTAGTGAAAGTACGGACTCTAGGCCTCATTTTCAAGCATTGCAATACCGTTTTTGTGCCCGTTCACTATTTGCTGCCTTGTTGTTTTTATTTATTCAGATTATAAAAATATATTTCTACCATCAATATTACACTTTTATCACCATCTCTTCGCCGAAATAATGCACCTATACAATTTGCCATTGTATTGGGTGTGTTGGGGACACAAGAGATTTCTTGTATTTGGTTGCAGGGTTGTTTGAGAGAGACCATATTCATCCTACACCTCCATGGATTGATAAACCTTAGGTCATCCACTTGAGGGAAAATTGCTATTGTCCTACAGAACTTTGCGCTTGGAGGCCCAACACGAGTCTACGAGAATAAAGTTGTGTAGTAGACATCAAGCTCTTTTCTGGCGCCGTTGTCGGGGAGGTGAGTTCTTGAAGGTATTTCTTTGGATCTTGCAATTGAATCTTTTAGTTTCTTGTTTTATAACTAGTTTGGTTTATAAAAGAAAACTACCTAAAAATGGAACTGAGGTTGCATCATATTATTGATCATCTTTATAATATCTTTCTGGAAAATGATGGTTCGGAAAATTGTGCTCAATTGTTAGAAGAAGAAGTCAATAAAATGTTTGGAACAAAATATTTGAATGATGAGCATGATTGCAATGTTGTTAGTATGAATTCTTTGAATATCCAAAATGCTAATGATGATTGCACAAGTCATGATAAAAATGTTTCTTATAAGCATGTCAATTTTTGTGGAGTGCATAAAGTTTGTGAAGACATGCCTTATAGGGAAGATAGATTTTTCAAGAAGCATAAACATGATAGAACCAATTCTTTGCTCAAAGTGATAGATGAATTTTCTACAAAATTATGTTCTCTTTGTCCTATTACTTCTGAACTTTGCAATAAGGTTGGTCATCTTAATTTTCAATGAAAACTTTTTCATGATTGAATCAAGGGCAAATATTGTAATGATTTGATCACCCTTGAACTTTACAATGAGCTTTGTCTATTTTGGGGGAGTGAAGAATTGACATATAAAAATAGTTGGGTTGAAGTATTCATTCTCACGGACGACATTGAAACTAAACTAAAAAATATCCATATGTTTTGCATGGTAAATTGCAATGAGAATGCTTATATTCCCAACTATAAAAAGAGGGAAACCCAATAGGATATAAAAGGAATACTAATGAAAGGGTAAAGATTTCCACTTTCACTCCTATTATCTCTCATGATGAAATAGGTGACGAGGAGGAGCTCCCTATTCAACCAGTCTCATCAATAAGAAGCTTGAAAAAATTAATTAAACCCACACATGATGTGGTGAAGAAGAAGAAAAGAAGAAGAAAGAATAGAGGTAAAAAGGTATCTCACCCAAATAGTGTTGCCCCTATTATTGTTGTGCCTCATGAAAATGAATCAAAAATAATTGTGGAGGATGATGCACTTGATGATGATATTGCTTCTATGTCTTATGGCAATGTCCGAAAGCACTATTGATGATGATTTTGTTATGCCTATTGCTTGTTGTGATGATTATGATTGGGAAGATAATGATGCTTCTTATAATCTTGGAAATATTTTTGGCACCAACTTGGGAAATTGTTATACCGTTGGTGTTATTCATACTATTAATGAGGAGAGTGATTATGCTTATGATATGTCAAGCCACAAGCTTGGGGATGTTATGTTTGATGATAATGACATGTTTGAGAATTTATTTGCTGCAATTAATATTTGTCCCAAGCTTAGGGAGGCTATGCTTAATTAAGATGATCTTTTTAGTCCCCTTACTTTGAATGATCAAATTTGCTATGATGATTGCATGCCTCCTACTTATGATGATTATTGTGATTATACTTATGTTATAAAAAGTAGTGATAATTATTGTCATAATTTTGAATATCCTTTTACTGAACATTACTCTCTTAATGTGGGAACAATCTTCAATATTCCAGTTTCATATGATACTCCCACTATTGTGAATGAGAATAAAATTGCTTATGTGGAGAGTAATAAATTTTCTATATGTGATGGTTATATTAATGAATCTATTCATGATGCTACTGAAAATTATTATGAGAGAGGAACTTATGGTTCATGATGCTATTGTTATGTTTCAATCCTTATCTTTTATGCGAGCATTATTGAACTCATCCTGCCTAGCTTAAAAGTCATTAAAGAAAAGCACTTGTTGCGAGACAACCCAACACTTTTACCTATTGTTTTTGTGTGTTCACATGATTAGGCCACTTTAGTAATCATGTTTTATTTCTTTCATTTCAATAAAGTGCCAAGTAAGACCTTTGGAATGGTCTATGGTGATAGTTGATTTGATCCTGCTGAAAAACAAAAAAAATGCACTCGGGAAAATAATTCTCACTTCTAATAGAAGCATGATAAAATATTTATTATTTTTGCAGAAGATTAATAGACAAATTTCCCAGGTTTTCCTAAATTTTCAGAATTTTTGGAGTAGCAGAAGTATGGTTGGAGTACAAATTACTACATACTGTTCTGTTTTTTACAGATTCTGTTTCCAATGCATAGTTTGCTTGTTTTCTAGTTTCTATGGCTTATATTGCTCAATATAAATTGTGGAAATGATATGATACAGTAGGCATTGTGTTGAAACAATTAAGAATCTTCTCTTTTACAGTACCAAAGTGAATGATTTGCTCTTTACCATACTAACCTATCTCACGAAGTTCCGTTAAGTTTTGTGTGATTGAAGTTTTCAAGTTTTGGGTGAGATATCGATATGAGGAGAATAAGGAGTGACAAGAACCTAAGATTGGAGATGCCCAAGGTACCCCAAGGTAATATTCAAGGAAGATCCAAGCAACTAGGCTTGGGGATGCCCCGGAAGGCATCCCCTCTTTCGTCTTCAACATTATCGGTAACCTCACTTGGAGCTATGTTTTCATTCGTCACATTATACGAGTTTTACTTGGGGCGTCATTTTATTTTGTTAGGATTTGCTTGATGCTATCTATAATAATGTTTTGCATCTTTCACTTCAATAAAAATTTCAAGGATAGCCTTCACCATGCTTATTCTGCAAGTATACATGTTGCTGTTTCAGAACAGAAAGTTTACCGCTGTTGCAAAAATTCCCTAGAAAAGTCGGAATATGGAGAGAGAATGAAAGTCGTTCCCTATGCAGAATTCCCTAACCATAGGTTCTAGAAAGTATGCCATGCTGTGTAGCAGACCTGTTGTGTGCCTTGCCATGAGTTTAGCAAGGGGGTACAATAGTGATCCAAGAGTGGATCACTTGACAGTGGTAAAAATTACCCTTAGATACCTAAGAGGACTAAGGAAATGTTTTCTCGGGCATGGAGGTGATAAAGAGTTTGTCGTAAAGAGTTACGTCGATGCAAGCTTTGACACCAATCTGGATGACTCTGAGTCTTGATATGGATGCATATTGAAAGTGGGAGCAATTAGCTAGAATAGCTCCATGCAGAGCATTCGAGACATAGAAATTTTTAAAATACATACGAATCTGAATGTGGCAGACCCGTTGACTAAACTTCTCTCACAAGAAAAACATGATCACACCTTAGTATCTTTGGGTGTTAATCACATAACATTGCGAACTAGATTATTGACTCTAGTAAACCCTTTAGGTGTTGATCACATGGCGATGTGAACTATGGGTGTTAATCACATAAAGATGTGAACTATTGGTGTTAAATCACATGGCGATGTGAACTAGATTATTAACTCTAGTGCAAGTGGGAGACTTAAGGATATATGCCCTAGAGGCAATAATAAAGTTGTTATTTATATTTCCTTATATCATGATAAATGTTTATTATTCATGCTAGAATTAAATTAACCGGAAACTTGATACATGTGTGGATACATAGACAAAACATAGTGTCCCTAGTAAGCCTCTACAAGACTAGCTCGTTAATCAAAGATGGTTAAGTTTCCTAACCATCGACATGTGTTGTCATTTGATGAACGTGATCACATCATTAGGAGAATGATGTGATGGACAAGACCCATCTGTTAGCTTAGCATATTGATCGTTCAGTTTTATTGCTATTGCTTTCTTCATGTCAAATACATATTCCTTCGACTATGAGATTATGCAACTCCCGGATACCGGAGGAATACCTTGTGTGCTATCAAACGTCACAACATAACTGGGTGATTATAAAGATGCTCTACAGGTATCTCCGAAAGTGTCTGTTGGGTTGGATAGATTGAGATTAGGATTTGTCACTCCGAGTATCAGAGAGGTATCTCTGGGGCCCTCTCGGTAATACACATCATGATAAGCCTTGCAAGCAATGTGACTAATGCGTTAGTTACGAGATGATGTATTATGGAATGAGTAAAGGGACTTGCCAGTAATGAGATTGAACTATGTATGAAGATACCGACGATCAAATCTCGGGCAAGTAACATCCCGATGACAAAGGGAATAACATATGTTGTCATTACGGTACGACCGATAAAGATCTTCGTAGAATATGTGGGAACCAATATGAGCATCCAGGTTCCGTTGTTGGTTATTGACCTGAGAGGTGTCCTGGTCATGTCTACATAGTTCTCGAACCCGTAGGGTCCGCACGCTTAACGTTCAATGACGATTTTGTATTATATGAGTTATGTAATTTGGTGACCGAATGTTGTTCGGAGTCCTGGATGAGATCACGGACATGATGAGGACTCTCTAAATGGTCGAGAGGTAAAGATTCATATATTGGACGACGATATTCGGACACTGGAAGTGTTCCGGGGGTACCGGGTGCATATCGGGTCACCGTAAGGGGTTCCGGGCATCCCCCCCCCCCCTCCGGCAACTACATGGGCCTTAATGGGCCAAGAGGGGGACAGGCCAGCCCCTAAGGGGTTGGTGCGCCCCATGTAGGCTGAAATAAGGGGGAAGGAAAGAGGAGAAGGGAGAAAGGAAGGGGAGGGATTTAGCCTCCCCCTTCCTTCCCTCCTCCCTCCTCCTTCCTTCCCCCTCCGGATGGATATGGAAGGGAGGCGATTGGGAGGCGCCAAGTAGGAGTCCTCCTACTTGGGCGCCCCTTGGCTGCCTCTCCTCCCTCTATATATATATATATATATATATATATATATATATATATATATATATATATATATATATATATATATATATATATATATATATATATATATATATATATAGGGGCACCGCTAGATCACATCAACAGTTGTTAGCCATGTGCGGCACCCCCCTCCATAGTTTACGCCTTCGGTCATATTCATGTAGTGCTTAGGCGAAGCCCTGCGCGGATCACTTCACCATCACCATCACCACACCATCGTGCTGACGGAACTCTCCCTCGACACTTTGCTGGATCAAGAGTTCGAGGGAAGTCATCGACCTGAATGTGTGCATAACTCGGAGGTGCCGTACATTCGGTGCTTGATCGGTCGGAACGAGAAGAAGTTCGACTATATCAACCGCGTTGTCAAATGCTTCCGCTTTCGGTCTATGAGGGTACATGGACACAGCCTCCCCCTCTCGTTGCTATGCATCTCCTAGATAGATCTTGCGTGAGCATAGGAATTTTTTTGAAATTGCATGCTACGTTCCCCAACAGTGGTATTAGAGCCAGGTTTATGCGTAGATGATATGCACGAGTAGAACACAAAGTGTCGTGGACGGTGATCATCATACTGCTTACCACCAATGTCTTATTTTGATTCAGCGGTATTGTAGGATGAAGCGGCCCGGACCAACCTTACATGACCATGTTCATGAGACCGGTTCCACCGACAGACATGCAACTAGTTTTGCATAAAGGTAGCTGGCAGGTGTCTGTTTCTCCAACTTTAGTTGAATAAAATTTGGTATGGCGGTCCTTGTTGAAGGTTAAAACAACAAACTTGATAAATCACCGTTGTGGTTTTGATGCGTAGGTAAGAACGGTTCTTGCTAGAAGCCCGTAGCAGCCACGTAAAACTTGCAACAACAAAGTAGAGGACGTCTAACTTGTTTTTGCAGGGCATGTTGTGATGTGATATGGTCAAGACATGATGTGATATACATTATTGTAGATGATCATGTTTTGTAAAAGTTACTGGCAACCGGCAGGAGCCTTATGGTTGTCTCTTTATTGTATGAAATACAAACGCCATGTAATTGCTTTACTTTATCACTATGCGTTAGCGATAGTTGTAGAAGAAATAGCTGGCGAGACCACCACAATGCTACGATGGAGATCAAGGTGTCAGACCAGTGACGATGGAGATCATGATGATGCTTTGGAGATGGAGATCAAAAGCACAAGATGATGATGTCCATATCATGTCACATATTTTGATTGCATGTGATGTTTATCAATTATGCATCTTATTTTGCTTAGTATGGCAGTAGCATTATAAGATGATCCCTTAACTAAAATTTCAAGGTATAAGTGCTCTCCCTGAGTATGCACCATTGTGACAGTTCGTCGTGCTGAGACACCACGTGATGATCGGGTGTGATAGGCTCTACGTTCACATACAACGGGTGCAAGAAAGTTATGCACATGCGGAATACTCAGGTTAAACTTGACGAGCCTGGCATGTACAGACATGGCCTCGGAACACCGGAGACCGAAAGGTTGAACGTGAATCATATAGTAGATATGATCAACATAGAGATGTTCACCGTTGATGACTACTCCATCTCACGTGATGATCGGACATGGTTTAGTTGATTTGGATCACGTATCATTTAGATGACTTGAGATATTTCAATCTAAGTGGGAGTTCTTAAAGAATATATGATTAACTGAACTAAAATTCATCATGAACTTAGTCCTAATAGTTTTTGTATATCTGTGTTGTAGATCAATGGCCCGTGCTACCGTTCCCTTGAATTTTAATGCATTCCTAGAGAAAGCTAAGTTGAAAGATGATGGTAGAAACTACACAGATTGGGTCCGTAAATTGAGGATTATCCTCCTTGCTACACAGAAGAATTATGTCCTTGATGCACCGCTAGGTGTACCACCACCTCCAGCAACTGCAGACGTTGTGAACGTCTGGCAGTCACGTGTTGATGATGATGTAGGGTGGAACTCTAAACGGCCGATCTTTCACGAAAGGAGCGGATCCCAACTAAGAACACCAAGAACACGAGGCAAAAATGAGGGAAAACACAATAGGATCTCTCAAACCAACAAAATATAGTCACACATATGCTAGATCCAAGAACACCTAGAGATCACACGGTCCAAATCCAACAAGAGACGATACATAGGGTAACCGGTTCTTCTCCGTGAGGAGGTCTTGATGGGGCCACCCAAGAGGGGGTCTTGAATCCAAGGGGATCTTCTCTGTAGAGGGGTCGCGGTCTCTCTCGTGGAGTAGATCCATAATGGATGAGAAAATCTCTATCTCACATATGAGCTAAACCAATGCTAACCCTAACTAGGAGGAGGTGGAGGAGTATATATAGTCTAGGTCCACGAAGGGGTAAGTGAGAGAGAGAGAGAGGATAAATGGGCTTCGGGCCCGAACACTGTGCACAGACAGGTACCGGACGTCCGCTTGGGACCGGTCGTCCCGTGGATCGTGGGCGTCCGGACGTCTGGTGTCGTCGGACTTCCGCTAGTTCTATTCTGTGAAGGCTGCGCCGGACGTAAGGTGACTTCAGACTTCCGCTAATTTTGGTTCGGTGGTGGTGAAGACGGTCGTCCGGTGGGGGCCGGACGTCCGCTCGCTGGGAGGTGACGCATGTCGTCCAGTCCTGGTCGGTCATCCGCTCGCTGTAGCCTGGGACTTGGGCAGGTTGGGCTTCAGGCGCCAGACGTCCGGTCCCGACCGGTCGTCCGGTGGCTGGAGCTTCTTCAGCAGCTCTTCTTCTAGTCCTTCACGGTTGGTGTTCTCGCCGTCTTGTCCATTGGGTGAAGCCGATCCATGTCCTTCCTCCAAGTACCTGATCACACATAGTGTTTCCTCTTGAGGTAGTAGCCATGTCTCATGCATAGAAAGTGGTAGTTCAGATAGGAGCGAGTTCACCTTATCTTCGATAGCCTTTGCTCGAGCTCTTGTCATTGTTCCAAGTGAAGTCGTAGGAGATGTAGATGCGTCCATGGGGATGATTGTGGGATGCTCCGCATCATATCCCCTCCCTTGGGAAAGATCCTACCTCGGATCAAATTCTTCATCACCATGGTAGGGCGAAAGATCTTTGACGTTGAAGATGTCGCTCACGTTGTACTTGTCGCGCGGGAGGTCGATCTTGTAAGCATTGTTGTTGTAGCGTGCTAGCACCTTGAAGGGTCCATCGGCTCGTGGTAGAAGTTTGGACTTGCTTAGGGGAAGCGGTCCTTGTGAAGGTGTAGCCACACAAGATCTCCAATGTTGAATATCATGGGTTGCTTGTTGACGTTGAGCTTGGTCGCGAGTCGTTGTACTTGGCGCTTCGATGGTGTGCCTTGTATCTTCATGCATCTTTTTGAGGTAGCTCACTCGGGTGATCTCGTCCATGTTGATGCGCTCTTGTTGTGGTACAGGGAAGAATGTCCAAAGGGATAGCGGGTTGAAACCGTGAGACGACCTCGAAGGGGACTTGCCGGTAGTCGAATGTCTTGCACGGTTGTAGGCGTACTCGGCGATAGGTAGGCACTCCTCCCACTCCTTGACGTTCTTCTTTATCAACACGCGTAGTAGAGTGGAGAGTGTACAGTTCATCACCTCTGCTTGGTCGTTGATGTCTACTCATAACCTTCTTCTTGTAGACGTTGTTGGGCCTCCAAGTGCGAGAGGTTTGTAGGACGATAGCAAATTTCCCTCGGTGGATGACCTACGGTTTATCAATCCATGGGAGGTGTAGGATGAAGATGGTCTCTCTCAAACAACCCTGCAACCAAATAACAAAGAGTCTCTTGTGTCCCCAACACACCCAATACAATGGTAAATTGTATAGGTGCACTAGGTCGGCGAAGTGATGGTGATACAAATGCAATATGGATGGTAGATATAGGTTTTTGTAATCTGAAAATATAAAAACAGCAAGGTAACTAATGATAAAAGTGGCTTAAAGCGGTATTGCAATGCTAGGAAACAAGCCTAGGTTTCATACTCTCACTAGTGCAAGTTCTCCCAACAATAATAACATAATTGATCATATAACTATCCCTCAACATGCAACAAAGAGTCACTCCAAAGTCACTAATAGCGGAGAACAAACGAAGATATTATTGTAGGGTACGAAACCACCTCAAAGTTATTCTTTCGGATCAATCTATCATAGAATTCATACTAGAATAACACCTTAAGACACAAATCAACCAAAACCCTAATGTCACCTAGATACTCCAATGTCGCCTCAAGTATCCGTGGTATGATTATACGATATGCATCAAACAATCTCAGATTCATCTATTCAACCAGCACATAGAACTTCAAAGAGTGCCTCAAGGTTTCTACCGGAGAGTCAAGGCAACGTGTGCCAACCCCTATGCATAAGTTCACAAGCGGAACCCGCAAGTTGATCACCAAAACATACATCAAGTAGATCACGTGAATATCCCAATGTCACCAAAGATAAGCACATGCAAGACATACTACAAGTGTTCTGAAATCCTTAAAGACTCAATCCGATAAGATAACTTCAAAGGGAAAACTCAATCCATTACAAGAGAGTAGAGGGGGAGAGACATCATAAGATCCAACTATAATAGCAAAGCTCGTGATACATCAAGATCGTACCACCTCAAAAACACGAGAGAGAGAGAGAGAGAGATCAAACACATAGCTACTGGTACATACCCTCAGCCCCGAGGGTGAACTACTCCCTCTTTGTCATGCAGAGTGTCGGGATGATGAAGATGGCCACCGGTGAGGGTTCCCCCCTCCAGCAGGGTGCCGGAACAGGGCCCCGATTGGTTTTTGGTGGCTACAGAGGCTTGCGGCGGCGGAACTCCCGATCTATTCTGCTCCTCGATGTTTTTAGGGTATATGGACATATATAGGCGAAATAAGTCGGTCAGGGGAGCCACGACAGGCCTACTTGGGTGGGGGACGCATCTAGGAGGTAGGGAGCGCCTCCCTGCCTCGTGGCTTCCTCGAAGCTTCCGTGACGTCTACTCCAAGTCTCCTGGATTGCTTCTGTTCCAAAAATAACTCTCCTGAAGGTTTCTTTCCGTTTGGACTCCGTTTGATATTCCTTTTCTTTGAAACACTGAAATAGGCAAGAAAACAACAACTTGGGCTGGGCCTCCGGTTAATAGGTTAGTCCCAAAAATAATATAGAAGTGTTTAGTAAAGCCCATAAACATCCAAAACAGATAATATAATAGCATGAATACTTCATAAATTATAGATACGTTGGAGCGATCGGCCGTCTGTTGTGGATGGTATGCCGTGGAGAATAGGAGCTTGATTCCGAGCTTGGCGCATAAAGTCTTCCAAAAGTAACTCAAGAACTTGACGTCGCGGTCCGAGACAATCGTCTTTGGCACTCCATGAAGTCGCAAAATTTCCCTACAAAAGAGATTGGCAACATGTGAAGCATCGTCTATCTTGTTGCAAGGAATGAAATGGGCCATTTTGGAGAATTGGTCCACAACAACAAAAACGGAATCCTTGCCATTTCTAGTTCTAGGAAAACCAAGCACAAAATCCATGCTAGTATCTTCCGATGGTTGGTACGGAATTGTAAGAGGCATATATAGGCCATGAGATTGAGCTTTAGACTTAGCTTTGCGACATGTCGAGAATCGGTTGGTGAAGCGGTTGACGTCGCGGAACATCTTGGGCCAAAAATAGTTCTTGGAGAGCGTAGCAAGGGTCTTGTCGCGTCCAAAGTGTCCCATTAGTCCTCCTCCATGATATTCTTGCAAAAGCAACAAACGAAGAGAAGACTCGGGGATGCAAAGTTTGTTAGCTCTCATACGATAACCATCTTTGATGTAATAGCGTTCCCAAGATGGATGCGTCAAGCACTTTGCATAAGGAATAGCAAAAGTAGGTTCATGCACATATAAGTCTTTTATGTGCTCAAAGCCAATGACATTCAATTCAATTTGAGTAACAAGCATGCATATACGGGAAAGGGCATCTGCCACAACATTTTCCTTACCTTTAATATACTTGATGACATAAGGAAAAGACTCTATAAATTCACTCCACTTAGCATGACGCTTGTTCAACTTAGTTTGACCCTTAAGGTATTTAAGCGTTTCATGATCGGTATGGATGATCAATTCATGAGGGCGGAGACAATGTTCCCATTCACGCAAAACTCGCACTAAAGCATATAGCTCTTTGTCATAGATGGGGTAATTGAGTTTCGCTCCGGAAAGTTTCTCACTAAAGTATGCTATGGGGCGCTTCTCTTGCGTTAACACGCCTCCTAAGCCATTACCACTAGCATCGCAATGAATTTCAAAAGGTTTGTCAAAGTTGGGTAATGCAAGCACGAGAGCATGAGTAAGCAAATTCTTAATCTCATTGAATGCGCTATCTTGCGATGGTCCCCAAACAAAGGGTGCATTCTTCTTGCTCAAAGCATGTAAAGGAGATGCAATGGTGCTAAAATCCTTCACAAATCTACGGTAGAACCGGCTAAACCAAGAAAACTACGCACTTGTTGCAAATTTGTTGGTTGGGGCCAAGTTTTAATAGCATTGATCTTAGATTCATCAACATGAACACCCTTAGAGGATACTACAAAACCCAAGAAAACAAGCTTATCAACACCGAAAAGGCATTTTTCCATATTAGCATAAAGACGCTCTTTTCGAAGAGTTTGTAGCACGGTGCGAAGGTGGGTGACATGCTCTTTGAGAGATTTGCTAAAAACAAGGATATCGTCGAAGTAGACAATAACAAACTCACCAATGTAAGGGCGAAACACATAATGCATAAGACGCATGAAAGAACCGGGTGCTTCCGATAAACCCATAGGCATGACTAACCACTCATACAAACCAAACTTTGTTTTGAAAGCAGTTTTGCATTCAACACCCTCTTGGATGCGTATTTGATAGTAACCACTTTTAAGATCAATTTTGGAAAAAAAAATAGTGGCACCGCTAAGTTCATCTAGCATATCATCAAGGTGTGGAATGGCGTACCTATAGCGAATGGTGATAGCATTGATAGGTCTACAATCGGAACACATGCAAAAGCTACCGTCTCTTTTTGGCACAAGAATGGCGGTATGGCACAAGGACTCAAACTTTCACACACATGTCCATGATCTATGAGATGCTTTACTTGCCTTTGTATTTATTTGGTTTCTTCGGTGTTGACGCGGTATGGGGCCTTGTTTGGAAGAGGTGCTTCGGGGATGAGGTCTATGCGGTGTTTGATGTCGCGTAGTGGAGGTAGACCCGGAGGTAGCTCGTCGGGGAAAACATCTTGGAATTCCTGCAATAGAGAAGATAACACCAAAGGTAGATTGTGAGAGTTATTAGTTTTTGGTGTCTCATCCTTGCACAAAAGGACATAGTGCATGGCACTTGATGGGTTCTCACACACTTCTCTCATCTCACGTTTGGTGGCAAAAAGGACTAAGTTCTTCTTGTCACTCATCGTGGAGGCACTCAATTTTGGCTTGTGGCGCTCACTTTATTTTTGGTGGTTCACTCTCTCACTATTCTCTCCATGATGGGTGGCTTGCTTGTCGGCGATCACTTGGCTTGGAGATATAGGTCGTAGCACGTACTCCTTTCCTGTCATCTTGAAGCTATAGTGGTTTGTACGCCCATTGTGGATGACACCTCGGTCATATTGCCATGGTCATCCAAGAAGGAGGTGGAAAACGGTCATCGGAAGGACATCACACTCCAAAGTGTCTTTGTAGGCTCCGATCTTGAAAGAAAATTGTACTCTATGCTCGAATTGGATAGTGCCGGTGTCGCTTAGCCATTGAACCTTGTAGGGGTGCAGGTGCTTCATCTTGACCAAATGGATCTTGGAGCATAGTTCTTCACTCGCTAAGTTATGGCAACTCCCTCCATCGATGATGAGCTTGACGGACCTTCCATTGATGTCGGCCTTGGTGTGGAAGATATGGCATCTTTTGTCTTTGTCTTGTTGATGTTGAAGGGTCAAGACCTTGGAGACAACGAGAGCAAGGCTCGAATCTTCGTCACAAAAGACTTGATCATCTTCGTCTTCGTTGTTCACTTGCCAGTGCATGGCCACTTGCTCAAGGGCTTCCATTTCTCCTTCACTCGTGGAGTCATATGTTCTGTCATCATTGAGGATCATGGTGCGCTTGTTTGTGCACTCAAAGGACTTGTGGCCTGGCCGCCGCATGTGAAGCATTTGAAGGAACTTGTCTTGATGGTCTCATCGTTTGGGGTAGATGATGATGAAGCTTTCAGCTTGAAGTTGCTCGTAGTAGGAGGACGACTTGAGCTTGTCGAAGTTTTCTTGTAACTTGACTTGTCTCCGTTGCTTGTAGATGGCTTAGTTGAGGTAGAAGGTGTTGGAGTCATTGACGCTTGAGAGTTGGAGAAGCCATAGGACTTGGATGAGAACTTGGCATATTTGAAGTCATCTTGCACTTGACGTTCCTCCTTGGTAGCTTGATGCACTAGCTCGATGAGGTTCGAGTATGGTTGGAAGTCGGCGATCTTCTTGATAGGATGATTGAGTCCATTCAAGAAACGTGCCATAGTTTGCTCATCATCTTCCGTGACATTGGCTCATTTCATGGCAATCTCCATTTCCTTGTAGTACTATTCAACGCTCTTGGTTCCTTGCTTTAGGAGTTGGAGTTTCTTGAATAGGTCGTGGTTGTAGTAGTTTGGCACGAAGTGTGCTCTCATGACATCCTTCATTTGTGCCCAAGTAGTGATGGGTGGTTCACCTTTGGCCTCTCGGCGCTCAATGACTTATTCCCACCAAATGAGGGCGTAGTCTTGGAATTCAAGGGATGCCATCGCTATCTTCTTCTCTTCTTCATAGTTGTTCAAGCGAAAGATTTTGTCAACCTTCAATGCCCATGATATGTACTCTTCGGGGTCATTGCTTCCGGTGAACTTTGGCTTGTCGTATCGTTGCTCTTCATTGTGTTGTGGTCGGGAATGATGACGCTCATGTCGTTGAGGATTGACAAACTCATGTTGCTCTTGTCTTGAAGAATTTCCATTGTCTTCATGCTCGCGATGAACTTTATGTTCTTGTCTAGCTTGAGGAGGCGCTTATCGATCTTGACGAGGAACTTGACGATGAACACGTGATTGATAAATCCTTTCTTGAACTTCATCACGAAGCGCTTCTTGGTGCTCACGAGCTTGGCTGCCTCGATTGGCTACGACTCGACTTGAATCTCGGAGGGCACGTTGCGCCTCAAGTGCTTGAGCTTCACGAAGTTGTTGTTCTTGACATTGTGCCTTGGCATCTTGTGCATCTTGGTGTTGGCACGCTCGCTCCTCTTGTTCTTGTTGGCGTTGACGTTGTCGTTCTTGTGCGTGTGCGAATGTTGCTTGGTTTTGACGATGTCGATGATCTTGAGAGTCGGTGTAGTGTAGAGGATTGTGGTTGGCTTGATGATCTTGACGCGCGGCACGACAAAGAGTGTTTGGTGTAGGGGTACTTGAACCGGAGATAGTCGTCGGAGTGTTGACTTGAGCGGCTCCTTCTTGAGTAGGACGAAGTGGTAGAAGAGCGGTTGACCAACAAGGCACGAATCTCGACCACTCTTGCGTCATTCTCGTGCTTGTGTTCATTGAGCTTGTTGTCGAAGTAGTCTCTTGTACGTTGCTCAGAGAGTCGCAAGTCGGTGGCTCATTGCTAGTTGCTCTTCATGCAAGGCTCGTTGTGTACCAAAGAGGTGTAGCTTGGTGACGTAGTTGTTCGGGTCGTCGTCTTGCTCAAGGAAGAGTGGGTTGGTAGAAGTACTTGGCCTATCCATCATTCCAAACAAATATGTGAGTTGGAGAAAGAGAAGAACTTATACCAAATGTACCTTGACCGATGTTGAAGATGGATCAATGATCACTCAATGTCTAACAAGGAAATAGCACAATTGGTACCAATTCTTGTCGGTTTCTCACACCTACACAAGTAAAAGCTTATGGTGGAGCTTGGTTAGGATGGTGGCACAAAATTTGATGCAATTGTTAATGAGACTCAATAATGTTGGAAAAGATTCACAAATTTGCAAATGCAACAAGTAGACCAATAGCAAGATGTGGTACACGGAAACACACACGCAAATAGATAAGTTGTCAGGACCCCGATTCTAAGTCACATCGACCTAGCCGGTAACACCTCATATCACTTTGTGGCCTCACGCACGGTATTCCCACGGGTGTCGCCTTACCATGGCCCGGGACCGTTTGCGTCTTTTGGCTCACGTATATGATAGTGTCGCTAGCATCCACATGACAAAGAACCCGGGCCGACATGGCTAGTCGTGAACCCAAAGCGGCGCTAACCTATGGGGACAGGCATACATGAATCACATCGAGCATGTCGGTCATCAACGTATATATTCGGGCTGTAGCTTTGGGCTAACAGGACTCCGGTATCCCGGCTGTAGCAGGCTAGGCAGGACTCGAATACCACCGCGTGACATTTCCCGAAGGGACGGACATAGGAACGAAGTGAAACACATGCCGGCCGATCAAGTGTCCAAGCAGTAGTCTTTGGGCTAGCAGGACTCGGTGAACCAGGCTGTAGCGGACTACTATCGCTCGAAGCACGAGACTACATTTCCCCATATGAGAGGCTGCCAAGGATAAACAACTAGTTTGTCGGATCCCACTCATACCAAGCATTTCAATCATACCATAATATGCCCGATATGAGTAAATACAACAAGGCATCACAACAAAACTCTACAACTCAAGTACTTTATTTAAAAGGCTCAGGAGCCATACATAACTATAGTCATACAGGTGGGGTCACATGACCCAACACTCAAGTCATACAATCATACAAGCACATGCGAAGCAGAACTAGTGCGAGTACAGACTCTAGAAAGAAGGAAAGCTTGTTGGAGCCTTTCTATCTACAATGGCCCTTCACAAGTCTTAGATCGCCACACGGGTGGCTAGTTCACTCGTCAAGTCGAGATCTACATAGAATCCATCGGAGGGTAGTGTTGTCCTCTGAAAAACATTAATTAAGCAAACATGAGTGCGGAGGTACTCAGCAAGTCTTCTACGAATCCTATCATACATGCACATTCTCAAGAAGGTGGTGGAGTTATTTGACAAGCCAGCTTTGACTCTTGGCTAAGCTATCCTCGTGACACCACTTTGTAAAGCATTTGTCGCTTTACAGTCCACTAATCACCATCACAATACTCCACCGTGGATCCTCTCTCGTCATCCCACGAGAGGGCCATCCATGATACTCACACTATCTTGAGGCTTTTAGTAGTATCCATTTACTTGTCTATGAACTGATATAGGTAACCCGAAGTCCTTCTCCGTGGACACGGCTATTCGAATAGATCATATTAAACCCTGCAGGGTGTACTTCTTCACACGCTCTCACCACTTACGCCGTTTACGACATGTACTCGGCAACCTTCAGCGGAAGCCCAACATGGGTGTCGGCCACAGCCTACCTAAACACTCAAGTTCCTAGTCCAGGTTTATCGCCTATTCGGGTTCCATCCGCGGAGTCGGCCGAGGTTTCCCATACAGCCCGAGCGATGTGTGCGGGGTTCCCAAGATACCAAGCGGGCACTTTCGGTACATCAAGACGCGTGTCTACCGCAACACAACCCACCCCTAAGGTCAGCGTTAAATGCGGCCCCTGACATGCTACAAACACGAAACTACTTGCAATTCCGGACTAAGAAACAAGGGTGGTTAAGAAGCCGAGAGGGTCAATTAAGGATCCCAATGCGTGGTAGTAACTGTTTCATGGATCACAAACACAGATCTCAGTTCTTAGGATCGGCTTCAATGAAACAACCCACCATGTACTCCTACATGGCCTCTCATCGATACCTTTACCAAAGCGTGTTCAACACTTTCACTCTCGAACCAACACAACCTTTCACTCCAGTTCATCATCCCGATGAGCGGACTGACACAACTCTAAGCATAGCAAGCATAGCATGGTAGGAATCACAAACATGGCTCAATCAACTCCTACACATACTAGTGGGTTTCATCTAATTCTTGTGGCAATGACAGTCATGCAAAGGAAGTGGGTTCAACTACCGCAGCACACAACAGTTTGAATCGCGTTGTCTTAATGCAGAAAACGCGAGCGAAGCGAGAACATGGGTTTGTATCGAATGATCAATGAGTTGCTTGCACGATGGAGCAGGGGTAGAGTAACGCCCTTCAGATAGATAGTCGAGGTTATCCTCGGGGCAGAACCTATCACGAAAAGCATACCGAAGTAAACACACATGACAATATGCAACAATATGATGCATGCTATGACATGGTAATATGGATGTGTGTTGGCCTAATGCAAGCTGAAATAATAGGGATGAACTCATTTGAATCAAAGATTCAAATGATGGCTCATTGAATTAACCCTAAAGGTGCATTATCTTATTCTGGTTAAACAGAAAGGTTAACTTGAGTTAACATGCATGAAAACTATACCAATGGATAGAATGGATTTTCTGATCATTTCTCATATATAAATCTTTGCATTTGGATTCTGATTAAAAGTTATAAGCATTTGAAATTTGAATTATATTCGGAATTTCTTGTATTAGAATAAATCCAGAAATTAGATTAATCGTCGACCATGCGTCGACATGGCGTCTGAGTCAACAGAGGCGTCGAGTCAAACTGACGGTGGGTCCCGCGTGTCGGGGTAATTAACAACTAATGTTTAATTAAACTAAACCTATTTAGTTAGCGTGGCTGGGCCCCATCATCGATGACTCGTCGGGGTCAACGAGGGCCCACGTGGTCAAGGTCCACGTCGGCTACACGGCGACTAACCAGCGAGCGAGCCCAGCGGCGGAGGAAGTGCTTTGGCGATTCGGTGACCAAATGAGTCGCGGAGGTGGCTACGGATAGCTGGGTACAAGCGCGGCTGTTGGTGGAGCGGTTGGGGTCGGGGTGGCGGAGTTGGTGCGGCTGACGAGCTAAGCGGCCGCGGGGTTCGACCAACGATGAGCTTGGGGTTAGAGGGTCGGTGAGGTGCGGGAGTGCATGGTTAGACTCCATGGGGTGCGGTGAGTGTGATGGACACCATGGGGTGGCGGAGGTGACCGGAACACGTCGTGACGAGCTCCCTGGCGGCGAGTGCGGGTGGCGTGGTTCGGTTGCTACACCTTGCTCGAGGCGAGAGAGAGGGAAGGGAGGTAGATGGGCTCACGGCGGCGTGTAGAAGCTCCGTCGAGGTCGGGACGAACCGGAGCGACAGTGGCGTTGAAAGGATCTCCGCGACAGCGAACTCGGTCGAGGTCGGTGGGGTGGACTCGGGGCACTAAGCGGCGGGACTCGGCTGGTTAGGGGTAGTGGAGTCTGGCGGAGCTCTGGACATGGTGAGGAGGAGCCTGACGGCGGTGAGCACGATCTGGCGATGGTCTTGGTGGCGGCGTCGGCCAGGCGGGGAGCATGATGGAGAGGGACCGGGAGGAGAGGGGTGTCCAGGGGTTGGAGGAGAGAGAGGCGATCCTCGGTGGCAGGTGGCGAGGGGCGGCGGCGGCGACCAAGTGCGTGGCACCCATGCGGTGCCGCCGCCGAAACACCTAGCTGCCTGCTGGCGAGCCAAGCAGCTCATTGGCCTTGTTCTTTGGCTGGGCAGGCAGTGGGCGGGTAGGTGGCGTGAGTAAGTCTTTTCTGGTTTTATCCTTTTCTAATTTTCTGCAACTTTGTGGGGTTTTCTAAAATACCAAAACAGTTTTAAAATTCACCAAAATGCTCCTGGTCCCTTGTTGGAATATTTCCAACATGAAACATTTAGTTTGGCAATTTTGAACATTTAAAATATTTTATATAATTTGAAATGCTCAAATTCAAAAACTTATGAATTAATCCAAGGACCTTTGGATGACCTAGAAAATGATGCACCACTTTTGACATAGGCTCGAACCAAAGCAAAGATGATGAGCATTTTGAAGGGCATTTCAGGTTCATTGAAATAATTTTAGTAAACCCTAGTTGAATTAAGGGGGGTGTGTTCGGGGTTTCTGCCTTCCCCATTTCAAATTCAAATGAAATTTAAACATGATGCACACCCTAATGCATGGTCTAAGCGGGATGTGACAACTCACCCCCACTCAAAAGAATCTCGTCGAGATTTGAATCTATTCTTGAAAAAGGTGGGATACTCAAGTCGAAGGCGATCCTCCCTTTCCCAAGTTGCTTCTTGCTCGGAATGGTTTGACCATTGAACCTTTAGAAACTTGATATTCCGGCGTCGAGTGGTGCGCTCGGCTTGATCGAGAATCTGAGCGGGATATTCTCGATAGGTGAGGTTATCTTGGAGATCAAGCGTTTAGTGGTCCACTCCACGGATAGGATCCGAGAAGCAACGCTGAGTTGGGAAGCGTGGAAGACATCGTGGACTCGGAAAGATGCGGGGTAGTTCAATTGGTAGGCAACTTCTCCTCGTTTGGCAAGAATGCGAAAGGGTCCAATGTAACGAGAGCCAACTTGCCTTTGATACGAATCGATGGGTTCCTTTCAAAGGAGTAACCGAAGGTAAGCCTTCTCGCCAATTTCATAAATCATAGGCTTATGCTTGCGGTCATATTGGCTCTTTTGGCGAGATTGGGCTGTTTTCAATTTCTCACGAACAACAATGAACCTGCTCTTACGCTTCTGAATCATGTCCGGGCAAAGAGTTGTCTCTCCGGTTTCGACCCGATTAAGAGGCGTTCGACATTTCCGTCCATAAAGAACTTGAAAGGGCTTTGCCAGGCTAAGCTTGATAACTATTGTTATAAGCGAACTCGGCGAATGGAAGGCATTTTCCCAATTCATGCGAAAGAGATGATGAAGCTCGAAGCATATCCTCTAGGATTTGATTGACTCGTTCTCTTGGACCACTTGATTGAGGATGGAAGCGGTGCTAAAGAGAGCGAGTTCCCATAGCGTTTTGGAAACTTTCCCAAAATCGGAGGTGAAGAGGCTTCCACGGTGCGAGTTAATCTCTAATGGAACACTATGAAGGACACTATTCGAGAGATGTACAAATCAGCTAGCTGGCTAGCGGTTATACTCTCACGAGCGGGTAGGAAGTGGGCTACTTTGGAAAGGCGATCAGCGACAACGAAGATAGCGTTATTCCCTCTCTTGGTCTGGAAACCCGGTAATGAAATCCATACCGATTTTATCCCATTTCCATTCAGGAATTTCCAAAGGTTGAAGGGTACCAGCAGGCCGTTGATGCTATGCTTTAACTTCGACGACGACGTCGCAATTAGCAATGTATTGAGCGATTTCTCTCTTCATCCTAGTCCACCAAAACCTCTGGCGTAGATCTTGATACATTTTAGTACTACGGGATGAATGGTGAGAGGAGAGTCATGAGCTTCCTTAAGGATCAATTGCCGTAGCTGTTGTTTCTTGGGATCCACCAGCGATTTTCAAAGACAACACCTCGTTCATCTATGGAGAAACACTTAGCAGCTCCGCTAGCAATGTTCTCCTTGATCCGAGATATCCCTCTATCATCTTCTTTGAGCAGCTATGATTCGATTAAATGGTCGGTTTATACCGTGGTGGAAAGGAATCCTCGAGGAACAATGTGGAGGTTAAGTTTACGAAATTCCTCGTGGAGAAATGGTTGATTTTGTTGTAACATCAGGTTGTTACAATAATATTTCCGACTTAGAGCGTCGACCATGACATTGGCTTTGCACAGGGTGGAAGATATTCCTAAGTCGTAATCTGTAATCAACTCGACCCAACGTCTTTGCACGAGATTCAAATCCGGTTGGGTGAAGATATATTTCAGACTTTGGTGATCGTGTAGATTTCTAGCGATTACCAAGAAGGTAATGTCGCCAGGTTTTGAGTGCATGAACCACTGCTTGCAAGCTCTAGATCGTGTGTGGGATAGTTATCCTCATGTGGGCCTTAGCTATCGAGAAGCGTAGGCAATCACATGCGATCTTGCATGAGTATGCAACCTAGTCCTTGTCGCGAGGCGTCGCAATAGATAATAAAGTCCTTAGAAATCTGGTGGAACAAATGCGGGAGCAGATGTCGAGCGTCTTTTCAGTTCTGAAAGCTGAACTCGCCTTGTGGCGTCCATTGAACTTTTATCTTTCTTGAGGAGTTCGGTTAGAGGTTTAGCAACTTTAGAAATTCTCGTGAAGCGGCGGCAATAGCTTCGCTAAACCGAGAAACTCGAACTTGCTTAACCGATTCAGGTGGGGTCCGATTGAGGATGGCTTGAACTCGCTCGGGATTGACAGCAATGCCCTTACCAGAGATTACATGGCCTAGATAGGTCACTTCTGGTAACCAGAATTCACACTTAGAGAATTTGGCATAAAGGCGGTGCTCTCGAAGTTTCATCAATACTAGCCGTAGATGTTCGGCATGCTCTTCCTCGTTCTTGGAGTAGATGAGTATATCGTCGAGGTATACCACGACGAATTTATCCAAATACTCCATGAAGATTGAGTTCATTAACCGAGAGAAGGTGGCTGGAGCATTGGTTAATCCGAAGGACATGACGGTGTACTCGTATTGGCCATAGCGAGTAACAAAGGCCGTTTTGGGAATGTCCCCGTTCTTGATTTTGATTTGATGGTAGCCCAACCTCAAATCCATCTTGGAAAAGACTGAGGATCCAGCGAGCTGGTCATACAGATCGTTGATCCTGGGGAGAGGATACTTGTTTTTGATGGTGACCAAATTGACAGGTCGGTAATCTACAACCATCCGATCCGTACCATCCTTCTTCTTGACGAAGAGGACGGGGCAAGCCCATGGAGATGAACTAGGAAGGATGAAACCTTTTTGCAAGGACTCATCGAGTTGTTTCTTAAGTTCAGCTAGTTCTAGGGGTGCCATCTTATAAGGTCTCCTAGAGATTGGGGCGGTTCGGGAACAAGATCTATCACGAACTCGACATCCTGTCGGGTGGAACACTGGCAGTTCCTCGAGAAAGACATCCGGAAATCACGGACTATCGGAATATCTTGAGGTGCGGAAGGGGTTGGCATTTAAGGAGTAAAGTGGCGCTTAGACACTCGGGTTAAAACATTTCTTGTCTTGCCGAAGGATGGGTGAGTTGAACAGTTCTAGTAGAGCAATCAATCTTAGCATAATGGGCTGACATCCGGTCCATACCCAAGATGATGTTTATGTCCGAGGACTTGAGAGCTATTAGAGATGCAAGAAAGACTAATCGTCGACAAAATTTCATTCCATGACTTATTCTAGAGGTTTGCCATCTAGAACCAGGAGTTTAATTTCCATGGAGGTATGCATGTCACGAGAATGTGGTGTTGTGCGATCGAGCATAGCTCTCGAAATAAATGAATGAGATGCTCGATATCAAAAAGAACAGTTGCGGATGGCAATTAACAAGGCGTACCGAGGGCGGCGTTGGGATCCTCATAGGTTTCTTCAGCGAAACATAGTTGACATGGCCACGGCGGTGGTGGCTGGTTTAACATAGGGAACCTTTCTGTTGGCTTGCCACGGCCAGAGACTTTCCAACAATGGGGTTGTTTTGGGGGCACTCACGGATATAGTGGCCCGTCTCTCCACACTTGAAGCAAGTTATCACATTTGGGCGTGGAGCAGCATTAGCGATGGGGCCTCCATAAGTCTTAGGCGGAACATCTTGCTGGTTGGGCGGCGCCTCAAAGGATGGCCTCGGGGTGAACACAGGTGGTAGAGCGTATTTGGAATCAAACCGGCGCCGGGATCGAGCGGATGAAGATCGAGTCAGAATGTGCTTGCGTGAAGCTTCAAAATCAGTCTGCTTGATTTGGTGCCGATAGCCTTATTGACTAACCGAAAAGAGGTGCACTCATGCAGACGAAGGTCTCGGCGTAGCTCGAGGCTAAGTCCTTGCGGAACCTTGCACCTTCTTGGCGTCGGTAGAAACTTCTTGGGAGCATAACGTGCTAACCTCCCAAACTCACGGCTGTAGGCATCCTTTGTCGACCTACCTTGGGTGGCTGCAGAATTCCTCCTTTTGCGGTCCATAAGACCTTACGGAATATGATGCTCGCGGAAGGCGGCACTGAATTCAGCCAAGTTGTAACTTGTCCAGCGGACGCATGGCCTCATAATTCTCCCACGAGACTAGCGGGGCCTTCAAGATGATAAGCGGCAAAAGTAACCTTGTCGGCCTCAGCCACGTTGGCGAGCGCAGCTTGTGGTGGATCTTTGCGAAGCCAATCATCCGCGTCGAGAGGCTCGGCGGAATATTTGAACCGGTGGATCTGACTTGGCGAAGTCATTGGCGAAACCAAATCATTTCTCGGCTGGCGTGTTGTGTTTTGTTCAATCCGCTCCGATGGCGATTGGTCTCACGCTTATTGCGTTACGCTTCCATCATAACCTCGGCCAAAGATGGTGGTTGCGGCAGATCCACATTTCGGCTGCACTAGCTTCTCCTGCTCGAGCAGCAGGAGTGTTCTTGGTGTTGACCATCCTAGGAAACAAAGCAAAGGTTTAAACCAGGATGGCAGAATTTAACAAGGAAGTGCGGAAGGTAATGGATAGCATGGAATGCAAAGATGTTCATCCATATGACATGGTAATATAAAACTGCCATATATATATATACCAACGGTCATACACACCAGTCATAGTTTAGTACAAGCTGACGGAGTACAACTATAAGGAAAGGCGTTACATCTCATCGGAAGCATTCCAACTCCTATACATTATTTTCTACACTTAGGGCGATACCCACTAATTCATATTCCACAAGTCACATGGGACGGTGGAAATACAACTATTACCATACTAGGAATACTTCTACTAACTCAGGCAGCTCCATAGTAGTCCTCATAGAAGTCACCACCCAAGCACAGAAGTGGAACATGGTCATCGGAAGCAGACAATCCTGTGGGGCTGTGGGCCATAAGGACTCGGATGTGGCCGTGGTCCAACAAGCGGTGGTGAGGCGAGGCCCACGAGGAGGTGATGCCTCAACCTCACGCCACTCCATAAAGTCTGGCAGACTCGCCCTTACAGGTACAAGTCCCTCATGTCCATAAATCCGGCTTGCACGGTAGGTGCAAACCTAGTCGAGTAGCCCGGTGATCGAGCGGGCATTAAAAGCTCCATCGCAAGGCCGGTTCTCACGGTCCTTGTCCTCCAACATCTCGGTAGTAGTGCGAAGGTGAGTCCTCATGGGATGCATCGCTGTACAAACCACGAAGGTAGCCATGCGCCCACGGAGGATCTTGGCATGTAGCGGAAATCGGTGTTGCTCAACAAAGGCAGTTAAAGCTCGAATAATAGTCATCATAGAATAGGCTGCATCTTGCACGGACATTCCAATAATGATTCCGAGCCCATAAGAACAGTGAAGTGGTTCAGTAGCTCCGGGATAAGATGGATAAATCCGGACCGTGCATAGATATTGGCTTTGGTTGAAATCCCTAAACTGCTCCTCGACGGTATATTCAGGATACCATCGATAACCAGTCTCAATCATCACCCGAACCAGCATTGCCGTGTGACCACACACACCGATGCAACGGGTTAGACGAACCACTTGGTTCTGGGGACGGGTGGCCATCTGAAAGCACAGCCACAATGCAAAGACATTAGAATTTCTAGGGAAATTCGGGCAGCATAACATCTATAAATGCTCAAAATCAGATTCGAGACATTCAAAAACAGATTGCAAAACCACTCAATAACATCATATCAAGGTTACGGTTCAGCGATAGCATACTAAAATTTAGTAGCTGAAGCGAGGATGTAACCAACAACCCTATAAGTTACTACGGATTAGTAACACGTGAACACGAGAGAGAAGAGAGCCTAGTCCTATACCCACGTCGAATGAGAAGAGGATGACTCGGATCGGAGGGCATAAGGTAAAGGAGTAAAAAGAGCCTTCGTTCCTCCACAATCAATTCCCTACATATAACTAAAGCATTTCTAGACTCAACTTTGACCAGTTTGGCTTAGCGAACCTCGGGCATCCACTGCTCGATGCCAGCGCTGTCGGGACTCGATTCTAAGTCACATCGACCTGGCGGTAACACCTCATATCACTTTGTGGCCTCACGCACGGTATTCCCACGGTGTCGCCTTACCATGGCCGGGACCGTTTGCGTCTTTTGGCTCACGTATATGATAGTGTCGCTAGCATCCACATGACAAAGAACCGGGCCGACATGGCTAGTCGTGAACCCAAGCGGCGCTAACCTATGGGGACAGGCATACATGAATCACATCGAGCATGTCGGTCATCAACGTATATATTCGGGCTGTAGCTTTGGGCTATGAGGACTCGGTATCCGGGCTGTAGCAGAGCTAAGCAGGACTCGAATACCACCGCGTGACATTTCCCGAAGGGACGGACATAAGGCGAAGTGAAACACATGCCGGCCAGATCAAGTGTCCAAGCGGTAGTCTTTGGGCTAGCAGGACTCCGGTGAACCGGCATGGCGGACTACTATCGCTCGGAAGCACGAGACTACATTTCCCCATATGAGAGGCTGCCAAGGATAAACAACTAGTTTGTCGGATCCCACTCATACCAAGCATTTCAATCATACGCATAATATGCCCGATATGAGTAAATACAACAAGGCATCACAACAAAACTCTACAACTCAAGTACTTTATTTAAAAGGCTCAGGAGCCATTCATAACTATAGTCATACAGGTAGGGGTCACATGACCCAACACTCAAGTCATACAATCATACAAGCACATGCGAAGCAGAACTAGTCTGATCTGAGACTCTAGAAAGAAGGAAAGCTTGTTGGAGCCTTTCTATCTACAATGGCCCTTCACAAGTCTTAGATCGCCACACAGGTGGCTAGTTCACTCGTCGAAGTCGAGATCTACATAGAATCCATCGGAGGGTAGTGTTGTCCTCTGAAAAACATTAATTAAGCAAACATGAGTGCGGAGGTACTCGGCAAGTCTTCTACAGAATCCTATCATACATGCACATTCTCAAGAAGGTGGTGGAGTTATTTGACAAGCCAGCTTTGACTCTTGGCTAAGCTATCCTCGTGACACCACTTTGTAAAGCATTTGTCGCGCTGCAGAGTCCACTAATCACCATCACAATACTCCACCGTGGATCCTCTCTCGTCATCCCACGAGAGGGCCATCCATGATACTCACACTTATCTTGAGGCTTTTAGTAGTATCCATTTACTTGTCTATGAACTGATATAGGTAACCCGAAGTCCTTCTCCGTGGACACGGCTATTGAATAGATCATATTAAACCCTGCAGGGTGTACTTCTTCACACACGCTCTCACCACTTACCGCCGTTTACGACATGTACTCGACAACCTTCAGCGGAAGCCCAGCGTGGGTGTCGGCCACAGCCTACCTAAACACTCAAGTTCCTAGTCAGGTTTATCGCCTATTCGGGTTCCATCCGCAGGAGTCCGGCGAGGTTTCCCATACAGCCCCGAGCGATGTGTGCAGGGTTCCCGAGATACCAAGCGGGCACTTTCGGTACACAGGCCACGTGCCTACCGCAACACAACCCACCCCTAAGGTCAGCGTTGCGTGCGGCCCCTGACATGCTACAAACACGAAACTACTTGCAATTCCGGACTAAGAAACAAGGGTGGTTAAGAAGCCGAGAGGGTCAATTAAGGATCCCAATGCGTGGTAATAACTGTTTCATGGATCACAAACACAGATCTCAGTTCTTAGGATCGGCTTCAATGAAACAACCCACCATGTACTCCTACATGGCCTCTCATCGATACCTTTACCAAAAGCGTGTTCAACACTTTCACTCTCGAACCAACACAACCTTTCACTCCAGTTCATCATCCCGATGAGCCGGACTGACACAACTCTAAGCATAGCAAGCATAGCATGGTAGGAATCACAAACATGGCTCAATCAACTCCTACACATACTAGTGGGTTTCATCTAATTCTTGTGGCAATGACAGGTCATGCAAAGGAAGAGGTTCAACTACCGCAGCACACAACAGTTTGAATCGTGTTGTCTTAATGCGATGCGAGAGCGAAGCGAGAACATGGGTTTGTATCGGAATGATCAATGAGTTGCTTTCACGATGGAGCAGGGGTAGAAATCGCCCTTGAGATGGATAGTCGAGGTTATCCTCGGGGAGAACCTATCACGAAAAGCATGAAGTAAACACACATGACAATATGCAACAATATGATGCATGCTATGACATGGTAATATGGATGTGTGTTGGCCTAATGCAAGCTGAAATAATAGGGGATGAACTCATTTGAATCAAAGATTCAAATGATGGCTCATTGAATTAACCCTAAAGGTGCATTATCTTATTCTGGTTAAACAGCAAGGTTAACTTGAGTTAACATGCATGAAAACTGTACCAATGGATAGAATGGATTTTTTGATCATTTCTCATATATAAATCTTTGCATTTGGATTCTGATTAAAAGTTATAAGCATTTGAAATTTGAATTATATTACGGAATTTCTTGTAGTAGAATAAATCCAGAAATTAGATTAATGCATCAGCCATGCGTCGACATAGCGTCGAAGTCAACAGAGGCGTCCAGGTCAAACTGACGATGGGTCCCGCGTGTCGGGGTAATTAGCTTAACTAATGTTTAATTAAACTAAACCTATTTAGTTAGCGAGGTGGGCCCCATCATCGATGACTCGTCGGGGTCAACGAGGGCCCACGTGGTCAAGGTCCACATCGGCTACACCGGCGACTAGCCGCCGGCGAGCCCGACGCGGCGGAGGAAGTGCTTTTGGCGATTCCGATGACCAAATGAGTCGCGGAGGGTGGCTACGGATAGCTGGGTGCAAGACGCGGCTGTTGGTGGAGCCGGTTGGGGTCGGGGTGGCCGGAGTTGGTGCCGGCGACGAGCTAGGCGGCCGTCGGGGTTCGGCCAACGATGAGCTTGGGGTTAGAGGGGTCGGTGAGGTGCGGGGAGTGCATGGTTAGACTCGATGGGGTGCGGTGAGTGTGATGGATGTTGGGGAACGTAGTAATTTCAAAAAATTTCCTACGATCACGCAAGACCATGGTGATGGCATAGCAACGAGAGGGGAGAGTGTCCGTCCACGTACCCTCGTAGACCGAAAGCGAGCGTTATAACAACGCGGTTGATGTAGTCGTGCGTCTTCACGATCCGACCGATCCAAGCACCGAGCGTCACGGCACCTCCGAGTTCGCGCGTTCAGCTCGATGGCGATCCCGGACTCGATCCAGCAAAGTGTGGGGATGAGTTCCGTCGATCTGACGGCGTGGTAGCGATGTTGATGCTCCACCGGCGCAGGGCTTCGCCTAAGCTCATGACGATATGACTTCTCCGGCGCGAGGCTTCGCCTAAGCTCATGACGATATGACGAAGTGGAATATGGTGGAAGGGCACCGCTTGCGGCTAAGGAAAGATCCGTAGATCAACTTGTGTGTTATGGGGTGCCCCTGCCCTCGTATATAAAGGAGCCAAGGGGAGGTGGCGGCCCAAGGGGGGCGCGCAAGGAGTCCTACTCCTCGGGAGTAGGATTCCCCTCAATCTAGTTGGATTAGGATTAGGAGGAAAGAGAGAGAGAGGGCGGCCCACCTTTCCTAGTCCTAATAGGACTAGGGAAGAAGCGCGGCCACCTAGGGCTGCCCTTTCTCCTTTCCTCCAAGGCCCACTATGGGCCCATGAAGTTCCGGGGGTTCGGTAACCTCCGGTACTCGATAAATTCGATTTCACTCGGAACACTTCCGATGTCAAATGTAGGCTTCAATATATCAATCTTTATGTCTCGACCATTTGAGACTCCTCGTCATGTCGTGATCACATCCGGGACTCGAACAACCTTGGTGCATCAATACTTATAAACTCATAATGAGCTGTCGCCGAAGCGTTAAGCGTGCGGACCCTACGGGTTCGAGAACTATGTAGACATGACCTAGAACCATTCTCGGTCAATAACCAATAGCGGAACCTGGATGCCCATATTGGTTCCTACATATTCTCTGAAGATCTTTTATCGGTCAAACCGCATAACGACATCGTTGTTCCCTTTGTCATCGGTATGTTACTTACGAGATTCGATCGTCGGTATCAATACCTAGTTCAATCTAGTTGCGGTAAATCTCTTTACTCGTTCCGTAATACATCATCTCACAACTAACTCATTAGTTGTAATGCTTACAAGGCTTAAGTGATGTGTATTACCGAGAAGGCCTAGAGATACCTCTCCGACAATCGGAGTGACAAAACCTAATCTCGAAATCGCCAACCCAACAAGTACCTTTGGAGACACTGTAGTACTCCTTTATAATCACCCGATTCGTTGTGGCGTTTGGTAGTACCAAAGTGTTCCTCCGTAGCAGGAGTTGCATAATCTCATAGTTATAGGAACATGTATGGGTCATGAAGAAAGCATTAACATACTAAGCGATCAAGTGTTAAGCTAACGGAATGGGTCATGTCAATCAGATCATTCAACTAATGATGTGACCTTGTTAATCAAATAACAACTCCTTGTTCATGGTTAGGAAACATAACCATCTTTGATTAACAAGCTAGTCAAATAGAGGCATACTAGTGACATCTTGTTTGTCTATATATTCACACATGTATTATGTTTCGGTTAATACAATTCTAGCATGAATAATAAACATTTATCATGGTATAAGGAAATAAATAATAACTTTATTATTGCCTCTAGGGCATATTTCCTTGATCTCCCACTTGCACTAGAGTCAATAATCTAGATTACAAAGTAATGATCCTAACACCCATGGAGTCTTGGTGCTGATCATGTTTTGCTCGTGGAAGAGGCTTAGTCAGCAGGTGCGCAACATTCAGATCCGTATGTATTTTGCAAATCTCTATGTCTCCCACTTGGACTTGGTCCGAATGGAATTAGGCGTCTCTTGATATGCTTGGTCCTCTTGTGAAATCTGGATTCCTTTGCCAAGGCAATTGCACGATATTATCACGAGAAGATCTTCATCGGTCCCGATGCACTAGGTATGACACCTAGATGGAAATGAACTCTTTCATCCAGACTCCTTCATTTGCTGCTTACGAAGCAGCTATGTACTCCGCTTCACATGTAGATCCATACGGCGCTTTGTTTAGAGCTGCACCAATGGCAGCTCCACCGTTTAATAAAAACACGTATCCGGTTTGCGATTTAGAATCGTCGGATCGGTGTCAAAACTTACATCGGCGTAACCATTTCGACTAGCTCTTTGTCACCTCCATATCGAGAAACATATCCTTAGTCCTTTTCGGTATTTCAGGATGTTCTTGACCGCTGTCCGATGATCCACTCTGGATTACTTTGGTACCTTCCTGCCAAGCTTACAGCTAAGCATCGTCGGTCTGGTACACAGACATTGCATACATGATAGAGCCTATGGCTGAAGCATAGGAACATCTTTCATTTTCTCTCTATCTTCTCTTTGTGGTGGGCATTGAGTCGACTCAATCTTACACCTTATGTACAGGTAAAAACCTTTCTTTGCACGATCCATTTGAACTTTTCAAAACTTTATCAAGGTATGTGCTTTGTGAAAGTCAATTAAGCGTCTTGATCTATCTCTATAGATCTTGATGCCCAATATATAAGCAACTTCACGAGGTCTTTCATTGAAATTTTTTATTCAAGTATCCTTTTATGCTATCCAGAAATTCTATATCATTTCCAATCAATAATATATCGTCCACATATAATATTAGAAATGCTCTGAGCTCCACTCACTTTCTTGTAAATCTGAGGCTTCTCCAAAAGTGCATAAACCCATATGCTTTGATCACACTATCAAGCGTTTATTCAACTCGAGAGGCTTGCACGGACCATAAATTGATCGTTGGAGCTTGCACACTTTGTTAGTACCCTTTGGATCGACAAAACCTTCGGTTGCATCATATACAACTCTTCTTCTAGAAATCCATTCAAGAATGCAGTTTTACATCCATTTGCCAAATTTCATAATCATAAAATCGGCAATTGCTAACATGATTCGGACAGACTTAAGCATCGCTTCTGGTGAAAAGTCTCATCGTAGTCAACCCCTTGAACTTGTCGAAAACCTTTCGCAACAAGTCGAGCTTTGTAAACAGTTATATTACCATCGGCGTCAGTCTTCTTCTTAAAGATCCATTTATTTTCAATGGCTTGCCGATCATCGAACAAGTCAACCAAAATCCATACTTTGTTCTCATACATGGATCCCATCTCAGATTTCATGGCTTCCAGCCATTTTGCGAATCTGGGCTCACCATCGCTTCTTCATAGTTTGTAGGTTCGCCATGGTCAAGTAACATGACTTCGAATAGGATTACCGTACCACTCAGTGCGTATTTTACTCTGGTTGACCTCGAGGTTCGATAGTAACTTGATCTGAAGCTTCATGATCATCATCATTAGTTTCTTCACTAATTGGTGTAGTTGTCACGGGAACCATTTCTTGTGATGAACTACTTTCCAATAAGGGAGCGAATCTGATTATCTCATCAAGTTCTACTTTCCTCCCACTCACTTCTTTGAGAGAAACTCCTTCTCTAGAAAGGATCCGAATTTAACAACGAAAATCTTGCCTTGGATCTGTGATAGAAGGTGTACCCAACGATCTCCTTTGGGTATCCTATGAAGACACATTTTTCCGATTTGGGTTCGAGCTTATCTGGTTGAAGTTTCTTTACATAAGCATCGCAGCCCCAAACTTTAAGAAAGCGACAACTTTGGTTTCTTGCCAAACCACAGTTCATAAGGCGTCGTCTCAGCGGATTTTGGCGGTGTCCTATTTAGCGTGAATCGGCCGTCTCTAAAGCATAACCCCAAAGCGATAGCGGTAAATCGGAAATAGACATCATAGATCGCACCATATCTAGTAAAATACGATTATGACGTTCGGACACACCATTTCTCTGTGGTGTTCGGGTGGCGTGATTCTTGAAACTATTCCACATTGTTTCAAATGTAAACCAAACTCGTAACTCAAATATTCTCCTCCACGATCAGATCGTAGAAACTTTATTTTCTTGTTACGATGATTTTCCACTTCACTCTGAAATTCTTTGAACTTTTCAAATGTTTCAGATTTGTGTTTCATTAAGTAGATATACCCATATCTGCTCAAATCATCTGTGAAGGTGAGAAAATAACGATACCCTTGGCGTGCCTCAACATTCATTGGACCACAAACATCGGTATGTATGATTTCCAACAAATCAGTTGCTCGCTCCATAGTTCGGAGAGCGGCGTTTTGGTCATCTTGCCCATGAGGCACGGTTACATAAGTACCAAGTGATTCATAATCAAGTGATTCGAAGCCCATCGGTATGGAGTTTCTTCATGCGTTTTACACGATATGACCTAAGCGGCGATTGCCACAAATAAGTTGCACTATCATTATCAACTCTGCATCTTTTGGCTTCAACATTATGAATATGTGTATCACTCTGTCGAGATTCAACAAGAATAGACCATTCTTCAAGGGTGCATGACCATAAAGATATTACTCATATAAATAGAACAACCATTATTCTCGATTTAAATGAATAACCGTCTCGCATTAAACAAGATCCAGATATAATGTTCATGCTCACGCGGCACCAAATAACAATTATTTAGGTCTAAAACTAATCCGAAGGTAGATGTAGAGGTAGCGTGCCGACCGCGATCACATCGACTTTGGAACCATTTCAACAGCGCATCGTCACCTCGTCCTTAGCCAATCTTAAGCAATCCGTAGTTCTGTTTGAGTTGCAAATATTAGCAGAACCAGTATCAAATACCAGTACTCTGCGAGTATTAGTAAGGTACACATCAATAACATGTATATCACATATACCTTTGATCACCTTGCCATCCTTCTTATCCGCCAAATACTTGGGGCAGTTTTGCTTCGATGTCGGTTTACTTGCGGTAAAACACTCGGTTTAGGGCTTAGGTCCGGACTTGGGTTTCTTCTCTGAGCGACAACTTGCTTGCTGTTCTTTTGAAGTTCCTTCTTCTTCCTTTGCCCTTTTCTTGAAACTAGTGGTCTTGTTGACCATCAACACTTGATGCTCTTTCTTGATTTCTACCTCCATGACTTTTAGCATTGCGAAGAGCTCGAGGAATTGTCTTAGTCATCCCTTGCATATTATAGTTCATCACGAAGCTCTTGTAGCTTGGTGGCGATGATTGGAGAATTACATCAATGACACTATCATCGGAAGATTAACTCCCAGCTGAATTAAGTGATTGTTATACCCGGACATTTTGAGTATGTGCTCCTTGTGAACTATTCTCCTCCATCTTGCAGCTATAGAACTTATTGGAGACTTCATATCTCTCAATCCGGGCATTTGCTTGAAATATTAACTTCAACTCTGGAACATCTCATATGCTCCATAGCGTTCAAAGCGTCGTTGAAGACCGGTTCTAAGCCGTAAAGCATGGCACCTGAACTATTGAGTAGTCATCAGCTTTGCTTTGCGGACGTTCATAACCGGCTCGGCATCTCTGACAGAACTGTCACCCAGCGGTGCTTCGGGGCGTAATTTTTACGTGCAGCAATGAGGATAATCCTCAAATTCTGGACCCAGTCCGTGTAATTACTACCATCATCTTTCAACTTTGCTTTCTCAAGGCGCATTAAAATTCAACGGAACAACAGCACGAGCCATCTATCTCGATAAACATAGACAAGCAAAATACTATCGGTACTAAGTTCATGATAAATTTAAGTTTAATTAATCATATTAAAACCTCCCACTTAGGCAGACATCTCTCTAGTCATCTAAGTGATTACGTGATCAAATCAACTAAACCATGTCCGATCATCACGTGAGATGGAGTAGTTTCAATGGTGAACATCACTATGTTGATCATATCTACTATATGATTCACGCTCGACCTTCGGTCTCCGTGTTCGAGGCCATATCTGTTATATGCTAGGCTCGTCAAGTTTAACTTTGAGTATTCGCGTGCGCAACTGTTTTGCACCGTTGTATTTGAGCGTAGAGCCTATCACCCGATCATCACGTGGTGTCTCGGCACGAAGAACTTTCATAGCGGTGCATACTCGGGAGAACACTTCTTGATAATTTTGGTGAGAGATCATCTTATAATGCTACCGTCAATCAAAGCAAGATAAGATGCATAAAGGATAAACATCACATGCAATCAATATAAGTGATATGATATGGTCATCATCATCTTGTGCTTGTGATCTCCATCGCCGAAACAACGTCATGATCACCATCGTCACCGGTAGCGACACCTTGATCTCCATCGTAGCATCGTTGTCGTCTAGCCAACTATTGCTTCTCGACTATCGCTACTCCTTAGTGATAAAGTAAAGCAATTACATGGCGTTGCATTTCATACAATAAGCGACAACCATATGGCTCCTGCCGATTGCCGATAACTTCGGTTACAAAACATGATCATCTCATACAATAAAATATAGCATCACGTCTTGACCATATCACATCACAACATGCCTGCAAAAACAAGTTAGGCGTCCTCTACTTTGTTGTTGCAAGTTTTACGTGGCTGCTACGGCTGAGCAAGAACCGTTCTTACCTCGCATCAAAACCACAGCGATGCTTCATCAAATAGACTCCGTTTTAACCTTCTCAAGGACGGGCGTATGCCTCGATTCAACTAAAGTGAGAGGCAGACACCGCCGGTCACCTTTAAGCAACGAGTGCTCGGGCGGTGAAACCAGTCTCGCGTAAGCGTATCGTAATGTCGGTCGGGCGCTTCATCTCACAATACCGCTGAACCAAAGTATGACATCTGGTAGGCAGTATGACTTATATCGTCCACAACTCACTTGTGTTCTACTCGTGCACATGACATCAACGCATAAAACCAGGCTCGATACCCTTTGTTGGGGAGCGTAGTAATTTCAAAAATTTCCTCACGATCACGCAAGACCATGGTGATGGCATAGCAGCGAGAGGGAGAGTGTCGTCCACGTACCCTCGTGAACGAAAGCGAGCGTTATAACAACGCGGTTGATGTAGTCGTGCGTCTTCACGATCCGACCGATCCAATCACCGAGCGTCACGGCACCTCCGAGTTACGCACACGTTCAGCTCGATGGCGATCCCGGACTCCGATCCAGCAAAGTGTCGGTGATGAGTTCCGTCGATCTGACGGCGTGGTGGCGATGTTGATGCTCCACCGGCGCGGGGCTTCGCCTAAGCTCGTGACGATATGACTTCTCGGCGGGAGGCCGCCTAAGCTCATGACGATATGACGAAGTGGAATATGGTGGAAGGGGCACCGCTGCAGCTAAGGAAGATCCGTAGATCAACTTGTGTGTTATGGGGTGCCCCTGCCCCGTATATAAAGGAGCCAAGGGGAGGTGGCCGACCCAAGGGGGCGCACCAAGGAGTCCTACTCCTCGGGAGTAGGATTCCCCTCAATCTAGTTGGATTAGGATTGGGAGGGAAAGAGAGAGAGAGGGGCGGCCCACCTTTCCTAGTCCTAATAGGACTAGGGAAGGGGGCAGCGCGACCACCTAGGGCTGCCCTTTCTCCTTTCCTCCAAGGCCCACTATGGGCCCATGAAGTTCCGGGGGTTCGGTAACCTCCGGTACTCGATAAATTCGATTTCCTCGGAACACTTCCGATGTCAAATGTAGGCTTCAATATATCAATCTTTATGTCTCGACCATTTGAGACTCCTCGTCATGTCCGTGATCACATCGGGACTCGAACAACCTTGGTGCATCAATACTTATAAACTCATAATGAGCTGTCGCCGAAGCGTTAAGCGTGCGGACCCTACGGGTTCGAGAACTATGTAGACATGACCTAGAACCATTCTCGGTCAATAACCAATAGCGGAACCTGGATGCCCATATTGGTTCCTACATATTCTCTGAAGATCTTTATCGGTCAAACCGCATAACGACATCGTTGTTCCCTTTGTCATCGGTATGTTACTTACGAGATTCGATCGTCGGTATCAATACCTAGTTCAATCTCATTACGGTAAGTCTCTTTACTCGTTCCGTAATACATCATCTCACAACTAACTCATTAGTTGTAATGCTTACAAGGCTTAAGTGATGTGTATTACGAGAAGGCCTAGAATACCTCTCCAGAGCAATCGGAGTGACAAAACCTAATCTCGAAATCGCCAACCCAACAAGTACCTTTGGAGACACTGTAGTACTCCTTTATAATCACCCGATTCGTTGTGGCGTTTGGTAGTACCAAAGTGTTCCTCCGGTAGCAGGAGTTGCATAATCTCATAGTTATAGGAACATGTATGGGTCATGAAGAAAGCATTAACATACTAAGCGATCAAGTGTTAAGCTAACGGAATGGGTCATGTCAATCAGATCATTCAACTAATGATGTGACCTTGTTAATCAAATAACAACTCCTTGTTCATGGTTAGGAAACATAACCATCTTTGATTAACAAGCTAGTCAAGTAGAGGCATACTAGTGACATCTTGTTTGTCTATATATTCACACATGTATTATGTTTCCGGTTAATACAATTCTAGCATGAATAATAAACATTTATCATGGTATAAGGAAATAAATAATAACTTTATTATTTCCTCTAGGGCATATTTCCTTCAATGGACACCATGGGGTGGCCGGAGGGTGACCGGGAGCACGTCGGCGACGAGCTCCACGGCGGCGAGTCTGTGGTGGCGTGGTTGGTTGCTACCTTTGCTTTCGGTAGCGAGAGAGAAGGGAGGTAGATGGGCTCACGGCGGCGTGTAAAGCTCCCGTCGAGGTCGGGACGAACCGGGCGGCAGTGGCGTTGAAAGGATCTCCGGTGACAGCCAACTCGGTCGAGGTCGGTGGGGTGGACTCGGGGCACTAGGCGAGAGGACTCGGCTGGTTAGGGGTAGTGGAGTCTTGGCGGAGCTCTGGACATAGTGAGGAGAACGCAGACGGCGGGGGAGCACGTTTGCGGCGATGGTCTGTGGCGGCGTCGGCCAAGCGGGGAAGCACGATGGAGAGGGACGGGGAGGAGAGGGGGTGTCGGGGGTTCGGGAGAGAGAGGCGATCCTCGGTGGCGGTGGTGAGAGAGCGGCGGCGGCGACAGTGCGTGGCACCCATGCGGTGCCCCCATGAGCCACCCTGGCTGCCACTGGCCGAGCCAAGCAGCTCATTGGCAGTGACTCTTGGGCTGGGCAGCAGTGGGCGGAGTAGGTGGCGTCGAGTAAGTCTTT